>JAGFMF010011568.1:10811234-10848638 GCA_019455555.1 Galemys pyrenaicus | reverse complement strand
GCTGCACCATGTGGGTCCCCTCCCTGGCCAGGGGCAGGGATCGAACTCGTGCTGCAGTGACTGCGGTCTGCTTCATAGTGCGTTGCTTAACCCACTGCGGCACCAGGGAGGCCCAATTTTCATATTTTAATAGGCTAATATTAAAAATTTATGATATTTTCTCTAGTACTAGCATTATGAAAATGAAAATTAGTCAGATATTAAAATCAAGGATATAAATTATGCTGACACCATTTTTAAAATACTTGATGCTCCGGTCTCCCTGGTGGCTTAGGAGTTTAGTCTCAATGCTATCAGCACTATGGCCTGAGTTTGACCCCCAGCCAGAGGGCTAATCCACATATGGGACTAACCCACATAGGCACAGCAGACTCTCATGCCTCACCCGCTGCTCCCCTCAGCAGTGTATTTCAGTATATTTGCCTGTTCTGATCCCCACTCTGTCTCTGGTGAATCCTCTCACTGACCCCCACCCTCCCACACACACCGCACCTCTGGAATAAACCCCATTATTCTATACAATAAGTAAATAAATCTTAAAAATAAATAAAGCTTGGTGCTCAAATTGGGCCTATATCACAAAATAATTAAATATAAAATAGCATTTTCATGCTCCTCTAGATGATGTTTGTTGTAAAGCTTTATTAGTTCTTGGTTTTTATTTATTTATTGTTTTTAAGATTTATTTTATTTATTTATTCATACAAGAATTGGGGTGTAGGCCAGAGGTACTTGGGTGAGAGAATTCACCAGAGACAGACTGGGGCAACAGAACAGGCCTATCTACTGAAATTCACTGCTGAGGGGAGCAGTGGGTGAGACAGGAGAGATCTGCTGCCCCATGTGGGTCAGTTCCTTAGCTGGGGATTGAATTCTTGCTGCATTGGCTGACTGATAACTTGATAGCACTGAGACTTTAATCCTTGCACCACCAGGGAGGCCCTTGTTCTTGATTTTTAAATATTATTAACACACAAAAACCAAAACTAATTTTCTATATACATGCACGAGCAATTTTAAAGTGAGGAGATCCTACATTCTTAGGAACACCTTGGCAGAACAATGCAGCGTATTCTCCAAACATGTAATGGAAGATTCCCATTTGACTGAAGTGAAAATGGTACTGATCATGTAGCTGCATAGAGAGGAAGCATAACAGAAAGGAGTTCTTTCCTACATATTTAGTAAAGTGTCTAAAATAAAGGAAATTCCTGCCTAAGTGGAAGAAAAGAGATTCAAATACAAAATTTAATTTTGTTTCGTTTGTTTTACTTTAAAAAAAATGTAAGTATTATGGGACCGGATCCAGTGTGCTTTGAAAACAGAAAGGGTAGCATGATTTCTTAATGAAACAAAAGTCTAGTGGATTCATATTTCGAAGTTATATTGTATGGACAATATACCTTACATTTTAAGTGGTGGAAATCATGTGAACATTAAGGAAATACTTGATTGATATATGGGAGTTTGGAAATTGAAATGAACTGAATCCTTTACATAACACAAATGCTTCAGTGTAATCAGTGGACAAAGTGGACTGCTGGAGCATTTGAACTCAAAACAGGCCACTTCCCTGTATAACTTTCCTTGTCTTAAAAAATTGACTCCTTGTTCTTTAATCCAAGTACACAATAAAAAATAGATCTCTGTTACATTTAAGAACATGCTTCATATATAAGCTATAGCATTATTACAAAATAACACCTACAAATTGAAGTATCTGCCTTCATGACTTTAAATTTATGTCCCATATTTAAAAACAGTGTTTTCTCTGTCCAAATTGTCTAATCAGTATGGTAGGCCTGTTGCAGTTAGCATCCACATACACCTCTTATCTCTGCTAATCTGGGCATTATTATGATCTCTTTGAGTTGTCACTTGGGTGTCCCAAAGTGAATTCCACGAACGCCACTTTAGTCTTCAAAATCACTCTTGTGATTTTTTTCAACACTTTGTTGAAAATCCATCTATATATTTTTACACCATGTAAAGTAGTAAAAATTTTAAATTTCATGTATATCATTCATTTTCAATATTTACTGCCTTATTCTCTTTGATTTACAACCTTACTTAACAATGTGTCCTCATTTCATTGTGTGTGTCTGTGTGTGAGATAGAGAAAAGAACTTTATCTTTCTAACTAAATCCTGATGTCATTGAGAGTTGACGAGTGTTGTATACCCTGAGTTATGTCACACACAATTTGGCAAATAAAAAAGTAAATGGTAAACTTAGTACTGGGTTTGGAACAAAATGTAGGTAAAATATACTTCATTTTTTTTCTTCCTTTGAATAGGGAGAAACCCAGTTTCCCTTATTGCTTGTTGTTTGTTTCCTCTTTGTGTTCTTTACAACTCACAAGGCATATTTCAGGCCAAGGGTTTAGTGCTGTGTGACTGTCCCCATCCCCAACTGAGCCCCTTCAGACACATCTGTAACCCTAGGTTGTTTTCTCTAATTGTGACTGTCTTCTAAATCAAAGTTTCCTTGAACCCATTTCTCAGGTTCAATTAGTTTGCTAAACCAACTGAGGAAACTTGGAGAAACTATGTTACACATTTATTGTGAAGGAACTCAAAAACAGCCAGTACAAAGTGTTACAGGAAATAAAATCTCCTCAAGAGTTAGACATAGTGTTTACTAAAGAATCAAAGTGAGGATTTGAACCCAGAAAGCAACTGACAGATTTTACTCTTGTGAGAATTATTGCAATAAACTCAAGTTTCAATTTCATTTATATTGGTAGGAACTCTGAGTCACTGATGTTAAGAATGTAATTATTCTTAGTAGGAAGGACTTCTTCTCAATTGTTTTGACCTAAAGATACACTAATGTTTTATAAAAAAATGCAACTTTATTCTTTTCATTTCTACATCGTGCACAGCAGAGATCCAGAGACTAGGTGCTCATTGTTAAATTTTCTTTATCTGGTTCCTTGGTAATAAGTTGATGAGAAAATTACTGGAAGTTCCAGTCATCTAATTAACAGGGCTAACTCCACTGACAACTAAACCTCATCCTTTCTAAAGTTTGTCTCATTAACATAACAAAAGACACATTTCAAACAATTCACTCTGGAAGTTCTAGGGCTGTGGGATCTTCTAACAAAAAACTATAAAATTATAGAGAAAGATCAAATATATATGAGAAATATATGTTGGTCACTTGAATGACCAAATATGTGTGTACATATGCATGCATACATAATACATACATACATAATAAATATCACAGTGGATATTAGCATTCTTTCTAATCTATGACATTGTTTCTGTACTATTTAAATCTTTGGCACATGTGTCCCCTCTTCTTCCCCATCCTCCAACACCCCCGCCCCCGCGCACGCACACACACACACATACACACACATACACTGATTATTTAAATGCTTGCTAAGGCAAAAATCATACTTATTAATGAAATCATCCTTAGGCTATATCTGTAAATGTCTACTTTTAAATAGCATGTTTTAAATAGCATGCATGTGTGTTAGCTACCAACATTAGAATTCTATTAGTCTGTGCCCAGTACAGAATTAGAATAACTGCCTGTTGAATAGATGTTTGGATGAGTGAGTGACAAATTTAGGGACTGAAGTAAAGAATCCATCGTGTTGAGTAGGTTTGATGTTGTTGGTGGAAGAAGTTCAGGGTTCTAAAGACCTTAGTGGTAGCCCTATTTTGCTAGTACATAGAGTGGCAATTCTTACATCTCTGACTTTCTATTGGAAAGGGCTGTTGAAATGTATGTGGTGCTCCACAGGGCAAGAAATCTGCTACTGTAAACACAGCTTTTCCTTTTAAGAAACCATGTTGCCATAGAAATAAGTAAAAAAAACACTTTTGTGGATGTGTTCAAAAATCTTAATTTCTCCAACAAGTACGTCATTCACAGTTCAATTCTTTATTAGTAGCAGCAACTTGTCTGTAGCTTCAAATAATAATACACCAAAATCTTGCTGTCTAAAAAAAAATAGTGCATTTTAATTATTAAGCTTTCCTTAAAATGCTATTTTTTTAATTATACGCTCACCCTTCTGTCATGATAACTTTGATATTTTTACACTGATGTTCGCAACTCATATTCCAGTAGTTCCATGAGAAACTGCTGAAATATTTTGTTGCTTTAGTACCTGCCACAGTGCCCATAAAAACTTGAAATATTGGTGTGGTCAACATGTTTTATTGAATATGCTTTTATTCTGTATCAGGCTTGTATCAAGTGCTTGAAGAATAATAATGGGGGAGAACCCCACAAACACCCTCCTTGTTTCTTCTTTCTGATGGTGAAGGGTGTATATGTAATATGTAGGGGCACGCTAGTCTGAATAGCATTTATAACAAATGCTTATAGTATCAGGTTAGAAACTGATTCTGAGGAGGCAAAATTGGAAAGAGTGAACCTATCAATAGTTCATGTGAGAGTTTGTAAAGACTGGAACAAGGAAGATGAAGCAATAAAAAGGAAAGAATTTATTTGATAATTTCTTAAAAAGTAATGGCGCCTGTTCACAGAATCTGAGTAAGTAGGTGGTAGAATGGGAAACTGAAAAAATTAAGATGACTCAGGAGACTGAGGGTTGTCTGGCTGACTGGATGAGGGTGGAATTAATGCAGATTAAAGAATAACTGATCTGATGGAGGGGAGATGGTGCTTTAGTCTTAGAATGTTTGGTTTGAAGCACCTGTAAGTTTCAATTATTTATGCTCATTATAAATGAGCAGTTGGAATCTTTCCTGCAGGGAGAAGGTCAGGATATAGATTGGGAGCTAGCAGCATATGCATGGTAGTATAAAATATAAAAATAGATAAAAATCTAAAATAGCATGTAGAATGCGAACTGCAGGGATTATATATAAACACACCGATGTTTGAGTGGCAGGCAAAGAATAATCTGAAACAATAGAAGAGATAAGAAGTCCTCTGGCAAATAAAGGGATACAACATTTCCAAAAGTGATGAGTGCACATACCAACAGATGTTGGTTTATTATTTTTATTTTTTTTAAGATTTATTAATTTGTGCATACAAAACTGGGGTGTAAGCCAGGGTCTTGGGGTGAGAGCAGTCACCAGAGACAGAGTGGGGAACAGAATGGAGGGATTGACTGAAATACACTGCTGAGGGGAGCAGCAGGTGAGAAAGGAGAGTTCTGCTGTGCCATGTGGATCACTTCCCTGGCTGGGGATCAAACTCATGCTGCAGTGGCTGTGGATAGCTTCATAGTGCCGTGACTTAACCCCTGTGCCACCAGCAAGGACCCAGTTTATTATTCTTAAGTCAAAGAGAACCAGATTCACTAGAGGAGTCACTAATTCTAGGACTAAGTCAGGGAATACTATAACATGCTAAAGTCCCAGAAAATCAGGAAGTCTCAAAAAAAAATTCCATAAATATACACACACACATGAAAAAGAAAACCTCACAATACAATGATCAAATTAAGTAAAGGCACAGAAATCAAATTTTAGACAGAAAAAGAGGGAAGAAGAACTTCGCTTTTTTTATATAAAATGTGTACATTTACTTATTCAAAGATGTAAAGTTGAAGCCTTCCATAACATTTCTCTTAATATCATATCTATGTAGTTCTCTCCCAGCATATCCTTATCTATTCTTTTCACATCTCAACTACAGATTAATTCTAGAAAACTGGAAAATGAGATCGCATCTATAATAACAAATCTGAGATAGTTGCAAATAAAACAATTTCTTAAAGCTTCCAAAGAGAAGAGATAAATCAAAGCGGTTGAGAATGCTTGTGGTTTTAGAACTGTCCCACCCATGAGACATGCTATGTGGCAGAGATTAACTCCTAAACTTATAAAGAGTGATCCTTCCTGGACTTTCTAGACAAAATCTTTTTAGCTGTAATCTCTCCCTTAAGATCACCCTCCTTTTTAAGAAGTGATTATTCCAAGAGTATAAATACAGGGAGCTGAGGTCAGCTATATATCTTGCAAAGTACTTGTCTAGAGCAAAAGTGATGGTAATCATGAGATGTGGAAACTCTGGGAAACTGGCAAAATGGACATGAGCATTCTTTTACTTCTTTTATGTATCCTCTTAATGCTTTTGTATATATGACTTTTTATGTCTTCCCAGTTAATAACCAAAAACTTTCATTGGATCTTAATCCTCAGATCTGCTTTTATTCAATTGACCCCATACACTTGACCAACTTTATCAACAGTAAATTGACTTTTCTTTGTTCTTATTACTTCATATTTTTATTTGTTATTATGGAATTAGTTCTTCTGCCAAGTGACGACTTTAGAAGGTGAATTTTGTGAAAGGTATATAGCTAAAATGGATAATTTTAATGGTAGGAATTTGGAAGTGTTAAGCATTGGTTAAGAGTGATAGTGTCATGTAGGTGTTGAAATATTTCAATACCAGCTCAGAGCACAAATGTGACTTCTAGGTAGTTTTCTGGGGATGCCATGCACGTAAGATGTTTATTATGAAAAATTTGTAATATTTCTATACAGGTATATGATACAAATGCTAAAAATATTTGTATATAATATATTTACATTTTATAAAATATGTAGTTCTATATGAATAGATATGTAAAGATATATAATTTCTTTTTTGCTAAGAGGAGTTCTTGAAGGAATTCAAGATGATTGTTAAAATCCAAAAGAAATGGGATTCAAATTTTAACTTTTTCAGAATCACACTGAAAAATATTGAAATTTTTAATGAGATTTGCTATAAACAATGTAGATCATTTCAACAATTTGTGTTGAAAATTCCCTCCATTTGGAAGGTTTGCTCACATTTCACATATTTTAACTATAAATCATCAGTAATAAATGCAATAGACATTTTGAACATAATTTAGAAATTGCAGTTAATTTAGTCACTGGAGAAGGAGCACTAAAAATAAAATACATACCAGATCCATAAGTTCAAAGCTAACGCTAACTCGTTAGGGTACCCAAGAACAACGTTATTTGCACTAATTTAAACAGAAAAGGGTAAGTGACTGTAACAAAGTGGGGGAGGAATGAAAACAAAAATGACTTAAATATATTTCTATTTTCACCCAAAATTAAAGCATATCTAGGTGAATTGGACATGTCTGCTTTACAATATCATTGTGAGACCAGGTTTTTTTTTCTCAGTTTGGTTCACCCATTCATCATCTGTGTCCTAATTGTTTGGATCTCTGACACTTCTGTGTTCCAGGAAAGAGACCACCTTACACACTGAAAATGGCACATATTAAAAAAGCAGGCAACAACAAATTTTGACAGAGATGTAGAGGAAAAGTAACTCTTTTCAGCTGGTGGGAAGTCAAACTGGTCGAACCACTGTGGAAAGCTGTTTGGAGGTTCCTCAGATTGCTAAAAACAGAGCTACCATATGACCTAGATATTCCACTCCTAAGAATCTACCCAAAGGACATAAAAACATTAATCCAAAGTGATACCTACATCTCTGTGTTTCTTGAAGCACTATTCATAATATCTAAGATATGGAAACAATCCAAATGCCCAAAAATAGATTACTGGATCAAGAAGATGTGGCATATATATACACAATGGAATACTATTCAACAATCAAAAAGTAAACATGTGGGGCCTCCCTGGTGGCGCAGTGGGTTAAGCAATGCACTATGAAGCGGACCGCAGCCACTGCAGCACGAGTTCGATCCCTGCTGCCGGCCAGGGAGGGGACCCACATGGCGCAGCAGACCTCTCCTGCTGGGCCCGCTGCTCCCCTCAGCAGTGTACTTCNNTTGATCTGCCTGTTCTGCTCCCCGCTCTCTGTGGTGAATCCTCTCACCCCCCCACCTCTGGCCTGTACCCCAGTGCTTGTATGCATAAATAAATAAATCTTTAAAAAAAAAAAAAAGTAAACATGCCATTTGCAGCAACGTAGATGAAACTAGAAGGGATCATGCTCAGTGAAATAAGCCAGAAGAAAAATATCAAATGGTTTCATTTATAGGAGTAGTATAGGGGAATCAAATAATGGATCAGAAAAAAATTAATAATATTAATAAAAATAACAGGCAACCATAAATCAAAGATACTTTGTGAGGGAGGGAGGAGAAGAGGGATCAAAATGGGAGAGAAGGCACAAGGGACTATGGTGATGGTTCACAGGTGAATTGGTAGTGGGAATTTTATAGGGAATACACAATGGAGTAAAGGATATAAATAAATAATAATAAAAAAACAGAAGATGTCAGCAAGCAATTTCCTTTTGAGCAAATGAGACAAAACACACATATCCTTTGCTCAAGTCCTGTTGTTGGTTAGAATATGGCCACAGGGCTTCCCTGGTGGCACAGTGGGTTAAGCAAAACACTATGAAGCAGACCACAGCCACTGCAGCATGAATTCGATCCCTGCCACTGGCCTGGGAGGGGACCCACATGGCGTAGCAGACCTCTCCAGCCTGGCCCGCTGCTCCCTTCAGCAGTGTGTTTCACTCAGTCTGCCTCTTCTGCTCCCTGCGCTGTCTCTGGTGAGTCCTCTCACTGCCCTGGACTCTGGCCTGTACCCTAGCTCTGGTGTGCATAAATAAATAAATCTTTAAAAAAAAAAGAATATGGCCACAGCATAAATGCTGAGTTTTGTTTTATAAGATGAAAATTGGAGTTGTGCCCTTCAGTTTAAGATTGAAAGCAATGAATAGAATAGTATCTAATCCATTATGGTTTGGGGGAAATAATGAAATAAAATTATCTTTTCTTATTAAAGCACATAGTGATCATTCATGAAAGTATCAGGCTTCTCCCTTTCTCCAAATGATTAAGTTAAAAGTAGTCATATAGAATTCGTTGGCAAATCCATTATTTGAGGTACCTGCTGGAGACAGAAGAACTCAAAGTTCTTATGGCCCAAAGAAAACAATGCCAGTCAGTAAGTCAGGGTTCATTGAGTAATGCAACAATTTCCTGTTATATAAAGTATATTCTAACATGTGTGGAATCTAATTTTCCTCTGAATTGAAAAGGGAGATATTGCATTATTTCAGCTAATTATTTTAGATAAGATTCCCATAGCTTGTGAACTCTGATTGGCACAAAGTTCTAAAAAATGTTGGACATTCACCTGACATTTGCCTTGAAATGTTCTCTAATCTTCCTTAAGAGCACATTGATTTATCACTCATGGTATTTAAAAAATTTTAGCTTTACCTTCTATCTGTGTTACATTATTGTATTCATCTCATTGTGACTTACTGTAATAAACTTGCAGCTACTGAAATGGGCTGTAATTTCATTTTGAAATTTTCATTTCTGAAAATGGTAGAAAAGTCCTTGTCAACATTTGTATCATTACTGAGAGCTTTAGGAAATGATTGTCATGGCTATTACATAAATATCTAGGGAGTCAAGTGTGCTTAATTTTGGTGGTAGTAGTATTCCTTTAGCTGTACCAAAACAACCTCATGTTAATATAATTGTTTATTTGTCTTTAAAATAAAGTCACTAGGATCATAAGTTCAAATATATTTTGCAGTTGTCTTATAAATCAATGACATTTGATTTTTGCAGGTTTGCTTAGGTGTGTATGTCCATTACCTCAAAATGACATAACCAAGTTTCTCCAATCAAATATTGAGGATTAGAGTCTAGATACATTTATGTCCTCTCCAGTTTCTGATTAGTCATATATTCTGACTTACATATATATTTCACTCCAGTAATACTAACTTTTCACAGAATAAATGAATAAAGAAGTTGAATTACAAAACAGTTTGAATACTTTTGCATCAGTACTCTGACCTAAGGCAATATGAAACTTTATTGAGTAATTTTCACATTTGAAACTAACATACCAGATATTAAAATTTCAGAAAATTAAACACATATTTTAAAGTTGTTGCTCTGATAGAACTGTAATATTTTGGTAGAAAATAATTAGAAAACTGTATTATTATAATAGTATTATTAATGAGAAAATATGTAAACTTAAATATATGGAATAGAATTATTTAAAGCAGAAATAGTCAAGATTATCTAATATAACTATCTCTAATCAAAGATGGTATAAAATCAACACTGAAAAGAGAATCTAAGAAAACCTTCCAAATATATATACTATTATTTATAAAAATATTTGAATTAAGCATTTTATTACTTGTCTATTTAGTCTGCTTAGTAAATGATTATTGGTAAAACAAAATTTTTTAAAAATCATGTGATATAGCATTAATTATGCTAGGAAAGGAATAGATTTTTTTCATTGACTAAAACTTTTTCCAGAGACATCATTTCTGCAGTCAGGGGATCTGACTTTGCTATGTAAGTGAATCATTTTACTTTTCAAAAATGTTGGTGAATAGTGAACAACAAGGCTGAAAACCCATAATTGATCCAGAATAGAGACTGATCAATGAGGAAGCACAAGCTTCCCGCAGTGAGCACATTGTTTCTACCAGAATTGATGGTCTAATTTATAATAAAATAAGAGAATATATTTGCTATTATAAAAGGATGTATTCCTCCTAGAATAAGTGGGGATGTGGGTGTGTAAAGAAACAGTTTTTGCAAGAGGTTTATACTGAGAATTTGGTCAAATAGGGTACATGCTTAATTTAATATCCTCTATTTTTAGCCACACTGGAGAAATGGAGTGACAATTTGTCATAAACAACAGTTATCTCAGGTCTTAAGAAACATTCCTCTTTATTACATGCATCCTTTACAGGAACTGGAATAATGATCATCACTTATTAGTCACTCAAAATATCCATGAATAAATTGATTAATTGATGGATAAAGCATTTTGCAATTGGCATCATGATTACTTTATTGATATATTTATACCATTCAACCTTTAGAATATTAATTACCTAGGATGCTTCAGTAGTTGCCTAATTGAAATGATGAAACTGTTCTATGGTTTAGCTTTTTAATTATTTGAAATCATTTTGATATATTTCCTATCTGTCCTTATATATTTGTTAATGTTTCATAAAGGCCAAATAAATAATTAAGAAATTGAACTGAAAATAACTCCTGGCTAATAACTAAAAAGTCACCTTGCTCTTCCAAATATTGGCTGTGAATGACTTATTTACATCAACTGATTTAATGCCATCCTGCTAACAGATATGTTTTCTCAGTTAATTTTTATTAGAGAGAGAAAATTAAAAACAAAATCTCTCAACCCAGAAAAGAGAGCAGAGAAATAAAAGGTTTCATTATTTTAAATAAACATTACATTAGGGGAAAAAAGTGTTCATCCTAGGAAATCTGCTAAGAAATTGCAAAGATAGAAAGAAACCTCACACCAGAAATGACCTACCTCATACATGTACTTGTGATAAACAATACCCAGCCTTCAGGAAGAGGATTTGATAGCCCTGTTTGTCATGCATAATCCATCCCAGATTCATCTGGGAATGGGGGTGACAGTTATGAGAGCTCATCGGCTTTATCTTTCCTACATCTTTATAATAGGAATCAGTTTTGTGATTTAGAACCAGATGCCTACCAAAGGGATGCCTACTATCCCAAGGGAAACTGTGACATGGGAGGGAGCATCTTCTTTAACGATTACATTTCAAAAAGAAATGGCTCCAGGTCCTTGAGAAGATCATACTTGGTGTAAAACTGACTATATAGCTGCAAAAAGATAAAACTATATTTTATAAGTTTTTGTTGTTTGTTTGTTTTAGGTAAATGCTCTCAAAAAAAAAAGAAAGAGAGGGAAATCTCTTCCTTTAATTTTTAACAGAGAGAACCTACCTTCTTATTTTTAATTTGTATTTGTCTTTAGACAGGTCATATGTTGTTTTCTTTCAGAATTGCCTTTCTGCAAGCAATAAGTTCAGAGCACAATGAATGCCAACATTTGTCTCTTTGAATTTCATTTCTCTGTTTATTTCTAATTGAACATGTTTGTACTGGTATTATTGAATTAGGATGCCTGCTAGATCCACTGATTTCTGGGCAACTTGATTATTTTGTCTGAATTACAAATTTTAAACTTAGTATATATATGATCCAGCTGATATTTGTGAACATATGTATTTGACCCAGTTGGAATACACACACAGCAATTATTTTATAACTGTGATTGGTGGTAAAACCAGAAGCTAAGAAGAGAGACAGACTTCTAGGCCTCAATTTACAAAATCTTAACAATGGAAACATAAATACTAATATAATAGATCAGTACCAGGCAAAATCTAAGCCCTTTAAATATTATAACACATTTAATTCTTAAAACAAATCTATAAGGTGGATCTATTATTATTATTCATTTTTACAGAAAGGAAACAGAGATACAGAGGAGCTTAGTCACTTCCTCAACCTCACATAACTAACCAACAGCAACATTGGAAATTGCACTCTTTGCCCCAATTTTTAATAATTACTATGTTATACCCACCTAATAGGGGGATGTGATGTGATGAATAGGAAAACCAGTTACTCCACTTAGTGCTTAGTCAGTGTATAGTAAGCACTCAGTGGATACTCTTCCCTATTGATGTTTTGTGATTATTTATGTTATTATCATACTAAAGCTGCCTTCTTTCAATTTCTGAGAAAATTTTCATCCTTTTTCTCTCATTAACTTCAAAACACTTCTCTTCAACCCATTCTATTGATAATATTAACACCAAGTTTACACAATTTTAGGGTTGGGAAATTCTAGATTTTTGATATTGCAACCTAAGTTATTTACATAGTCTGCCAATGGCAAATAGTGCTGCAATGAACATGGGAGTGCAAGTTTCCCTTCAAATTAGTGTTTTTGAGCCATGTTTTTTAAAAATAATCAGGTTAAGAGCATTCTTGTACCAGGGACTTATATTAGTGGGGCAAATTCTGCTCCCCTTCGATATTATTATGTATTTCAAATTTTACTTGTATTAGCCAGGTAATGGATATGAAGCAATTGTTAAATACTGAGTATTGAAAAACTAAAAATCATTAGTACTTAATAGAAGTCCATGTTTCTGAGTTTCTAAAAGCTAATTTTTTTCTATCTTTTCATTACCCATTTCAGACTATTTCTGTAGATGGATTTATCCTGTTGAAGTAAGTCACATCAAAACAGGTTCTCACTTTTATCTGTAGGTCCTTATCTGGCTTGCATTCTTCTTGCTCTCTGACCTCATTTCTTTCTATCTTTTCCTTGTTTTCTCTGCACAGGCTACAGTGGCTCAGAATCTTATGTTCTGAAAACAGTAGAGGCATAATGCCACACAAAAGCATGCAATTGATCATGCCTCTCTTGGAACACCTTTTTTGACCTATTAATGGCACAACTTGCTCCTCAATTCCTTGAAGTCTACTCATAGCATTTTCTCTTCTAGAACTTTGTAACAGTACCATTAAAGGTCCCCCAAGTCTCCCTGGTAATGCAAGGGGTTAAACACTGCACTATGAATCATCTGCAGCCAGTTCAGCATGAATTTGATTCCCAGTACAGGGAGGTGACCCACATGACGCAGACCTCTCCTGCCTTGCCCTCTGCTCCCCTCAGCAGTGTATTTCAGTCATTATGCCTATTCTGTTTCCCACTACGTCTCTGGAGGATCCTCTTAACAACCACACCTCTGGCCTGTACCTGGTTCTTATATACATAAATAAATAAATATTTAAAAAGAGAAGCATTTTCTCCTATTATAGGCATCGTTTTCCTCCTGAATATTTATCTCCATTTAATATGTTATGATCTTTATTTACATTATATATTATGCACCTCCCCCACTAGATATGAACAGCATAAGGGCAGATATTTGTGCCTATTTCAGTCAATTCTATGAATTCACTTTCAAAAAGAGTCTAATATTCAGAATCCACTCAGTGAGCCTATGAAAGTATTGATTGTCCAAGCCTAAAAATTAAGTGTCCCAAACTACTATATTAAAGTTTGGATAAATGAAATACTGTGGGTCAGAATTTGTAGGATGGTGGTGTGATGAGGAAGACTTGATTTGTACCTTATATTTGTGTAATTTGTAAACACCTGGGAAGAACATAAAGTAATCTTACTCATCATTGGTTACCTTAATTGATTTCAACTCCTCTTAGCTTCCAATAGGTAGGTATTTAACCAGCAAATCATGAATTATCATTGGTCTTAGCAAGTTTTCTTTATCATACTTTTGATTGAAATGCTCACATTTTCTATCAACCAGAAACATGCCATGATACATTAATAAAATAACATTAATAGTGTTTTCTAAATTCCAAGTGATGGCTGACTCTGAGGAACCTTTCAAGGAGTCTACATATTTATAGGTAACAGATACATTCTAATTTTGCATCAAGTGAGAACCACATGACTCAAAAATCTATAGACTCTATCATGTCTATTAACATTAAATTATTTTAAAAACTAAAGAAAGATTTCTCTGCATTTTAAAATGCTATTTGTTAAATGCTATTGTTAAATGTGACTCTGTTTTGAGTAATAGAAGGTGCCTTTATTTTTGTATGCTCCAATTAATAGGAAAATTGCTTGAGTGTTGTTCTGTACTATATCCTATGAAATACAATTGCCAATTTGTGACATACACTCTCACTCTCAGAAGTATTTATGTCTAAAAAAAAAAAAGGGTCCATAAAAATTATCTCTCTTAAGCAAATATATGGTGTAGAATAGAAAAAAAAAATGGCACTGTGCTTTTCACTTGACTTAGTTTTATTTCCATGCTTACATCTTAGATATTGGATGCATCAAATGAAATACTGTTATTGGTCTTAGACAGTTTCATTGCTATTATCTATACTCTGCATATTATTCAGTGACTTATGTTTTCTGTGACACTGCCAAATGATACTTATTTTGGTAAAATGTATTGAATATTATATTCTATGGAATTTAAACTGATTGCGTTTGTTTCAGTTACTGAGACCTCATTCTGAAGATTTGTTCATTTACGTCTTTGCTTTTATTGTTGTAAACTCATGATTTTCTTCAAGTAAGTTTATCATAAGTGAAGATAAAGATACATAGAAAAATAGATAGATCTCTGTATATGAGACATTTATATCATTAAGTAGTTGGAGTTGACAAATTATTTTTATTGTTAATTATTTTCAATCTTTCACATAAATATGCAACCTAAAATTCATATCATTTTCTGAACTAATCAACTTTATGGAGCACCTGTAAAATTACTTATCCTTAATCTAATGGACACTCATTTTTTTTTCCATTGTAGAGCTAATTGCAAGGTTTTCCCCTTATTTATGATGACATAAATAATTTATATATATAACTTATTTATTTATATAACTTATTCACCTGTTGCAGAGTATTTGATAATACATTCATAGCATCTGCTCAGCAAACACTTGTTAATAAAATAAATAAGTGGCACTTATTAAATTTCTCTAATTGTTTGCTATTTACTATTGTAAAAATCAGAACATTATTATCTTTAAGAAACCTACAGCCTGATAATCAATTCAAATGTGTTATGTTTTGTATTTTCTCTAAGTTATCTTAAAATATTTTTCTATTTTTATTTCTATGTGTTCTAATTTTCTCATTTCAACTCAGCACATGCAAATCAATATGTTTGCAGAAGGCAAGTCTGACCGAAAGCTCTATGGGTTTCATCAGTGATTTGTGTTTCTTGGGGCTCTTCTGGAATTATTCATTGGTTTTCCTTGGCAAGTACTAGTTAAAACTTGTTCTGTTGTCATCCATACTCCTTAGCATTTCCCTCTAAAACATGTTTCAATTGAATTAATCAAACACATAGTCACCCACCTGTGACTACTTCTTGATCACCAGCTTATTATCTAAATTTTCACCCTATGACAATCTAAGTATGTGTAAGGACACTTGAAAAACTAACTCTAGTTTGGAAAGTTCTAAAATTAAGTATAAATGAACAGGAATGTCATGCAATTACTGTTCGTTAGTTCATTCAATAAGCATGCTCACAAAGCAGTGCCTGAGATCTAATTCATGTATTGTTAGAGAAAATTCAGGAAGATTCACTCCAAATATACCAGATGCTTCATGTCAAGCACCAGCAACAGCAATGCTATTAGCATCACAATGAAGGACAAGATGACACATTAGATATCAAAGGAACTGCTTATATTTTCCTTTCAATATTACACAAGTTGTGAAACATCTAAATTCATATTGAAAACTTTGCTTTTAGCAGAAGCTGGATACTGACTCCAATCTACATTTCCTTAAATGCACAATATTCTAAGTTCATAAATATATGGGCATGTGTACAAGTTTTAAATATTGTAACCACATGCTTAAAATAATTTCCTTTTATCTGTTACAGTTTTGACTAATGCATAATATAAATTACTGTTTATGGCCATCTCATACTCAAAACTTTATTGCGTCTAAGCAATCAAAATAAAACACAATTTTTCAAACAACCTTATTTTGACACAAAGGAAACTATAAGCTGTGAAATCTGAAATCTGATGTTGTAGTTATGTCATATCTCTTTCTTAATTTTTTATTCTGCATTCTATAAAATGTGTCTTATACATGGTTCTTATTAAATATGTGCTAACTTCACTTAATAATTTCTGGAACTTGATTGTAAACCTAGTATTTCTTAGACTATTTCTGATTGTTTGATTTACTTTTTAAATTTTTGTATCATTCTCCCATGTCTGGGGTGGAGGGAGGTTTCTGATTTTTTTAAGGTACTTCATTTAATGCAGTTCTAGTAGTTTTCTTTAAGTGAATGAAAAGGATCTTTATTCAACTCTATGTGACACTTTACCTATAGAACAAACCAAACAGCAAATTAAACAAACAAAATCAGCTGTTATGGAGAAAAATGAAGTGGGGGAATATGAAACTGGACACAAAGGGTATTCCTAACCCTGTCTTAGGAACATGCTTTGTTTTAAATTCCTCTACGTTTAATAGAAAGATATGAGAGAAACTGAGGTGTGAAAGGTCAGTCTTGCTACTGATTTATTGCTAATGATTTAAAAAAAAATGCGACTAATTTTTTTCAGAAGCATAGTCAAGGTGGAAAAAAAATAACTTTTGATTTTCTGTACTGAAATTCCCACTTTTTTCAAGTAAAGCACTTTGAGAGTGATAATAACATGCTTAAGACTTTTCTTTCTACATATTTAACAAAAGTATAGATGAGTTGAAACATATTATAATGATGCCTACTTTACCATATACTTGGCTGCAGAGATAAAATAATAATTTTTCTAAAGGTACTCAAAATACAGAGTATTACAAATGAAGACAGTTGCTAAGATCAAAATAAGTACAGATTTACAGGAATATGTGTTTTTTCTTAATGAATCTTACTAAGTACTAAATTTACTTTCATTTTATTAAAGTCATTACTCAATAGATTTACCCACTAAGTGGTAAAATACCACAAAGAAGGGATCATGCATATTTTGTTCACTACATAGTTATTAGTGTGTAAAGCATGATAAATACTATACATATTGAATAAGTCTATTAATATTAGTAATATTTTAATGTTAAAAGGTGGAGTAGAATGAACTTAAGGAATTAGAGGGAAATTCTATTTAAAATTGGAAAAAATTAATACAACTTACCCAAAGCTAAAAACCTGGAATTTGTTTATTTGAGAGGGAGTTATAGGTACAAAGGCATTAAATGATGATAGAAAAGACTAGGTTATTACAATAGATCAGTATTTTGATGTGTATGATTGGGGGTACAAGTGGGTAGTAAGATAAGACAGACAAGAACAAAAGTAAAATACTTCTATGTCCTGTTAGAGCACATGGAGTTTATATTTTCATCCACTAAAACATTGAAACATTTTAAAAAGGAAAATAATATTTGATCTGTGTTTTGAAAAGATCATTTGAAATGTTTGATATAAAGATTCAAGTTTGAAGTATATTGGAGGACATGGTGAGTAACAAGAAAACAGTTTAAAAGTTGTTAAAATATAAATGACTATATCTGTAGAAATGAAGATGAGAAAGGACTTAAGTGAAATGAGAACTTATTACTGTTATTTGTTCATAAAAATAATTGTATGTACATATCACAATGTTTAAGGAATTATAGATACAAAGGTGAACAGCTACTCTCTTCACAAATGTTTCACAGAAAAAAAAGAAAAAAACTTGGAACTTATAGTTATTAATTAAAAATGGGCATAATTTGCATAAGATTTCATGTTTGATTAGTATTCTGAAAGATAATGCATAGGGTTAGGAGAAAGGTAAATGAAGTCACTTTATAAATCATAGTAGCTTCCCAGATAAAATAATAACCAACTGTTATTCTGAGAGTAAGCAGAAGTTGACTTCAAAGAGAGGACAGAAGTGGGTGAATAGATAACAGAGGTTACAGATGATACTCAGATTATGAAGAAGGTAGGAACATGGTGCTGTCTAGGAACTAAAGGAAGGCGAAGGCACTAGGGGATAGAGGTGGGGAAAAGACTTGGAACTTTTAGGAGATTTAAGTTTTTTTCTTAAATGTACTGCAAATCCTTAGTAATATGTTGAGCTTGAAGCAGGAAGGAGTGAGTACATAAACTTTATATAAGTTTGACTACAGATTGGAAGGGAACCACGGTTGAGTGCAAAAGGCTGTTAGCATGTTACTGTGGTAACTCAGGAGAGATAATGATAGTTTGGAGGAATAGAATAATGTGCAGATTCAAGACATAGTTATAAGAGTCTCATGCTCTACCGACTGAGCTAGCTGGGCTCCTGAAGACATAGTTATAAAGTAAAAGGAAAAATGAAAGGAATAGGTGAAGTTTTGTTAAAAGGCTTTAGTAACAACTCTATATAAAATGGTTTTTTTTCCAAAATGTTGAATTAAGCAGTTATATTGTGACAAGTTGTATAATTAATATGGAGGAAACCAAGTTATAATTAGGGAGAAAACTCAGGACTTTTGCTGGGAGTAGAGTTGGCAAAGATGGAAACACTAAGGAGAACAGGAGGAGGAGAAAGAAATTGGAATTACTAAGACCATGATATTGAGGGTTCAGGAATTGGATTGTCCATACATGTCAATATGGTCAACAATAGTATCTAAGTTATTGGCCATGAAGACTGAGAGCTAGATATATAGTCTTTAATAAAGACAAGAAATAGTAATTAATGCATGCATAGAGAAGCATACAAATGAGACTAAGAAGCACACAGTTTGGTTTGTGTGAGTAGAGGAAAGCCCATGTGCAATTCAATTTTCTCCATCAGATATAAAATCAATCTCCCTGTAGAAACACACTAAGTGCATATTGCTGAGTGAGTAAGGGTCAGTCTCATGTTCTTTACGAGTGACTAAGTAGTATATTTAAGAAGAGAAGATGACTCATCTTATCACAAATCTTCCATTTGCATCTACTTTTCCATGTTGCATGTTTTTCAATATCATGCTTGAATTCTCTTAAGGTTTCTTCTTTCTGGAGGTCTATTTGAAATACTAGAATCATCTCCATTTGCTATGCTGTTGCTATTGTCTGCTTAACTGTTGTGGGAGAATGACATCCTTTAATTCCCATAGCACCATTTTAAAAGATTGAATGGGTACAGTAGACTTTACTGAAAGTGTTGTGTAGTCAAGTCAATATTATATTGGTGACTAACCATCTGTTAATCATTATGTATTTTTCTTGTATGTTTAATAATAACATTCAAAATTGTGATAAAATATATAGAAAATTTCAAAAAGTTGACTTATAATTAATCACCAATTAATCAATCAATCTTAAATGGCATTTGGTATTATATTACTAATTTCATTAGAAAACATTGCATTTGATACAAAAAAAGGCAAAAAAAGACTTAGACACCTCTCTACTAAAAAAAAAAACCTATTGTAATTAAATACATGAAACATACTCATATAATGGCATTTTGAATCAAAGCTAGTATGGTTAAGTACAGAAAACTAAAAAAAAATTGAAAACATACATTATCTTCTCACACAAATAAAATTAAGTTATAAATTAAAAAAGCATTAACATATAAAAAATTTCAATATTCAATAGTTCAAAGTTAGAATCAGTACCAGAGCTTTGAAAAAACTTAGCACTGGTGACAATAAAAATTATTCTAAGCAAAATATATGACATGAAATAAAAGTGAAAAACAAATGTTCTAATTAGAAATGAAGAAATTCTAATAAATAATAACCAAGCATCTAAATTATGAAGCTATAACAAGAACTACAACAATTACAAAAAAGGCAGAAAGCAAAGAAATGGATATAAGAGAAAATCTTACTAACAAAAAAGAAAAGTATGATGCAGAACTAAAAATGAAGAAAGCTGAGTTTGTTTAAACATCAATAGTTAATATCTGGTAAGATTGGTTAGATTAAAATAATGTACATAAAAACAAGTTAAAAGTAAAGCCCCAACAATATTATGAACAACTTGATGACAATAATTTTAACACATAAATAACTGGCAAATTTCTAGAAATTTATATCAATGTTTAATCAAAAATTAGTAGAAACTCAAATGGAAATCTACAATTTTTAAACTTTTTATTGCAGTTCCGATGATTTACATGCTTGTTGAAGAAAGTATCTATCTCCCCTTTCAGGTGTAGTCACCATAGGGCGCCTACCAACAAATCACCCATAGTCCTCCACTATAGCCCCCCCCCCCTCCTCTGGAGTCTCAGTTCTATGTTAGTTTTCAAAGCTACAATTTTTTATTCAAAATTATTGGGAGCATTTTGCTTGTTTTGAAATTAAGAGTTTTCCAGATTATAGACCATGATGTGATACATGCATTTTATTTTGTATAACATTGCCAGTAGATAAACACATTTTGCCAGTCTTCAGTTACAGAAGTTTGTATTATAAAACCATTAAAGAAATTGTGTCATATGCAGTGGTACTAAGGGTTATGGAAAAAATAAATCAGGGTAAGAGGTTAAAAAAATAATAAGAATTAGATAAGGTATTCAGGGCATGTATGTTTTTATGAGTAATAAACTAAAATGAGGGAATGAATTATGTAAATATCTCAAGGAAATATAAAGTGTGAAGGACCCGAAGGAGAAATATTTTTGAACAGCTCTAGAAGTAGTAGGAAACCAGTGGCAGAAGGAAACAATAAAGAAGGAATGGTAAATGAGGTCAGAGTTGGGGAATGGGTTAGGGAGGGGTGCGATCACATAAGATTTGAAGGGTCTTAGAAAAATGTCAAGCTTAATTTGATTGAGAAGGAGATCTATTGGTGGGTTTGAAAGAGCTTGACCATAGGATCTGCTTTTTTAAAAATTTATTTTATAAATTGTGATACAATACATAAAACATAACAACAGTAATGTTAAATATATTCCCATGGTACAGCCAATCTCCATAGACATTTTAATCTTGTGAAACTGAAAGTATTCCCCTTAAACAAAAAATCTCCATTTCTCCCTCTCCCCAGCCCCTCCCTGCATGACACCATTCTGACATCCTGTTCTGTGAATTTGACTACTCTATCTAAATACCTCATGTAAATGGAATCACACAATATTTGCCTTTTTTTTTTCCTGACAGGCTTATTTCACTGAGCAGAATGTCCTCAAATTTCATCCATTCTATAGCATCTATCAGAATTCCCTTAGTTTTTAAGGCTGAATAATTTGCTTGACTATAGCATATTTTATATATCCACTCATCTATTGATGATGGGTGGGCAATAAGCTTCTAATCACTGTGGGAATAATGCCGCAATGAACATGGATTACACATATCTCTTTGAGATACTGTTTTCAAATATTTATGTAGAAGTGAAATTGGAAGATCTGATTTAATATATTTTAAGAGAATCATTTTTTTCCTGTATGTTAGGAAAACAAGGTGAAAGCGGGAAAAAAGTGAGAGCAAAGAGACCAGTGAGAAGGCTGCTCTAGTCGAATTCACAAATCCAAGAGTAATGATGTCTTGAGATAAAACTAATGGTGTGGATGGGATAAAATGGCTAGACTTGGATAGAGCAACTCAATGTGTTTCTGAATTAGAAGAGGGATGTGAGGAAGAAGTGGTTCTTGATGACCACTTCTATAGGGTTTGACCAAGTAATAACAGAAGTCTGGAAAATGGGGATGTCATAGGTAGGTTCATTTAAGAGTGCAGGGATGGTCTAGTGTATTGTTGACACTGGAGTATAAAGTAATCAAGTTTATCTCTTTTTTTTTTTTTTGTAATTGAAGGGGAAGTTAGGGGCTAAAGATAAAAAAAAATGGGAGTTGCTGTCAGTGTGTAGTTAGTATTTTAAATCCAGAGACTATGTGAAATCCCCTAGTGAGTGACTGCAGATGGAGAAAAGATGTTCAAAGATTGAGCCCCGCAGCTAACTGACATTTTGAGGTTGAGGAGAAAAACATAAGAATGAGAGTGAAGAGAACAGTGAGAACAGTGAAGGAAAAGAGAAGCAAGGTGAATGTTATGTCTTAGAAATCAAATGAAGAAGAATACTACACAAGAAGTAGTGATAAAATATTTCATAAACTGCTGATATCAAGGACAGTTAAAAGAAGAAATAAAAATGGACTTTAAATCACATGAGGATAAGTTAATTGTTGTTAATTAAAAGAAATGAAATTTCAACCTACATTGAGATACCACGTTTTAGCTATCACTTTGTAAGCCTCCAAAGTTTTGACAACATTCCCTGATGGCAAAGCTATGAGGAAATATTCTCATATATTGCTGGTATGAATGAAAAATTTTCAAATACTTACGGACAGAAATTGAGCAATAATTAAAAAGATAACATATGCATTTATCCTTGACCCACCACATCTAGGAATCTATTTCCCATTTTGGGAAAAGTATACAAAAATATGACCATGGACTGATTTTCAATGCCGTTAAAAAAAAGAAGTAGAACTACTGTTCCCTCGAACAAAAACACAGGTGTGAACTGTTCAATTTAAAAGACATAAAAAAGACCTCTAACAACCAAATTTAGTATGTCAAACTTGTCAGTAATCCTCCATAGAATAAAACAACTATAGAAATACATTTTGACATAACTGGAGAATTTTGGCTTTGAACTACATAATGGTTTATTTTATTGTTGGTTTTGTCATGGTTTCTCCTTTTAGATGCAGTCATATACTTTTTTGGGTTGTGACAAGAAGATGTTTATGTTGTTTTTTAAGAACTGAATATTGAAATAGCTCAGGAGAATATTCTACAATATTGAAAATTTGCTTTAACATATTGCAGATCCATATGCTTTAGATATTTCAGCAAAGGCAAAAAATAAAGTGTAAAAAGTCTTGATATGGCTAAATTTGAATGGTAGATGGGAGTATAGTATGAATATATGGCAGAGCATTTATACCCTTCAGGTTCATTCATGTTTCTCATATATAGCATTTCCTTCTTTTTATCGACTGTGTAGTATTTTCTTTATACACTCTTCAATTAATAAACATTTCAGTTATTTCTGTATCATGCCTATTGTGCTGAATGTTGAAATGAACACGGGACTGAATGTAGCTTTTAAAGTGTCTTCTTTCAATTCTTTTGATTATGTACCCAGAGGCGATTACTGGCTAATATGGTAATTCCATTATTAATGTTTTTAGGAACATATATACTTTTTTCCATTGTGTCTGTTTCAATTCATAGAAGTGCAAAGGCTGTATGATTCCACTTGATGAAGTAGCTAAAATAAAATCGTAGAACTAGAGAGTAGAATGGTAGTTGCCAGCATCTGGGTGTGAGGGAGATGAGGAGTTACTGTTTAAGAGTACAGTGCACAAGTTATAAAAGATGAATTGGTTCAAGTGATATGATGTACAATATTGTACCTAAAGTAAACATTACTGAATTCTGTATAATTAAGTTCTCTTGAAAACCATGTAATTGATATGAATGGATTTAGAGATATTATAAAAGGAAGCATTTGCATTTATCTTCTAGGAATTGTCTTTTGAATGAGAACAAAATAAACTTTTAGGTAAAATGATCTTATACTACAAAAGATGATGTGCCAATGTCCTGACTGCTACTCTTTTTTCTAGTTTTCCAGAGGTTACCCATTCCCTTCTTTTTGCCATGTTCTTTCTCTAACAATATGAATACGTTCAATTTTGTCAAAAAATGTCATGACCTCAGAGTACTGTTTCAAAGGGAGACTTTACATAGCAATTCATGGATGATTATGAGGTAATCTCTACTTTAATTCTCCAATAGCAATACCAGTTTCTTTAAAATAATGACAATAATTACTTCTTAGCTTTATTTTTGGTTCTGTTATTTTTATTAAGGTAACACTGGTTGACAACACTGTATATAATTCAGAGGTGTAGAGTCACACCTCTGCAGAAGTATGTCACCACACCCACCACTAAGGCACCCAGAGACTTCCAACATAGTGCATTACATCCCTTCCTCACTTTTTTAAGATACATAGATGGGTGACGTTTTACTTTTTTATTTTCTTTTAAGATTTATTTATTTATGCATACAAGAACTGGGGTACAGGACAGAGGTACGTGGGTGAGAGTATTCACCAGAGACAGAGTAGGAAACAGAACAGGCAAACTGACTGAAACACACTGCTGATGGGGGCAGTGGGTGAGACAGGAGAGGTCTATTGCACCATGTGGGTCTCCTCCCTGGTCAGGGATCGAACTCATGCTGCCGTGGCTGTGGATACTTCATAGTACAGTGCTTAACCCTTGCACCACCAGGGAGGTCCAATGGATGGTGTTTTAATTTAGTTATTTGAAGAACACTTTATGGAAGTGTATTAGAATTTATCATATTACTTGTTTATATTTTCTGATTATATACTCATGCTTATAAGACAAATTATACAAAAATATGAGTTTATATATATATGACTAAGATATATACATACATATACATCACACACACACAAATAGATATCCAGAGACAATATCAGTCTTTATTGAAAAGGTGTCAGTTCTCAAATTCGGAAGTAAAGATGATTACTCTGAAAAATACATTCAATGTTTTGAAAAATTGCCCTTATTTTGACAAAGCCTCTATCATTAAAAGTGTATTTACAAAAATTGACTGTAAGTTTTAATAAAATGCAAAGTAGGAAAAATAATAACATAAATATATCTTAATATAATTTTTAAGAATAGTGGTGAACACCTCTATAAGTTTTAACATCTGATTTTCCCCCTCATTACCTGTAACTTTCAGTCTTATCTTCATTGTCTAAGGAACTGCCAACTCAACTTTTACAGTTGCTCAAATCTGTGACCTTGATGTGGTTTTTAATTTTCTTTCACACCCTACATCAACCATCAATCTCACCCACTCCTCACTACTTTCTCTTTCATGCTAAATTGCCACTAAATCTTCCCTAGATCATTCCACTAAGCCTCTAACTAGTCTCCCTGCTTTTACCACCACCGCCATATTCTAATGTAACATAGCACCCAGAATGATCTTTGATAATACAAGTTATATTATTTTACTTCTCTTCCAGAATTATTCTATGAACTAGTTCTATGGAAAAACCAAAATGCTTAAAATGGTGTTCAAAGTCCTTCAGGGGCTCGTCCACCTAGAAACCATGTGTCCATCTCCTACCACTTTGTCCCTCATTCCCTGAACCTAATCACAAAGATTTCCTATTATTTTTTTTTTTTTTAGATTCAGCAAACACTATGCCACCTATCAACTTTGCACTTAGTTTTCTCTTTCTGTAAAATATTCTTTCCAGAAACCCAGCTTATTCTTTCCCTCATATATCTCTTTTCAAACGTCTTCTGATCACAACAACCTTCCCTGGCAATCTTTTGTTTTTAAGGATTTTATTTATTTATGCATATTAAGAGCTGGGCCAGAGGTGCGGGTGTGGGGCGTGGGAGATGAGAGTATTCACCAGAAACAGAGTGGGGAGGTGGTTCCCTTCCGTGGCCTGGGATTGAACTCTCTGCAGTGGCTGCAGAAGCCCCACAGTGTGGCACTCAACCCCTTGTACCACCAGGAAGGCCCTTCTCTGGCAGTCCAGGAAAGACAGTATATTCTACATTTCCTGTCTTAGACCTAAAATCAGCCAACTATCCCCAGTAGCTCTGGTATCTTTGTTTTTTAATTGAGGTGAGATTTACAGCATTGTATAGGACCACACCCATAAGGTGTATGTTACCAACCATGTCTACCACCAAGGCAACCATAGTCCTCTAGTATGGTCCATTGTACCCCCTCCCCATTTTGCTATACCCTCTTTTTCTTCCCTTCTGGTTGCCTCACTTCTATGATCATATGTATGAGATTTTTTTTTGTTTTGGTTTTATGTGACTCTTTGGTTTATTTCTCTACATTGCACATATTAGTGGTAGCATCTGGTATTTCTCTTTCTCTTTCTGACTTATTTTTCTTACCATAATCCCCTCTAGTTCTATAGAGGGGATTGAAACTGGAGGAGTTTGTCTTTTAGTAGCTCAGTAGTATTCTATTGTAGATATATACCACATCTTCCCAATCCACTCATCTCTCATTGGGCACTTTAGTTGCTTCCATCATGGTTATTATACATAGTGTTGCAATACAAATATACCTTTGAATTAATGTTTTTACATTCTTTATGTAGATACTAAGAGTGGGATTCCTGGATCAAATATGAAGTATGCTTTTAATATTTTGAGAAATCTCCAAACTTTTTCCATAGGGACTTGACCTGTCTATATTGCCATCAAAAGTGTGTAAATGTTTCTTTTTCACTAGACCCTTACCAAAACTTAATGTTCTTGTTTGCTCGTTTTTTTTTTTTTATAATACGCTATTCTTACAGGTGTGAGGTATCATCTCACTGTTGTGCTGATTTGCATTCCCCTGACAATAAATGAGGAAGAACATTTTATTTTTTCATGTAAAATATTGGCCACTTGTATGTTCTCTTTAGAGAAGTACCTATTTAACTCTTCTGCCCATTTTTTTTTTTTTTGGCTTGTTTTGTTGTTGTTAAGTTGCATAAGTTCTTTGTAGAGCTTGGATATTAGCCTTTTGACACATGTATGATGAATTACAAATATCAGCTACCATTCAGTAGTTTGTTTTGTTTATTTGCTTTAATGATAGTTTCTTTTCACTCTGCAGAAACTTTTTAGTTTGATGTAGCCCCAATTGTTTATGTTCTCTTGATTTCCTTACTGTTTCTGATAAATCCACAAAGACATTACTGAGGCTTATGTCTTAGAGGGTTTTACTTGTTTTTTACTAAGATTTTTATGGCTTTAAGTCTTATATTCAAGTCTTTTAACTATTTTGAGTTAATTTTTATGTTAATTTGTGTGACGTAGTTGTCTACTATCATTCTTTTGCATGTAAATGTAAAGTTATGCCAACACCATTTATTAAAGTGACTTTCCTATCTCAAATGTATTAGAGACTTCCCTATCTCTAAAATTGTTAATGAATATCACTAGAAACTGTCTTTATAGTATCTATTGATTAAATTATCTATAATTTATCATATTTCTAGATAAATATAGACATGGATAAAAAAACAATAATTGGATTTACTAAATATTTGAAAAATAAATTCCACAAAAATTATTATTATTTTTTTTTAAAGATTTATTTATTTATGCATACAAGAGCTGGGGTACAGGCCAGAGTCACAGGAGGTGAGAGGATTCACCAGACAGAGTGGAGAGCAGAACAGGCAGACCGACTGAAACACACTGCTGAGGGGAGCAGCTGTCGAGGCAGGAGAGGACTGCTACGCCTTGTGAGTCTCCTCCCTGGCCGGCGGCAGGGATGGAACTTGTGCTGCAGTGGCTGCGGTTTGCTTCATAGTGCGTTACTTAACCCACTGTGCCACCAGGGAGGCCCCACAAAAATTATTTTTATTAGATATGAAATTCTTTTTATATTTGCTAAAACTTAATTCTTTTTTTTACATGCATATCTTTTTCCCCCTACTTTGAAAGTCCCTAATTTCAAGTACTTGAGAATGATGAAATTATCATTGCTTACATTATACTACATTACATATAAGTCACATTTAGAATTATAAAACATTACCACTGATTTAGTTTTTTATAATGATGTTTCATACTAAAAAGCTTGTACGGCAAAAGAGAGAGCAACCAGAATGAAGTGACACCCTACTGTATGGGAAAAAATATTTGCACACCATACGTTTGATAAGGGACTGATACCAAAGATCAACAAAGAGCTTCCACAATTCAAAGACAACAAAATGAACAACCGAACCAAAAAATATGCAGAAGCACTAAAAAGACACTACTCCAAATAAGAAATGCAAATGACGAACAGGCATATGAAAAAATGTTCGATATCAGGGAAATACAAATCAAAACTAAAATGAGAAACCACCTCACACCCGTGAAAATGGCTCACATTAAGAAAACTAGAAACAACAAATGCTGGTGAGGGTATAGTTAAAAAGGAATCCTTTTACACTTCTGGAGGGAATGTAAAATTGTCCAGTCACTATGGAAAGCTGTGTGGAGGGTCCTCAGAACACTAAAAGTGCATCTACATGTGACCCAGTGATTTCACTCTTAGGAATCTACCCAAAGGACACAAAAATTCTAACTTGAAAGGAAACTCCACTCATCTATGTTTACTGCAGCACTATTTACAATGCTTAAGATATGGAAACAAACTAAATGCTTGAAAACAGACTAACTAAAAAAAAAAAAATGTGGTTTAATACACAATGGAATACTACTCAGTGATCCAAAAAGAGAAACTCTTGCCATTTGTGACAACATGGATGGAGCTGGAAGGGATTTGGTTAAACAAAATAAGTCAGAAGGAAAAAAATAAATATAGGATTGTTTCATTTACATGTGGAATATAGGGAAACTGAACAAAGGGTCAAGAAAAAAACACAAAACTTGCAAGGTAACCATAGACCTGAAGCATACAGCAGAAGGGGAGAGAGAGGGTTCAAAAAAGGGAAGAGAAGAGCAAAAGCAATTGTGGTGATGGATCATAGATCCTGTGGTGGTGGGAGAAATACGGGGACTACACTGAGGGAAGAAATCAAATACTCTCCCAAAATTAACAATGATATAAGAAAAAAAATAGCAGTAAAAAAGGGATGTTTGCAAGTTTTCTATCATCCTCTCCTATTATTCACAGTTGTATTATATGTATCATCATTTGTGCAGCCAAAACATATCCTCTTCTCTTTTTGGATGCTCCATTAATCCTGATTCTATAGGTAAATCCTATAATGTTTAAATCTAACAGTAAGATTCACATACACTGTTACAGATTTGTCAGTAAATAATATGCTTATATCTTCTTCATCTGCTTATTTTTCCATTTTACTTTTAAATTTTATTTTAAATTGACAGGTTAGAGAAGGTCGTTACACGTTTCTCTTAAAAATTCTAATTTTTATTTCTCCTAGTTCATCTTATAAACATCTGCGTGCTTTCTACTCCTATTCTTTTCTTCCTACAGACACATACATTACACTGTAGTCACCCAAAGCAAAACATAATTTCCTCTACGCACCTCATACTTTGTGCTTTTGTTCAAATTTATCTAATTGGATGGAACCTCTTTACAATCTGTACTCATAGGGAAATTGTTCATCTTTTCAGGCTCACTAGAAAGACATTGTTTTCTCCCGACTGTGTCCAATGTTTACCAAGTTAGAATTAATATTCTGGTGTCCTCAGTTCTCATAAGGACATACATTATAGCTTTCCTGAATTGTAGTTAATTGTAAACCTTCTATATTAACTGTTTATTATAACAAAATACCATGGAGTTGGTGGTTTAAATGAGTTGATTTATCAAAATTTAAGAGACTGAAAGTCCAAGATCAAGGTGCCACCTAGAAGTCTGAGATCCAGGTGCTAATTGACTTCCTGATAACCCTCTTCTTGTACTCTCATAAAGGAAATAGAGACAGTGAGATGGATAATCAGAGGTATTTCTTTTCCTCAACTTATGAGGTCATAATTCTTGTTGAATTAGGACTCTACCCTTACGACCACATTTAACCTTAATAACCTTGTAAAGACCCTGTTTCCACATACAATCACATTAGATATTATGGCTTCGACATATTAATTTTAGGGGACATAATGCAGCACATAGGACCTCCCTTTGATGCCGAGTGCATAATAAACTACAGAAGAACAAAGACTGCCTTATTTAACTTTGTTAACTCCACAGTCAACTGCATAGATCTCAGAGTGGTTAAGGGCATTATTTTTGTTGTTGTTAATATTTAGATAGATGTATATTATTTTACTCTAATTACAGTTACATGTGCTAAAGTTATCACATGTCCTCTTAATCTAAATTTTTCTTAGTTGCCTTGAATTTACATGTAAGAAATTATTAATACTTATCTGTTCAGAGTGCTTCATAAATAATAAGGAAGAATGTACCTCATCAAAATGAAAAAAAAAAAAAAAGCCAAATAGAATTGAAACAGAATATGGTCAAATCATAAACGTAAAAGAAGCCAAGAAACACATTTAATGAAAATCTCAAGCTAAGAAAAGGCAAAGTGCTTCATTCATAATGTAGTAGGAAGAAACATTAAAGATAAATAAATAAATGTGGCACAGTTTAATGGAGAGCCTTGCAACAGAACCTAGTCATTAGATTGCCCATTATTTTTTTTTTTTTGCAGTATTAAAACACTGTGGGCTTTGTTTGGTGCTAACATTTCTGAGTATTTTGTTAAATGTTTTTTCATGTACTCTTAAAATTCTATAGCACAACAAAAATATGAGTTATATCCATCATATTAGTCAACATGAAAATAAAAGTTAAATAAAATGATTGAAATCAGTATACAAGCATTTGTTATAATCTGGGTATAATATTGCTATTATAAAGTAACAACACATTAGAAAGAAATGAATGAAGGTAATGTTTTTAGTAAGTAGAGAGTACTTATGTTTTCTTAACTTGTCTGTAACATGTTTTCAGTAACTTAGTTTGAGTTCTTCAAAAATTAACTTTTCCAGATGATGTGAAAATTCCCCTGTGAATATTTAGTGTCACAGTCATAATTCCTGATATATTAAACCTTGCTAGATAAGTTATTAATTCTAATATGAAAACATGGATTATTTCCTTATTTTTGCAACAGTCAAAATTTGCCAATATACTTTTGGCATTTTGCATTTGGAAATGTATCACTTTTGATTAGCATCCAATAACTACTAGGGTTATATGATTTATGATGTCTATTAATTTAGCTGGGTGTTGACATTAACATAAAAAGTCCTAAATGAGAAATACATTTAAAATATTTCCTCAATTATATCTGCTTTAGAGAAGAAGTTTAGTTATTCTATTATACACATGGCAGGCAATGCTCTTAAAACTGAAACAATCACAACTTTTTATTCATTAAAATACAATGTGCTACATAGAGAGACCAAAGGTGATGGAGCCCTGTAACAAGTTGTAACAAAAAAGGGGGGCAACATCAATTACCAGAAAGGAGATAATATGAATGTTAGTTTTAAGATTAGCAAAAGTCAGATATATATGTAGAAATAATCAGGAACATTCACTTTATTGTAAGCTGTTTACTAAATTAATTCATATATGTATGTTTTACACAAACCACTTATTTTGTAGTAAATTTTTGAAGTCATGTATATAAATCTATTTGTATATATTATACACACACACAAAGTTTGTGAAGCTGCACAAAATGAACACATATAAATAGCCAGCATCTAAATCAATTTTTAGAACAGCCCCAAACTCACAAAACCATTCCTGTGTTCTCTTCTAGTCACTACCAGGCCACTACCAGTATAGAAGTAATTACTTGAGTTAGAGAACAGGTTAGTTTTGCTTGTTTTTTTAACCTTACATATTTGAATCATAGAGTAGGTACTGTTTATTGACCAATTATATTTATCATTATATTTGAGAAATTTACCTGAGTACTTTGTATTTGCAAGCTACATATTTTCATTGTGATTAATAATTAGTGAGCATATTTTTTTATTATTTATAGATTTGGACTTATTTTATAGTTTAGGGTCATTACAAAGAATATCTCTATGAAAATTATTTTTCATATTTTTGGCACATGTATGAACTCATTTACGTTGAATACATGGCCAAAGGAATGGAATTGCTTAGTGACAGGGAATTGGTTTTTATGTGTGGTGTGGAGTAGGTATCCAGATACATTGTTTTCTGTGTGAATAAGAAATGAATTCAGCATAATTAATGAAAAGAGCATAATTTACCCAATACAGTTCAGTTTGTCATTGTCATAAATCAACTGATCACATATTTGTGTGGGTCTTGTGCAAGCATGTTATTGAATACTCTGTTAGCTGATCTGTAGTTTTCTTTGTTCTTTATGTTAGTTAACACACTTTTTGCGTTAGGTGTTAACACACTTTTTGAAACAGGTAAGAATACTTGTTAAAATTATATTTCAAACTCACCAAATCATAAGTTTCTCCCTTGATAGAGTTATAATATATGGCAAATGGAATTAGAGAATCATTAAATGGTATTTTCCCTCTCTCCCAGTGCACACTAGTTAAAGATCACCATCTCTCTAAGACTGGGTAGACTCTACCCAAGGATATCATGGAAGTGGGCATATTTTCTAAATTGACCCTGAAATCATTACAATCTCTTATAAAATTACTCAAGCATTTTATTAGGAAAGCTAATTAAGTCCCAGAAGGAACAACGGATTTTAAAAAACAATACAAACAAAAACTCACAAATTCTATGAAAGACCATTTTTAGAGTAGTTTTCTTTCATACACGTGATTTATTTGTTTGTTTTAGTAGACACCTATAAAATCTCAATCCTGGATCCCCTGAATAGGAATGTTTTTCTATATTTGAAATTGAATATAAGTTACCTTTCTTCTGCAGTTCATTATAACTTTAGTCCTAAACCCAGTCATATAAAGAGGAATTTAAGTTAAAAACCTTTTTCTTCTCCTTTTTCATTAGTTACTGCAAAATCTATTTTACAAACAAGTTTGAAAGACATCTAAGGACTTTGAATATACATTATTGAATTTTTTCTGTTATTTCAACAGAAGTTGAATTTAACAATTTGTTTCTTTTACAAAAACAAAAATAATTTATATGAGAAAGGAAAATAATTATCAATAGGTAAATGCTTTGTGTATTTTTTATTTCATAGTTCTGTCATTGAAAAATATAATATGTAATGAAAATAAGCCAAAAGGAGTGAGACAAAATGCGATTTAGTTGATATACTTTCATTATTCCTACAACTTATTGCTAAGAACTCTACCATGACTAATGAGAAATTTTTAATCTGCAAAAGGATTGTTTTGAGGTGTTATTAGAAAACATCTGTTCATATATTCATTTATATTTAAAGCCCATTTTATGGGGTAGTAATTGAGCTCCAGATAGGTATTTTCTCCCCCTCTCTCAAAAATAAAAGAACATCGTATTAAATGAAGACATTTACTTAGCTTCAAGACTTTTAAATTTTTCTGATAAGATAATGTCAAATTTAAATGTTTTTCAAAATAACCATTATAGCAGTACATTTATTTCCATAATGCAGAATTCTTGATATGCATACGATTAGCATGACTTTTACAACTGAAGTGGTACAAGCAGAGAATAAATCAGTCCTATAATCTCCAAACATGCTCCCTGGGTCTTGCATCTAAAACCATCTGGACACCATGACAGCATTCTATTTATTACATACAAAAGCCTGGATTCTGCCGACGCATAAACAGTAATTAAACACACAAGCCGACCATGCATGCCAGATCAGCGAGAACTATCCTTTGAGTATCTTAGAATTTCCATGCCAATGAGCTTATTGAGAAATTGGCTGGTGATTAAAGATTAATGATTTATGGTTGCAAGTGAGGTTCATTTGCTGCTTACTGAAATATGTTTGACAGCATCTTTACGATTTTCTAGAATCCAGTCTTAGAGGCAATTATTCTGAAGAAAATATCTCAATTAATTTCAAAGATGAATTTAAGGTGCTATAATATAAAATTGTAAGTATTTTAACATCCAATAATCATAGCATATGCCTTTTTTTTCTATACCCTCTTTGATAAGCAATTTTACTTCTTATGCTTTTCAGTATCATTCTTACTACACCCTGCACACTGAAGAGTATAACAATTTAAGATTATTTTCTAACTTTGCTTCTGTAATTTATATATTTTCTGGATGCTGACAATCTGTACTTAAAGCATAAGGACATGATGGATGAAAAAGAAAAATAAGGGCGGCATTTACAAAGAAGCCTGTTTTAGTTTTGGTTAATCAGCATTTTACTTTTTAAGCATGTTTAGATTTTTCATAGTTTATCGATTCCCATAGAAAGCAGGTGTTGAGGAGAATTACCAGTTAAGTATTTAAGAAGAAAGTCATTAGATGAGCTGGAGGAGAGGGCGCTCATAATTTAAATTTCAGAATAAAGTAGATTCTTGCATGGTATATCCTTAGAGCTTTTGGAATCTCTTAATTCATTCATACCAACATAACATATAATGTCCTTTATAAATGCAGTAAAGTATAACTGAAAATACGACTGACCCCTTTATAACCTTAATGGTTCTATAAATACAGAAATAAAGTAATTTATAAAGCTGTTAAAATTAATTCTGCCATTAAAATAAACTCCACAGTACATTACATTATTACTGTAGTAACCTAACTCTGAACTTTTCTGAGTCAGCAAAGTGAATCAATGGTGATGAATGATGATTATGGCTGAGCAGTGCATGGATTAAATGCTTGCTTGGTCAGGAAGGCACTTTCTTCCAATACAAACAGGTTTGTCTTCATTGACTATTTTTTCTGTCCTCTGGATGTTTCCTTCTGCAAAGTTTTTGGGCTTTGAAGGCTTAGTGTTAGTAGGCCCATATTTGGATAAAGTTACATCTCCTGTTAAATTCTTAACATCAGCTTTTATGCATGACCTTATTTGTTCAGAACTTTTATGGAAATGTTTATACACATTTCTAGGTTAACCTGATTTGCATTTTCTTCAAGAAGTTGGTATTTCCTATGAATATCCTCACCATACAGATCAGTAATTTTTAAAGTCTCTTAGTTATTCTCTACTGATGCACCATAGAGTCAATGCCCTTGATGAAATTTCCTTGGTTTCTCTACTCAGTATGGGATCAATATTAAAATAAGTTGGATAAGATCTGCAGCCAAATTAGAGTTACTGCTACTTAATTTAAGAGACTTCTGTTTTTTCAACAATATGCATAATCTTGAAACTTCATTCCTTTGTCTATTGTTAATGCTCCAACTCTATTAGGTGATGATTTTTTTTTTGAGCTATATTCTCACAGTAAAAAAGAATTAGTGCTTCCCTAGAGACATCAGAGAAGAGTATGCCAGTAAATAAAATGTGCAGAGAGATGTAGATGCATTAACTAAATGACTCATCCCCAACCCAAACTCACATTGCCACCATTCACATTTCTGCCTTGGCAAAATTTTCAATAATAATGTGACCTAGACCTTAACAGTTGCCATCTAAATGTTGAAAGCAAAATACTAAATCTGAATCATACGGCTGACTGTATTGTCTAAAATAGTAGTTAAAGCTATTCCAGGAAAAGAGACAAATACATAAAGAAGGGAGTAAGAAATACTAAAAAGCATGAATGTTTTCCATAATGAAGCCATGTAAGCTGGTAATTCTGATTCAGACTCTGTTACACTAAGTATCAATAAAATTAAAAGTGAGCAATTACACCTATAGTCTAGGTGGAAAACTGCATAAATAAGGCCTATCATAAACTGAGGAACAGACTTTGGCAGTGAAGAAACTAATGACTTTTGTTAATAAGATCTGAGAAATAAGAGGAGAAAACATTTTAGTAAATAATAAAACCAAAATCAATAAGCATTTCAAAGTGAGTGTGGGTAAAATATATTAAAAGTCTTAAAAATACTCATGTGTTTTTACCTCAAAATTTACTTTCTATAAATTTTCTTAAAATCATAGTTACTATTAAATTTTGACTGAAAGTATGAATACATATGAACTTTTGAATTGCAAAGAAAATTGAAAACAATTTTCCAAGTTGTTGTTTTTCCCATCAAAAAATAATAGGTAACGATTTCAATGATGCTTTTAGAAATATTTAATAATATGGGAGTCATGATATAGATGTAACAAAAAAAGTAAATTATAAAATATGCTGCTTGATTTAACTTTTTTGAAAATAGTTGACAAGGGCAAAATATTAAACCTGAAATATTAATAACAACCTCCCTCCCCTTAACACTGAGTCATTCGAGGAATCCTTTAAAATTATTTTTATTTCATCCTGCAGGATAAAAGATGTATAGCAATGCACACAGGAGATGCTGAGTGAATGAGAAGATGAAGCTATTTAAAAGTAGATGTCTCTAGGGGTCGCTCTGGTGGTGCAAGGGGTTAAGCAATGCCCAGTGAATCATTTGCAGCCACTACAGTGCAAGTTTGATCCCTGGCCAAGGAGGTGACCTCTCCTGCCTCACCCGCTGCTCCCCTCAGCATTGTATTTCAGTAGATCTGCCTGCTGTGATCCCCACTCTGACTCTGGTGAATTCTTTCACACCCCCCCCACACACACCTCTGGCCTGTACCCTAGTTCTTGTATGCATAAATTAATAAATCTTAAAACAAAAACTGGATGGTTCTAGCCCTAGTGTGTGTATACAGGAGGGATTTGGGGATTCTATATTTTAAGATAATAATAGAGCACTAACACTCAGGAAGTTTCATAACTTGAAGAGAAAGGAAGAAGATTAACTAAAATGAAGTTTATTGATAAGAAAAGATAACTAAAGTAGTCTGTAGTAAAGGAAATCCTTGGCAAGTTGGTCTCCTTTTTTCTGTAGTTGTAAATTACTGAACCTGGTCACAAGGTGACCCAGTTTTACTGAAACTGATCTACTACCTACACATATTGCAAATGGTGGCCAATTTTGGTGACCTTTTATTGCTATCTTCGTGGTTTGTATTCGTAAATTAAAATAAATATAACCTCAAGATATTCTTAAAACTCTTAGCTATTTTTCAAATTTCCAAATAAAATGTTGTTGATTGATCACAGTCTGATAAGATTTATGCTAGATGCTTAATGGTCATTCTAAAGAGTTCAATTTCCTGTTTTAGATTTGTATTTATGAATAAAATATGCTCATTATTCTTATTGTACATCATGCATAGGGAGATGGATAACTGAATAGAGGCCTAGTAACACATACAAACACATGCTTTGCCTCCCTTTCTGGTGTTTTGTTTTTATTTTAAAAATCTGATCCTAAAGTTTAAAGGCTCCCAGAAGAATTAGTTGAAATACTTTTTTGAGTAGTCTATTCTAATCCCATACTTAATTTAACAGATGAGATTATTAAGACATAGTGATACATATCTGTAGTGTTTTCTTTTTTTTTTTTTTTAAGATTTATTTATTTATGCATACAAGAACTGAGGTACAGGCCAGAGGTGTGGGGGGTGAGAGGATTCACCACAGACAGAGCGGGGAGCAGA
>JAGFMF010011568.1:10771022-10811184 GCA_019455555.1 Galemys pyrenaicus | reverse complement strand
CCTCCCTGGCCGGCAGCAGGGATCGAACTCGTGCTGCAGTGGTTGCGGTTTGCTTCATAGTGCGTTGCTTAACCCACTGCGCCACCAGGGAGGCCCTGTAGTGTTTTCTGAATTGGCTAATTGGAATGCTGTCCTAACTCCTGACCCAAGGCTGGCTTTTACTGGATGGCCTCTCTTAAAACTCTTAGAACAAGTTAATTTATTAATAATGCTAAAAAAGAGAGAACTAACTTAAAGGAGTGTCCCAGACTTTATTCTCTTGCTTATGCTTTTATTCTCTTTATCCATAAACTACTACGAAAAATACAGAACTGAACAGATGTCTTTTGAATTGAAATACCCATTTATCTGGATTTAGTGAATAGATGCTGGGTTAGAGAAGCCACTGTGGTTTCCTGAGCCCTGAATTTTCCTGTTGATGCATCAAGGCCTCCAGGTGCAAAGGCAAGGGGTCTAAACATTTTGAATTCCTGTTCATGTATTTCAGCTTAAGGTACACAGACATTTCCTTTAGCTGTTTTATAATCCTAATAACATACTTATACAAAAGAGTCACTGACTTAAAATTAAAACTGTAGAGCAAAATATATTGTCCAATGCTAATGTAAGGGCTGGCCTAAATCACAGCAGGTGGAGGGTTTATTTGCTTGTAATTGCTCTGTATTAAGGATTCTTTCAGACAATATGTATTTGAAATTTCTTTTGGACTGCTCCATATTTTTTCATTGTTTTATTATAACTATGTTGATAAATCATACGATTTATAAATCATCTAAGACAGCATAAAACCCTTTCCTCACAATAATGAAAATTTTTTAAAGAGAAGAAGAAATGGTTTTCTCAGTTGCTCAATTTTTCTTATACTCCTTTTACACTGAAATAATCCAGACCACATCACACCCTCATTTCATATTTTCTTCCTTTGTCCAGACTGATGAACACCTCTTGTACTTAGCATGTGGCTTATTTATATATGACAGCTATATTCAAGATAAGAGTACTTTATATCTCCTCCATCACTGCCGCACTCATCCAGAACCCTGCTCTCTCATCTGCAGTATTGCAATAACCTTCTACCTAGCTTCTCTCCTGTCCTTTGACCCCAAATCTGTTCTCATCAGAACAATTAAAATAATTTTCTAAATTTAAATTTTCTCAGAAATCTCCATTGGCTTCTCATGTTAATCACTGTAAAATATATTGTAATATATATATCACCTTCTGTCAGCCTCAACATTTCTGGTGTAATTCATCTCCATCCTGCTGGAATGTTCCCACTGTAGGCCCTTAAACATGGTGTTCCTTCCCGGAAATATTCTTCCTCTAGAACTTCCCATTACTTGAGATCTCACCTCTTTAAACATTTGTTGAAAGGTCATTTTCAAAGTGAAGCCTTGCCTAACCACTGTATTTTAAATTACAATTTCCATTTCTGTACTCCTTATTTTCTTAATTAAATTATAAAAGTTTCATTTTCTACCACAATGTATCTTAATTATTTTTTATTTGTTTCTATTCCATCATAGTATTGTTTAGAAAAGCACAAAGAATTTTTTGACTGTTTTATTTGTTAATGTATCTCCATGTCAAATGAGTCTCACATAACACTGAGTAAACAATGTGTTCAAGATTTATTCAACTCATTAAATGATAGGACTAGCAGGTGGTAAAACACATTTGTGAAACTGAGCATACTAGGCACTGAAGAAAGGATAATATTGATAGCTTAGAAACAAAATTGGTTAATGTGTCACAGAATAATGCAGTAATAAAATATGACTTATATTTCTATCAGAAAAAAATCATATGCATTGCCGCTAGACAAAAATCTACAAGTACTAAGTAATTTCACAGCAACTGAGTCCTAGTCAATAATATATAATGAATAAAACAAAGATACAGTCACCTAGATTATGAAATAATCCTGAGGTTTTCGTGTTAAATAATAAGTGCCAACATTATATTAAAAGAACAGGCAATTGGGGCCTTCCTGGTGGCGCAAGGGGTTAAGCACCACACTATGAAGCATCTGCAGCCATTGCAGTATGAGTTCGATCCCCAGCCAGGGAGGGGACCCATGTGGCGCAGCAGACCTCTCCTGCCTTGCCCACTGCTTAGTCTGCCTGTTCTGCTCCCCACTCTGTCTCTGGTGAATCCTCTCACCCACCCCCCACACTCTGGTCTGCACCCCAGTTCTTGTATGCATAAATAAGTAAATATTAAAAAAAAAAAGAACAGGCAATTTTCCCTAAAATGCAAAATGACTGGAGTGATAGTCATATAGTAAGTACTCAATAAATCAATAAAAATTTGTAGGTTGTATGCACAAATGCTCTTATTCTATACTGACAGTTGGCCTGTATCTTTAAGGTGATCCAATATATTACATTTTTTTTTTAAGCTACAAATCTTACCTTCACATCCTGTGGGCAATATTTCTATTGTTCCCTCATACAATGCAATTTATGGATGATGCATAATGGGAAAATTATCTTGGCAAGAAGAAACTCTATGTCAAATATCAATTATGTTTTTACACAGATAAAAGCTTGACAGTACCCATCCAACTATTTATATCAAGTTGACCTAAGGTTTGGATATAATACTGATTTTTACAACACCTACAAAAGAAAATGCACTCACTGTATGGCAGGAGAAATGTAAATTGGTACAAATACTCTAAAATGCATTTTGAATAGCAATATTTATAAGTAAATATATTTGATAACCAGGCAATGACAATTCTATGTATTTGTATCATATGCAATTAAAATTTTCTTCATATTTACTTTACTTTCCATTCTTTTTCTATAAAGAATGAACAATAACTAAGGGTTCTCAGTGCAATAAAAAATGAAGGCTTATTCTAAATATTAGGAGAAATTATTTATAAGTATATTAATCTTTTAAGATTACTAATCTGCCAATTTACTGTCATATTAAGCACTATGCATTTATTAATGCAGTTTCTTTTAAATGTTAAAAATTGAAATATTTATCTTAATTTCATGTTTATGTTCATATGTATATATATACAATATCAGCCAAGTAAGAAGACAAAAATGTTTGAACTGGAGTAATATAAAAATCTACAGACTTGCTGTTTGGCTCTCAAAATATGATGCCACTACACTCATGCCTTGTTTTCATTGAAAGAATCAGACTCAGCATTACTTTCTTAAGGATGATTATACACTCTTTAATGTGTTTTGTCTATTTCTCTCACACCTGAATATCAGTTGCTTTTAGTGACTTGTTTCCAAAAAACAGATTATGATTATAGGAAATTAAATGCACAGTGGAGAAAGGCAGCAAACAGCACTTTGACCTAGTATTCAGGGTTAAATTAACATTGTTAGCAGTGAGGTTGATAACATGTACTCTTGTTATGTTGCCAGAAAAGCACTTCCCTTCTCTGATATTCTTCTAAAAACCTCTAACAATAGTCTTACCATGAGAAAAACACCAAACTAAAAAGACATTGTACAAAATACCTTATTAGTATTAAAAAAAATATAACTGTCTGGGTTATGAAAAACAAGGTTATAAAATATCTGAAGAACTGTTTCAGACCAGAAGCAAGTAGAGACATTATAACAGGGTGGTCCCCAGGAAAGGGGAAGTACCAGAATCCCGGTTCCGCCTTAAGTGGGTGGAGCAGAGCAGGGATTAAGAAGATGTTGGAGAGAGGAGAGAGGAACACATAATGAAGGGAGGAAGAAGGAAGCAGGATGGAGAGCAGCAAGGAGGCTTGGAGGAGGCACATGGAGCAGAGAGATGTGAAGAAACTGTGCTTGCTTTTTGGTCTTGGACTAGTTGGAACAGATGTGGGTGAGAGACTCGTGGGGAGGTTAACAATGGCAGCTTTCACTTTGATTTTGATTTTGTTTTTTTCCTCCCAGATTTGTCTGATTCTTTCTGACCCTTTTCTATGGGTCTCTACTAAAAGGTCCCTTAGACTTGTGGCAGGCTTTTGGGCCTTGCTTTGGGCCAATCCTATTTGGCTGGACTTTTACCCTCAAGGAGATGGGTAACATTGGATGCTTCACTTAGAAACTATATTCTTTGTCCTTTCTGTATTTTTCCCTAATTGTATTAAAGTTCCTTTCCATTAAAGGCCTTATATGTTTGTCTTGATGTGGCAGATGGCAGAACTCATTTAGAGAGGTCAGGTTTGGGGGTCTTGGGGTGCCCCTCTCCCTGTCCTGTAACAACATGACTCCTAAATGTAACCTGGAGCCCTGGTTGGGATCCTGAAACAAGAAAAGAAGAAAAGTGAAAAACAAACAAATAAACAAAACTAGTGAAATCTAACAAAATTCCAATGTTTTTAGCAAGCACACTCATGGGTACCCCAAGACCCCCAAACCTTGCACATTCTAAATAGATTCTGCCATCATCTGCATAAACGCAAAATATATTCTTGATGTGTAAGATCTTCAGTAGAAAAGACTTCTACTAAAATTAGTGTGCAATGGAGAGAAGGGAAGGGAAAGAATATAGTTAAAATAGTTTTCCACCCAGAGTTAAGTGTCCCCTTGTGGGTAAATGCTCTGCTAAACAGGGTTGGTCATTATAAACATTATAAACTTTATAATAGAGGAAATTGGGTGAGGGGGATGTGGAACATATTTTTCAACTTTTCTGAGACTTGAAAACCAATCTAAAATAATTTAAAAGTTTATTTAAAAATATTTCAGTATTCCTCTGTACTTACATCAACTTACTAGAAAACAAAGGAAAGGAGGTGGGGATAGTGGAGTAAAGAATGGAGAAATCAGTATCTAAAAGGAAGTATTTCAGAAAATTAATTTTTCCCAATTATCAAAGGATAAATTGAAGTAAAATTACATCTGTGCCTTCAGATCCTTCCACCAGATTTTAGCTCATTTTGCATGAGCTCATTAGCGTTTCTTCCTGAAGGAAGGGACCTGCCTTTTGTAACCATATGTTCAACAGAAATTAAAAAAAAAAAAAAAATTTCCCAAAAAAACAAGAATATTTCATTGCCAAACAGCAGAGTCCTGGTTTGAGACGAATCCTTTCTCCTGATGCTTTATAGGAAGAGCTTACTATTGTAATCATCTGGATATTCTGGGGAATATTTCAGCAAATTAGGCATGAATATGCAAGATAGTTGTTTTATTATCTACTTCACTTTTGTATCTACACACATATTATGCTTGGTTTTGTTTTCTAAGTAGCAGTTATTCTGCAAAACTTAAGGAACACTTATTATCTTTAAATGATTTTAGCCATTTCCAAACCATGAAAAGCAATCACCAATTTAATCAGTGCAGTGTGTGTGTGTACAAAATGTGTTGGAGAATATTATAATTTGACTTCATAAAAATAAGTGCTCAATTAGTTTAATTTTTTGCCTTTCAATCTTGTTTTTTAAAGATTTATTTATTTATGCATATAAGAGCTGGGGTGCAGGCCAGAGGTGGAGGGGGTGAGGAGATTTACCAGAGACAAGGTAGGGTCAGAACAGGGAGATCTATCAAAATACACTGCTGAGGGGAGCAGTGGGCTAGGCAGGAGACGTCTGCTGCATACACCACATGGGTCACCTCCCTGGCTGGAATCAAACTCATGCTGCAGTGGCTGTCTGATAGCTTCATAGTGCTGGGACTTAACCCCTTGTGCCACTAGGGAGGCCCCTGCTCTTCAGTCCTTATTGTATTAGTTTTTTAATTAAAATCAAGTAGATTGACAAGAGATAATGTATTTTTCCAGGATCATATATATGAATATCATTAGTCGTGAAGGTGCTAATTTAACTTATAGACTTTATCATTATAATCATTTCATTTCTGGTATGATTTTGTGGCATCATTTGTTTGTATTTTATATACACAGGAAGAAAATCATCTCTTCCCCATAATGCATCATATAGAATGTTAAACAGCAGTAAATTTCTCTAAGTTTTGACTGAAGCCCAGAGAGCAAATACAAAACTACTGGTGGTAAGTACTCTGATTTTCCAGATAAGGTGATGGGCTCAGCACAAAAGACTATTAAGCCTGTTTTTATAGTCACTCACCTACTTGAGAGGTTAAAGAATTGAAACTGGAGTGACCTGAGGATGAGGGAGGGGATTTCTTTAGATAAGGCAGCTGACTGCTAAGACTTGATCCATTTTCCTTCCCTTTGGGCAAGAAAACAGTTTGCTTACTAATTACCCTGGCCTTCCTTGGGAGGAAGCAGTCTCAAGGAAGATCTTTGAGAATTGACCTTTGTCACTTGGAGTTGGGAGATGCAGTAAACAAATGTCTGAATTATGCTACACTTCAACAAGTTTAAAGGTGAGAATGGCAGAAAGAGCCAGGACAGGCTCTGTGGGGATTAACCTGCTGACACTGCTGGTGGGTCCAGGTATGTCCTGGGAGCCACATGTAGAATAGTGTCCTGGTCAGGAAAACTGACAGATACACACCCACAGGAGGGTTTTGAACAGCAAGTTAAAAAGATGGTAGCACCTTCCCAAGGTAGCTGCAACCTCATGACCCTGCAAAGAGAGCTGCTAAGGAAAGAGTCTGCTTTAATTATCTGGTCAGGTCCCAGGAAGTGCAGATCAGATTTGATGGCTGTATTGAGGTGAACTATTTTTCTCTGACCTCTAGTCAAAGTGACCCCTCCCTCCTTTTAAGCCTTGGGGAGGTCAGAGACAGCCATCTGAGCTTGGGTGGAGCTGGTTATTAGGAGAGAAGTGCAGTCAAAGTTGCTTAACTTTTCCTCAGACACAGGAAACTTTACTTTTTTTTTTTAAAGATTTATTTATTTATGCACACAAGAGTGGGGTACAGGCTAGAGGTGTGGGGGGTGAGAGGATTCACCACAGAGAGCTAGAAGCAGAACAGGCAGATCAACGGAAGTACACTGCTGAGGGGAGCAGCGGGCACAGCAGGAGAGGTCTGCTACACCATGTGGGTCCAGTCCCTGGCCGGCAGCAGGGATTGAACTCGTGCTGCAGTGGCTGTGGTTTGCTTCATAGTGTGTTGCTTAACCCACTGCGCCACCAGGGAGACCCGGAAACTTTACTTTTAATTGAAATTGTGAGCACCTCTCTTCACCTCCCCTCATTGTCCCTTTGCTCATCCCCTCTACTCCCCTTCTTTTCTTTTCTTCAACTTTTCTAACTTTACTTACCTTGTTGAAACCAATAGCTTGAAGATACTGGTTATAGAAACCAAACTGGAGATTTACCCTTAAATGAAAATTGGAGTTTATTTTTGTTACATGGTTAGAAATACTAGTCATTAACCTGGAGATCATTTCATTATCTGAGAATGAATGGAAGTGTTAAGGGGCAGGGAGGGGGCACCCCAAACCTGCCTACTCTAAATAGGTTCTCTCATCTGCAGTATCGAGGATAAAACATATAAGGCCTTTAAGGGAAAGGAACTTCAATACAAGTAGTGTGTGATACAGAAAAGACAACGAATATAGTTTACAAACCAAGCATCCCAAGTTACCCATCCCTTCATGGGTAAAAGTCCACCCAAACAGGATTGGCCCAAAGCAAAACCTGAAAATGTGCCACAAGTTTAAAGCACCATCCTGTGAGGAAACAATCACAGAAGTTGGGGAGGAAAAGAGCAAAATTAAAATCAAGATAAAAGCTGCCATTGTTAATCTCCCAAAGGGTTTCTTACCCACATCTGTTTTAAGATCAAGATAAAAGCTGCCATTGTTAATCTCAGCAAGGGTCTCTTAACCACATCTGTTTCAACCAGTCCAGGCCAAGAAGCAAGTGCAGTGTCTTCACATGTCTTTCTGCTGCATGTGCCACCTCCACGTCTCCTTATTCTCTCCATCCTGCTTCCTTCCTTCTCCAGTCTCCTCTCCAGCTTCTTCTCCTTCCTGTTCAGCTCCACCCTGACTTAGTGGGGCAAGGAACCTGGAGCCTCCTCTGGATTTTCCTGGGGACCACCCTGTACCAGAAGATCTATTGAACCTGGACTAGATTTCACCCAGGAACAGGGTAAGAAACAATCCCACCAAATGGATTTGAATGGAAGGGAGAAAAATTAAGTTTTCTAAATTCTCCTGTAAATCCTTCTCATTCAACATACTAATTTTAACAGTAAGCAGCACATTCTACTTGGCTTATATTATTTGGAATGTTTTTTTCCACTTCCATCCGGTATTCTAAAGGAATGTCATGCTTAATTTTGATCTTGTGGTACAATTGCTTGTATATGGGTTTGTATTCCATATTAGGTACATAATACTGTTTCCAATGAATAAACTGTTCTTTAAAGACTTATCAATCTTACTTTGCTCTTCTTGTTCCTTATACACACCACAGTTGTATTATATAATTGTGCATTCAAACTCTGAAGGCTTTTTTTCCCTGTAAGGTGGTGATTATGAAAATGTGTTCTGTTTTGCTTTCTTGCCACACAGCATTGTTAGTCTTTCATTCACTGCTGCCAGCATAAATCTCTGCCCTTTAGCCAATGTAAGCTACTGGGCTTTGGATACTTTCTTTTGATTTTTTTCCTTTCTTTTCTGTCATTGTCTACAGATTCATCTCAAGAATTTAGGGTATTTTAACATCCCTGGAGTAAAATAAGGCTTGTATACACTTGGGCCTGTTTGTTATTAATAGTCTCAGTTCTAATTTTATTATGTTTTTCCATGCTTCAGAAAAGAGATTTTTAAACTGTGGAGCAGGAGTATCACAGAGGCACTACTGGCAAGGGTGTCCTCATCTTTTATTTCAACAATGGCAGCTTATCTTTTCCTTGCTTAGTATGTTAGACCTCCAGGTACAATTCATTTGAAGAAAGAGGTTCATGACTAAATAATGTTAGATTTTGAAAATCACTACTTTAGAATAACAATTTTATCACTTCATTAAATCTCCTTTTCTTTTTTTTTTTTTTTCTTGGAAAGAAAAGTGTATTTAGGAAAAATGAAGGATAGAGAATAAAGACTACCAGGTAGATGGTGCCTGGAAGGGGCAAGAGAGCCAAATCACCTTTTCTTTTGCATACCAAATTTGTTAATCATAAAAGATTTAAAAAATTTAATTTTTAAGTTTCCTATTTCTTAAGTTTCCCTGAGTAGAGATTTGCAGATTTTATTAATATTTTCAAAAATCATTTTGATTTCATTGATTTTTTTTCCTATTCATTTCTTACTTTCAATTTCATTGACTTTTATTCTAATTCTTATTTTTTATCTCCCATCCACTTTGGATTTAGTGTTCTCTTTTTCTAGTTTTCTAAGGTAGAAACTCAGACTTGTGGCTTTTGATTCATTAACTCAATAAAATTTCTTCTAAACACTGTATTTTTTTGCATTTGTCACCAGTTTATGTATTATGCATTCATTTTCATATAGTTCAAAATATTTTAAACTTACTTGAGATTTCTTCTTTTGTATTATTTAGAAGTATCTTATTTAATTTTCATTAATTTGGAAGCTTTTCCAACTTAGCTTTCTGTTATTTCTTCTTAAATTTCACTTTGAACTTAGAGCAGACATTGTGTGGTTTTTATTCTTATAAATTTGTTATGGTATGTATTTTGCCTAGAATGTCATTTATCATGATAAATGATCTATGTGAGCTTGAGAAGAATGGATTGTTGAATGTATTCTGCTGTTTTTAAATGAAGCAACCTATAGATGTCCATTATGGCTGCTCCAATAATGGTGTGGTTGAGTTCAACTCTATATTGATTTTCTGCTTGCTGGATCTGTTCATTTCTCACAGAGCATTTTTGAAATATCCAATTCTGAGAGTGCTTTCATCTATTTCTCTTTGCAATTCTATTAGTTTTTTGCTATCATGGTTTGATGCCCTATTGTTTGGTATAGTTATGTTAAGGATTGTTATATCTTCTTGGAAAATTTACTCCTTTATGCTATGCTTTACTTCATACCTAATAACCTCCCTTGCTTTAAAGTTTGCTATTTGAAATTAATGTATCAATCTGTATTTATTTTTGGTTAGTATAAGCAAGATATACTTACCTAAATTTGTTTACTTTTAATCTGTAGGTGCTTTTATATAGAGAAGTTTTCTTGTAGACAACATAGAATTGGATCTTATTTTTGGTTCACTCTGACAATTCCCATCACTTAGTTGTTACTTTAATAGCTGTCACTCATTTCACTTACCAGTAAGCACAAATTAGCACATATATAGATACAAGATATATACATAATCAGATACAATTTTGGAAAACATTTATCTGTTAGATCATTTAAAATAAGAAAATTCAAAGTTTTTGACTTTTTTTACATCTTTTTCTAATATTCTTTCTTTATATAAATTTTCTGACATAGTGTTGTTATTTCCTTTAAGAAAATTCTTCTAACATTTCTTGCAAAATATGTCTACTGGAAATAAATTTCCTTAATTTTTATTTGTCTGAAAAATATTTCTCATCCACTTTTGAAATAAGAACAGAATTCTAGGATATTTTCTTTGAATTCTTTAATATACTTTATTCTATGCTCTTCCTGTTTGTGAGGTTTCTGAGAAAACTTTTGAAGCAATTTTTATGTATTTCATACTTTAGTTCCTCTACATGTATTTTTCTTTTCAGGATTTTTTTTTTTTGAGCTCTATTTTCTGTAACTGGAAATTCTATGCTTAGGTATAGTTTTCTTGACATTTATTCTTCTTGCTATTCTGTAAGCTCTGTGGATGGTTAGTGTGGTGCCTGACATTAACTTCGAAAAATTAGCTCTTCTTTTCCTGTCTTTCTTTTTTTTTTTTTCAGCAATGTGGTGATGAGGTTTTGGTTGAAGTAAAACATTCTGAAATCCTGTGATATGTTTCAGTCTTTTAGTGAGGCTATACCTTTAGACTGTGAACTTCACAAGAGTTACTGTTATAGGGTAGGGAGAAAGGCAAGATCACCCTGTTACATTATCAGCTTTTTTTTTTTTTTTCTTTTTTCTTTTGCTTTAGGTGGAACAGCATAGCTAAGGCTATATGGAGTTAGGTATTTCTCATCCTGTTACAGGGTAAGGAGAGGCACACCCCAGCACCCTCAAACCTGCCCACTCTAAATAGGTTCCATCAAGACAAAACATATAAGAACTTTAATGCAAAGGAACTTTAATACAGTTAGTGTGCAACAAAGAAAAGACAATGAATAGTTTCAAAATAAAGTACCCAAAGTTACCCATCCCCTCGTGGATAAAAGTTCAGCCAAACAGAATTGGCCCAAAGTAAGGTCCACAAGTCTTCCACAAGTCTAAAACACCTTCTGGTAGGGACCCACAGGAAAGGGTCAGAAATAGACAAGTCTGGGAGGAAAGGCAAAATCAAAATCAAGATAAAAGCTGCCATTGTTAACCTCCCCGCAGGTCTTTTATTTTTTTTATGCATACAAGCACTGGGGAGGTGTGTGTGTGGGGGGGTGAGTGAGAGGATTCACCACAGAGAGCAGGGAGCAGAACAGGCAGATCAACTTAAGTACACTGCTGAGGGGAGCAACGGGCACAGCAGGAGAGGTCTGCCTCACCATGTGGGTCCCCTCCACTGCGCCACAAGGGAGTCCCCCCCCCCCCCAACACAGGTCTTTTACTCCCGTCTGTTCCAACCAGTCCAGGACCAAGAAACAAGTTTCTTCACATATCTCTCTGTTCCTTGTGCCTCCTCCAGGTCTTCTTCTGGCTGTCAATCCTTCCTTCTCTTTCTCAGTCTCCTCTCCAGCTTCTCCGCTCTGCTGAGCTCCACCCTTCCTTGGGTGTGCAAGGAACCTGAAACCTTCCCTTTTCCTGGGAACCACCCTCTTACTATCTCCCATGTGGAAGGCTATAGCTGTCTCAATTTAAATAGTTTCCTTCCTCTAAGTCAGGTGGCTTTGCTAATTCCTTCAGTTTTGGCTCTGGTTAAGTAGTTCTACCTGTGGTCAGGACTTGTTAAGAAAACGGTGTTCCTTGGCGCATTTCATAACGATGCCTTTTCCACTCATCCTATTGAAAGCATTCGAGGATTTTTCTCCAAAATTTATGAGGAACTTGGTCAAGGTCCTAAAGGTAAGTTGCATATTTTGTGGGCTTCCATGACTGTGTTTCCCTGTAGTTTTCAACTGTACTTATCCATACCAGCTTTTGGCAATTCATTAATTACATTTCAGGTTTTCCTATGCTGGCACATGCGGTTTCCTGTAAAGCTCTACTTCTATATGTAAACTGTTACACTTTATGTTTGCTTGTCTATTTAATCTTGGGTACAGTGGTTTATGTTGTTCTTCTCTATGAAGGATTTGTGAAGTGTTGGTGATTTTTCATTGTGCTCAGATTTGTATTCATTGTTAGCGCAGAGTGGGGATTTCTAAGCTCCTACATGTGATATAAGAAAACGGAAGTGAATTTGGATATAATTTTTATCATCTTGTCAATTTGGGGAGAAAAGTCTTCAATGATTGACAGGGATTGTTGCACCGTAGCTGTATATCTGTATCTAAACATACTGCAGCATTTTGTAAGCAAAATTAAGCACAGAATATATCTGTGTGTATTTTTCTCTTTAATGTCACTCAGCAGCATTTTGTAATATTCATTTTACTAGAATTGCATATATTTCATGATTTTACCTTATTATTTTATATCTATGAACTATAAATGGTGTTATTTTCATATTTCAACTTACAAGGACTTTTTGCTATTATATAAAATTAAACTTTTATATTGATCTTCTGTTCTATAAAACTGATAATCTTGCTTATGAGATCTATTACTTTAAAAAATATTCTTTATGCCTTTCTAGCTTCTGAACTAATACATAATAGAAGGAGGAAGCCTTGTCTTATTTCATAGTGAGGTGGAGGCAATGGATTATTATTAAATATATTGTTAGCTGTATATTTTTCATTAATGCCTCTTTTAAGCTGTGGATGTTCTAATATTAGGTTGTTTACGGTTCTTAAAATAAATTGATATTAAATTTTATCAATTTTTTCTACATCTTTTGAGATATCTTTCAGTTTGCACTATTTTGATACAGTGTTATGCATCTGAAATGACTTTTGAAGTAAAATCTTATGTCATGGGATAAATTTAACTTGGTCAGGAGTTTTTCTCCTTTTTATATGTTGGTACATGTAATTTGTTATATTTTCTTAAGGATTGCATGTCAATGTTCATGAAGATAAATAATCTATAGTTTTCTCTCCTTGCCTGATATCTGTAAGGTTGACCTCATGAAGTAAGTTGTGTATTTGTTTTTCTTCTGTTTCTAACAAGAGTTTGTATGAATTTGGTATTATCTCTTGCCTAGATGTATGCAAGAATTTCCTAGTGAAGGCTTTGGACTTGAAATTTTTATTACTGATAAGTAATTTTTTATTACAAAATCAATTTATTTAATAAACAGGATTATGCAGTTAATTTTTAAACACTGTAGATTTTCTAGGTACTTCCCAGAAATTATTGAATTTTAAAACATTTATAGTTTTCTGCCTCTGTATGTAAGGGATGTTTCCAATGACTTTAATGTTTTTAAGTAATTGGGGTTTATTCCATGTCCAGACAATGGCTTAGCTTGTGAATGTTACAAATAAGAATTTTATATAATGTTTTTTAATTTAGCTTTTTAATATCAATTAGATTAACACATTTTTGTGGTATTGTATATAATATTATATAACAGAATGTTCAGTGGAATATATAATTTTGCCTGTATTCTTCTTTATATAGTCTTATCAGCCCATGAATGCTCTATTTTCTTGTTTTAATAGTTTTCATTTCATTTTGGCTGATTTCCATTGAACTTTCTTTTAGCTTACTAATTCTTTCCTTAGTGCTGTTAAGTGTCATAATAATTCTATTAAAGGCAATTCTTTGTTATTGATAATATTTTTCATTTTTAGCATTTTCTTTTGACTCTTTATGAAAGCTTTCATCTTTCTGATTGAGTTCCCCTCTTTCCAGTCATTTTTTTTATTTCTGATTTATTTATTTTGGAATATAAGAGCTGGGGTATAGACTGGAGAATCACTAGAGACAGAATGGAAAGAAGAACAGGCGGATCTATTGATAAACACTGCTAAGGGGAGCATTGGGCCAGATAGGAGAGATATTTCCCCCTATAGGTTACCTCCCTGGCCTGGGATGGAAGTTGTGCTAGGCCTTGTACCACCAGGGAGTGTTAACCTTGTACTCTACATGTTTAAACATATTTTAATAATGTCTATATTAAAATATCTACTATTTTCAGCATTTAAGTTTGTCTTTAGGGCTACAATTTCTGTTGTTTGTTTTCTTTTACTTCTATTACCTCATAGACATAGTCTATATTCCTGTGTTTTGCTTTTGGGAAGGTCTTATATTTTTTGATAGAATGATTGATTTTTAAGTAAGAAAACACAAGAGGCTGAGGTAAATAATATTCAAATCAAGAAATATGCAGGCTGTTCTTTCATTACTCTTACTGGGAGAGGGTCATTTTTGAATGAATCAGTCTGAAGTTAAGCTAAAGTGAGGTTTGTCATTGTTATAGTTGTCTTCAGTACATTAAAGGGTTAGAATTTCTCTGGTTGTAAACTGCTATTATCTTGTGCAAAATGTGAGGCTAGAGTTTTTAGAATTGTTTTTTCTATAGTTCTGTTACTCTCCATTGGGTCCTACACACCTTTGCAATATAAGGAATCTGTCTCCTCTTACTGTTCCCCAGTAATAACTTGTTTATTATTTTCATTGTAAAGATGACAGAAAAGGCAGGAAGTTTTTCAGTTCTCTTAGGCAGACCCTTTGTGCTTCAGAGGTGGAATATTCTCAGCATTTTCACTCTTCCCACATGGTCGCAGATTCTGCTTCATATCATGTAGAATCCTGGTTCCTTGCCAATTTTGTTTGCCACTGCTCTGCTCTCCTTCAGCACTCCTAGTAATAGACAACCCTTCTGCGCATTGCATATTAATCAGTAGGGACAGAGGAATAAATGTTTCTTGCCCATCTCCTCTAGTAGGTCTTAAATCACATCTGGGTAGACATAAAATCATAACCTGTCTAAATTTTATTTATGATAAATTCAGTGAAATAATGATTACTGGATGGTATGTTCAAAATAATTTGAGGCAGATTCCCGGTGCCTGGGCTCTTATATTACTTAATTTATGCTCAATTTTTAAAATGGTGTTCTCATTAAACTACTTGTTTCCTCAAAAAGCTTACAGAGTATAATTTTATAAACAATTAGTGCAATGAAGAGGAACAAAATCAGCCAGCAATGCCATGTTTTCAAACACTGGTCTAATGGAAAGTCTCAAATAATCTTATTGACAAAAATTCCGGAGGTATTAGAGCTTGCTTCATAAACTGAAGTTAAGTTTATAGTGCCAATGAATAAATGAAATTCCCAGTTGATAAGCAATTATCATAAGGGGAAAAAGCCACTATGCTATGTGCCAGTTGGCAAGTGCTACCCTTGTTGGCAGCCTCTGTCAATGCTACAAACTGAATCAACATCCTCACTGAACTATCATCTCACCCATAGAGGTGTTCTGTATACAACATGGTTGACACATTTTTTATAAGGGTACTGGAAAGCTTTTTGCTGTGCATATTCTATATCTATTCTGTTAAAACACAATAAAAATAAAGAGGATTTCTCTTTGTTAAAGTATATTTTCTGAACAGAAACCCTTGTTCAACCACTTTTCCAAATTTTATTGGCATGTTCAATATGTTTTTTAAATGTGTACATTACTAAAAAAATTAGATGTGACTTAAAAAAAAATCATTTTACTTACTCAAAATAGTTAAACTCTTGCCAAAGTTTGAGGAGCAATTGCTTATTTTATTGAAGTTAAATAAATTTGAGTTGCTAAGCTATAGAGAACAGTCATACTGTAACACAGCAACAGAAAAGGGATATATATTTATGCAGCATTATTTATCATAGTCAAGTTATGGAAACAATCTAAGTACCAAAGACAGATGAGTGGATTAAGAAAATGTGGTATACATACACAATGGAATACTATTCAGCAAAAAAAAAAGATGAAATATTACTGTTTGCTATAATATGGATGGAACTAGAGGGATTATGCTAAAGGAAATAAGCCAGGAGAATGATAATTACCAGATTATTGCATTCCTACGTGGGATATCGAGAAGCCAAATCAAGAGACAGAAAAAATAATTAAAACAAACCTCAGAAATCTTACTATATTATTGAGTTTATCAGAGGGGGAAGGTGGGATTGGGGAACAAAGATGGCAGATGTTACAGTGAAATATAATGGAGGACTGTGGGTGTTCTGGTGGTGAGTGTGGGTAGTAACATACAGCATATAAACCTGTAACTCTGAATCATATACAATGTGTTTACACCAATATTATCTTTAAAAAAAGAAAAATTAAAAAATTGGATTCAGGTAACAGAATGGTGGTTACCAGAAGGGAAGGAAGGGGACAAAGGTGTGTAAGTAGGAGGAATTGTGAGTAAATTGGATGGTGAGGGATGATATCTAGAATTTGGCAGTGGGGATCATGTGATATTATACACTTGAAAAGTCATGAAACTATACTCCGAACACATATACAATGTTATAAACCAATGTTACTCAAAAAAAACCAAACCAAAACAAATAAAACCTCAAAAAAACTAATTGGAGAAAGTTTAAAAAACTTAAAGTTTAAGAAACAGGTAAAATTTGACCTAAATGAAAAAAATTTTAACCATAGAATAGCTGAACTACACATTTTATAACATGCAGGGTCAGTTTCTAGAAGAATAGAAGATGAAAGAAGGATAAAAAGCCTTGACTCCTAGTAGGTAAAAAGCCTTGACTCCTAGTAGGTAACTGAATTCTAAGCTTACTTCCTAAACTCAAAGAAGATACTTTTACTGTAGGGAATGTTTACATGTGTGTTTTTGTTTGTTTGATATTTTAAAATAGGCATATTTATTATATAAAAAAACAGAAAGGAAAAGACTCATTTACAGACAAAAGCAGGAAGGGCTACTTATGTTTACATGTTGGATGTAAATAACAATAGAAGTAGAAAACTTCATTACTTTTAATTTAATTTTTTTTTCAATTATAAATATGTGATTCCTAGATCAGACCTTCCTAAGATGTATTTAACATCATTTATGGTGTTAGAACTTTGTGACCAATCGTCAAATATGACCTTTTTACCTGAAGATAATTGGATTCATTAATATTGAATAATTTATTCATAGAAGCAACTTGAATCTTTATGGCATTACTTGTGATTGTTTCCTGTACCTAGGCATCCAAAATAATTATTAATGTCAAGTGTAACTTTTATTTTGAATAATTTTGAAAGATTTAACATCTTATATAAACTTAATATGAGTAGACAGATATAAAATGAAAGTACATATGAATACCACAAGCCATCTGTGGGAAGCACTGAAAACATGAAAAATATGATATTGAAAAATACTTTTCCTTGAAGTGGTCACATTTGCTTTTTCTATTTATGCATATACAAACATGTATAAGACAACAAAAGTAGATAATTCTTGTCATGCTGTCTTATTTTTTCACCCAAAAATTAAAAACATCTTTTATGACAGTATTACCACATAGCTTTGTTATTTGCACAATAATCTATCTTATCAGTGCATTTTATTTTAATAAGTACTTCTTCATATGTCTATTTACCTACCTATGTACCTACATATGTACTTAACTATCTATCTAGATATTTCTTTTGCTGAATTACCGCATACATATTTCTTTAAGCTAAATTAATGAATTTTAAAATGGATGCAAAATATAAGTTGAAACTTTGAGTCTATTAAAAATTCAAACGGGGCCTTCCTGGTGGCCCAGCGGCTTGAGCACCACACTGTGAAACATCCACAGCACAGCAGTGCGAGTTAGATCCCAGGCCAGGGAGGGGACCCACATAGTGCAGCAGACCTCTCCTGCCTCTCCCACTGCTCCCCTCAGCAGTGTGTTTCAGCCTGTCTGCCTGTTCAGTTCCCCAGTCTGTCTCTGGTGAGTCCTCTCACCTCCCGCCACTCTGGCCTGTACCTCAGCTCTTGTATGCATAAATAAATAAATCTTTAAAAAAAATTTCAAACATACTAAAATATCCTAAACTGATCCATATTTGGTTAATCTTTTTTGTCTTGTCATATTCATCCTTTTAATTATATGTATTAAAGTTATTCTTAAGATCCAGATAGGTAGATAGGTTTCAAATATAAGTGTTTTAAGTGCATTGACCATGTAATTTTCTTCATTTATAGCTAACATAGTATTGCACAGAGTACCCAAATATTAAATGGAGGCAATTATTCACTTCACTATCACTGACAGTATATCTGGGAATGAAGTTATCTAGCTTGTAAGAAAAACATAATGATTATTGTTAAGATAAAAAAAAGCAAACAAGGTAATTCAAGGTAGAAATAAAAGTGACCAGTAAATATTTTAATATTCACTGACTCTCACTTAACATGAAAATATGAATTTTAAAATAGTTTATATTAAGATTCAGAAATAAATAACATTATTTTTATTAAATATAGGTTAGACAGATAATCCTTTACCCTGATTTTAGGGAATCTTAGTAAATCATATTGGAAGATACCCTGAAGTAGGTATAAAAATGTGATAGTACAGACTTTATTGATTAATAATACTCAATTTTACAGAGTAAAAGAAAACTTTTGTATAGACAGATTTATAAGGATATTCTCTGTATAACATTATTGATAGCAGGGGGAAAATTGGATATAGCCTAAAGTCCATTACAGGGAAAGCCCAAAATTTATTATGGTACATCCATATGATATCATGATATGGGATTTAAGACTTTTTACTTTATTCAATCCAACATTACCTCAATAGAAAAAGAATTTTTAAAAAGTGATTTTGTTTGAAAACATTTTTATGTAACAACTTTATTAACATATATCAAGGTATATATTACATTATTATATATTACACATAATATATACATGAGCAGGTATATATGTGTTAATATTTTAAAAAGCAAAAGCATGTGTGTATGTGTGTTTATGTGCATTTATGTGAGATGTATAAACCTATGTAAAGTAAAATGCCTTCTAGAGCTAGAAGATGTGTATGAGCTCCTAAAGTGTAGTAAGACACCAGAATAAAAATAAATAACTTCATGAAAAATAAAAGCAGACTCCTAGTAATGTGGCATTTTCAATGGATGTGTGGATAAAACAAGGAGAAAGAGATATTACCAAAAAACTGAAGTTTCATGTTTTGTCTAGTAGAAATAAAGATATCCCAGGTTATTGAATTTTAAAAATAGAAATGATTGTGTTTTAATAAAAAATAATTGTGCATTAATGTGTGTAGGTCTAGAAAAAATAGTTGACACTAGAATTTTGGATTAGAAAATCATCTTAAAAAGTATAGACCTGGGAACTGAGAAGTTTGTAATATTGAATAAAAAGACCCAGGTTTTATTTGCTCATTAAACTGATGTCATTTTTGGAGTCAGTGGATTTGGAGAGCACAGTTCTTGGGTTCACTCTGGGAAAGGTTTCACCAGAGTTCCCTGTTAAGTAGCACACGGTGAGTTCCCAGGTGGGTTTCTCTACAAGGCAGAGATGTTAGTTAACTTAAAGAGCAGGTTTATTAGGGAAAGGGGTATAATAAAGGACACTTGCAGAAGAACAAGCGGGCAGGAAGAGTTGTCCCTAATGGAACAGGTTTGCTGAGAGAGGCCTGCATGGTTACAGGTGGAAGCCTTGAGGAGAGCTGCCTTCACTGAGGGAGGTCAGTGGACAGGAAGCCCCTGTATGGTGCAGGTCATGGGCAGGCAGGAGGCTGTTGCCCTGCAGAGGAGAGAGCTGGTGAAGAGGAGCACCTGCATAGTCACAGGTGGGCAGAAGGATGGCTGCCCTGAGCCAGTGCAGACACTGAGATGATATAGTCTTCTCTTTGGGAGGGGCTCACTCCTTCTTGGAGTGGCTTGCTTATTGACTTTAAATCAGTTATGTAGAATTTGAAAGGGAATGGAAACTCTACTGTGGGTACCCGAGATAGAGCTTAGTCTCCTATCTTTACTTATGGTCTGACACTCTCTATAGCAGTCATTAGCACCTAATGATCTTTGTTTACATAGTTGGGTTAAAGGCTGTTAATCCCTTCTGCCCCCACTCCTTGTGTGAGCCAGGTCTCTGGTCTTAAGGTGCCTGCTTTCCAATTTTTCTATTCTTTTGTCCTCCATCTAAACCAAGAGTGTCAATGTCAGAGTTTGAAGAAATCTTTTCAGATTTATTACCTCTCACTGTGTTTTTTCTCTGCAGGTGGAATTATGATCTTATTGACAGGTTTCTCCTTACTACCATGTAGAATCTTGTTGAAACGTGCTAGTTTATGTAGATGCCATACTCAAAGTTACCAGCCAGCCAACATGACTTACAAAGATGTGAAAACACTGACTTTGACCTGCACATCATATTCCTTATTATTTTATTTCAATTTTTGTTACATTCTCTCATAGTTTCTATATTTGTATATTGATTACTGCATACTGTATCCTCCAATGATTAAAATGTAATTTGCACATCAGACCTATCTTACATGGCCTAAGGAAGGTTTAAAATGTCTGTAATTAATCAACTAAAAAGAGGAAAACCCCATCTTGTGGCAACTTCTTCAAATTACTCAGAATTTGAAGATATATCCAACCATTCTAATATTATAGACAATCTAACACATTCCATAGTAAATTTCAGAATTATACATTAAATTGCATTAAAGCATACAACATCAATGAAAATCTGAACTAAGGAACTATTGACAAGTTGTAAACACAGGCATTTAAGTAGTCATTAAATGTATTTGAAAGAATATTGAGTTAAAATCCAAGTCTTCATCTTGGGTATCCTATAGCTGCAATAAAATAAGGAATATTTTTCAAAAGGTCTGTTATGGGACACAGTCAGCAGGAGTTGCTTGTTGGAAAACCAAAAAGAAAAAAAAAAGATGACCAAAAAACAATTGAATCTTGAGCATAAAGAATTGGGAATGGAGAGGCTTCCCTGGTAGCTCAGTGGTTAAAGTCTCAGCACTATCAAGCTACACCAGTCACTGCAGTGAGTTGGATACCTGGCCAGAGAGCTAATCCACATGGCGCAGCAGACCTCTCCTGTCTCATCCCCTGCTGCCCTCAGCAGTGTATTTTAGTGTATCTGCCCGTTCTGCTCCCTGTTCTGTCTCTGGTGGATTTTTTCATCCCTGCCACTTCTGGCCTACACCTCAGTTCTCGTATGCATAAATACATCTTAAAACAAAGAGAACTGGGGTGGATGGGAAAAGATGTAACTGGAATTCCAGATTTCAGAGATACCAATCTTAGGTACTAGTTGATGGAATTGGAGTTTGTAAAATAAGAATAGAACAAAGATAATATAGAAGATGCTGGTTTTAGAAATATCATGATCTAATAACCGAGATGGAATGTTCAAGTCAAACTACATATTAAAAACCTTTTACCTGATGTTTCACTCTGTAATAGTCAGTGGTGTTCTCAGGTTAACCCTGTTTATGCCCAAACGGTTGCCTAACAATTATCTTTTTAGACTTACTTTTGGTGATTTGCTAAGATTTCCAGCAGAGACTATTATTTTATATATAGTTGTATAGAATTTCTTATTTTAAATGGAAAAATTAGCATAAAATTTTGGTAATGGTAGTTCTTTTATTGTATAAACATTAAAGAGCAAAATTTGGAAAATTTTAATTTAACTTAAGAGATCCTTGTTCTATCTTTATGTGTTAGTAACAAATGCACCCACAGCAAGTGGGCTGCTTACCATACTGATTCAAATTATTTTGCTATTCAACAAAAATGTTTATCTATAGAAATTACATTTTTTTTAATAAACTGAAAGTATCTTCATCAGCCCATCAAAGAAAATCCTATTGCAGTACCTCCTTAATAGAGGGGATTAAATTATTTTTACAATTGATCTAGTAATGTAATTTCACAAAATTCCAAATCTACAAGAATTTATAAATACCCCACAGATATGCAAAAAAAAATATTTTAAAGATTCATTTATGCATACAAGAACTGGGGTAAAGGCCAGAGTCACGGGAGGTGAGAGGATTCACCAGAGACAGAGTGAGGAACAGAACAGGCATAAATTTTTATCTTTGTAGCCATACATCAGAAGTTTTTGGAAACTGACTGCTTTATGCAAGTTTTGCTATTTGCATGAGTGCCACAGTGCTTTGAAGTAAATTCAAGTAAAAGAGTGGGAAATTCAAAGACTGCAAAATGAATTTTTTCCCACCAGCTGCTTGAGACTGACTAGGAAAATTACAATGAGGAGGCAATACACTCTAGCTGGCCCCACAAGAATAAAAGATAATAAAGAAAATCAAGGACTACAGTGAGTCAAACATCTGCATAATTTTAGCTACTATACTAACAATTGGACTGCAGTGTCTTTGTTTGTGAACATAGAAAAGACAAAGATTCCTGTCTAAAATGAGATGAGATGGTGAGATGGTGGGTTTATCTAAAGTGGTAGCTTCAGGGATTTGTTACATTGTACTCACTTAATAGTTCTGTAAAAGTTGAACATCTATTTCAGCTAAGTTTGCCTCTACCTTTTAATAAAACATGAACACTGTCTGCCCTTTTCATTAATTTTTCCTCAAAAATGAGAGATAACACAAAAGGATAAAGTGAATGTAAAACTACCCAAAATTTAATTAAAATACTTTAAAAGGAGAACTTTATTAATATTTAACATTCCTCTTCTACTAAAGCTTCATAGCACATTGGAAAAATTTCAGCCAAGAATTAAAGAAGTCATTATTCTAAAAGTCATGATTATTATATATTTGAAATATAATATATTGCCATATTACATAGCAGGTGATAGTTTGCAACACAGAATTTACACTAGGACCATCCTTTGATTGAACAAATTAGCTGTTCTTTTCCCCAAGTACTAGGGATAAAAAGAGATGCAGAGACAAGCACAAGAGATCATAATTTGACAGGATTAAATCAAATATAGTAAAAGCTTAATTCTCAGCTTCTCACCATATTCATGTTCTTTCCTATGTGACTTGTAGTTTCTTTCACTATCTTCCCCCTTTCAAACTGTCATGAATCACAGCCATGAATCAGCATTAAACTTGTGACCTTCTTTGTTCAGTGGGATGTCATAAGGCATTATGCTAGCAGATGAAATGCAAAAAAAAAAAAGACTTTGAAATACATTCACATACTTCTTGCCTTTTGTTCTCTGCCAGAGAATATGCCAGAGCTATTCTATTGAGATATGAGATATGTAGAACAAACCCAAATTGTTCTAGTTTTCAACTATGTAAAATGTTTTCTAATACCTATATATGTGACTGAGGGCAAAAAAGTTGATTATAACTGCCCATCTGTTCCACTATTCATCACAGATGTATGAATGACAGCAGCCAACATCAGCTGAATCTGTAAGTTCATGAACTATGTGAAATAATGTTTGTTTCATGTCACCAATATATTTTGATTCTTTTTACTCAATAGCAGAATAGTTATAGTGGTAATAGATAAATGATATACCCATGCAGTATTAAGCAAAACATAACCCATTGCAAGTATTTCCAAATGTGATCATGTGCCATTATATAGAGAAAAATTTGCTTTTATAGCAGGTAAGAGTGGACTAATCTGACTGAATTGCTGCTCTCTGTTTCTTACCAGAAAATGGACTTTTCTTCAAAATCATGAAGGTTTTTTTCCATGGGGAGAAACGGAATAGATTTGTCAGCACCTACACTCTAACTAGAGTAGTTTGTTACTGTATTTAATCCTTCTAGAGTGAGTGTGTGTGCATTCTTGTGCATGTATGAATGTAGTCTGCCACCAGAATAATTATAATTCGAATAAAACAAATGCAAAAGATGTCAGAAAAATCACACCAGAGAAATTAAATAGACAAAGAAATCAGGGAGTGACTGAACACAAAGCTTCTGGAAAAAAAAAAGTGAGAAGGTATAAGCCCTGAGATGAGTAAGAAAAAAATTTGGATGATTAGATTAGAGAGGAGGTTGGTGATTGTGACTAGTCACCTATGTTTATTGATTCTCACTGGTCTTGATAAAAGTTAAGTTTTTACTTTCCCAACAATACTGGGAGATAGAGACAGTCTTTAATGGTGATTATATTTGAAAGAGATAACTTCTAGGTGCTTAAGTAAAATGTGCCTACTATATTTTGAATTCACAGCTAACAGTGCTTTAAGAAAAATCGTTTGTTGCAAATATGAGTAAGTATCCTTACAAAATGTATAGTAAGAGTATCTCATATAAACTGAAATAAAGCAAGTTAATAATGGAAATATTATTGGACAGCTTAGAAATTTAAGTAGAGAAAAATTTACTTCAGATTGATTTCTGTAATAAAATGAGTACTAAAATTTTCCTACCATAAATCAGTAATATTCTTTCCAGAACAGAAAGAACATCACTGTGAGATTCAATTAAAAGTTACTATATGTCTGGCAAGTGGTACCAATATAGTATTTCCTTAGGCTAAATCTGTATTCAACTATAATGCTGTATATTTATTGTAAAATGTTCTAAATTGGTTCTGCTCTAGCTTGATATTATAACCAAAATGACCTATAAAAAGAATAGAATTTGTCAAAGTCTGGGAGAGATTTATTTTTCATTGTTTGATTATATATAGCTACTATCCTAAGTTTAGTCATAGATGTATACCAATGTCAAATCTATTGCTGATCTAAAAATAGATGGAAATCAGGGCACACCTTAAATGAATCACATTTGTTCCTATTTTAAAATAAAAGGATCACATGAGATACCTAAAAATGTTTCTCTCCCCCCATGATGGATTACTTTGAATAGTATTTTTAATTTTGTCACATTTCCAATAGATGGAAGCAAACTTGTTATTATTTTTTTTTGTAGGATTATCCACCATATATATATATCCAATCTCTGATTGCAAAGAGATGAGAAAGTCCAAACCAAAGCCAAAAGAAAACAATAAAGGGCACTGCTTCTTTGAGATCCAATATATACATTTTATATAAATAAAAATAATTCAAACCAACACCAAAAAATAGTGGCTCAAAATACATGCTTTGGTGGTGGGCATGGTGTGTGGTAACATACCTCTGAAAAGTTTTAAACCTACAACTGAATCATAGGCAGTGTTGTGTACCACATTATCTAAAAAAAATGTGATTATTAAAAATATATATGGAACTTTAAAAGTAAGTTAGGTCTTTTGTAAGTGCAAAACAAACCCTTTAAAAGGAATTTTTCTCTTAGCTGTAAGTTTTCTTTTAACAATATAATTGAGAAAACATTTCCAATGGGTCAGATGACTAATGGTGATCTTTCAGTTGTGTGAAGGCAGGTAAGTTCACAAAAATCTTAGTTTCATCTTTCTAGGGTATGGGTGGGGAAGATTAATGAAGCAAATTTGGACAAATAATAATGCCAGCATCTCTTGATGCACCCAATTCAGGAGATATTGTTCTTTTAGTGGAAGGGTGAGAAGATGGAAATTAGAAAATTAAGGATTCTTTAATTTTATTTGAAGAATATTCCCAACCTGTAATGAGTATATGAATGATTGTAAAAATCAACTCCATAGAGTCAACATATTCCTTATGATTATAGTTTGAGAAAATATTAATATTAATCATATTTCAATTATATCATATTGGGAAAATATACATACACACAGACACAAATACATATACACAATAACACTCACATAATTAAGTATGTGTGTGTATAAGAAAGCAAAATAATTTCCTTAAAATAATATCAAACACATGAAAAAATATTGACTACTGCCTATATATTTTGTTGTCCATGAAAACCTTTGAGATTTGGACAATATTATTGCTCTCCACCAAATCATGAATGATAAAAGTAGAAGTCCTTATTTTGTATTATTATATATTAGGGGTTAGACACCCACAAACCAATATAGCCTGACAACTATTTTGGTTCAGAGGTTAAGAATGGTATCTATTATTTTTAGTTCATTATTTTAAATACACGACAAAATGACTAGAACAAATACTGTATATTTCACAACTTCACACAAATGGTGTTGACTCTTCTACATATTATAATGTATTCAAACAATATAACAAAAACAAACTTTTATTTTACCTTGAATGATTAAGTGAACGTCCACCTTCTCCCACTTCAAGACTTTCAGAGATGCCAGAAAAGGTATAGGAGAATGGGGAGGAAACAGGTAGATAGAAAGTAGGAGGAAAGCAGAATTGATTCAGATCCCTTTACCTCTTTCAAAGTACATGAGAGTTTCTAGAATAATTATTCTTTTTTTTTTAAGATTTATTTTTTTATGCATACAAGAACTGGGGTACAGGCCAGAGTCGAGGGTGGTGAGAGGATTTACCAGACAGAGTGGGGAGCAGAACAGGCAGATCAATGGAAATACACTGCTGAGTGGAGCAGCGGGCACAGCAGGAGAGGTCTGCTGCACCATGTGGGTCTCCTCCTTGGCCAGCGGCAGGGATCAAACTCATGCTGCAGTGGCTGCGGCTTGCTTCATAGTGTGCTGCTTAACCCACTGCACCACCAGGGAGGTCCCTCTAGAATAATTATTCTAAAAAGGAGGAAATGAGAGAAGGATGCAGAGAAAGAGAAAATAAAATGTCATGCAAGAATAGATTGACTTTTAATATTTTCAAGCCGTTCCTACAATTATGTCACTTGATAGAACAGAATTTTAATAAATTATGAAGGTAAATAGTCTAAACACCTACAAAAATGTGTGATGCATTTCACAGTGTGGATGAGTGTCAATTAACTTGGTGAAGATGAAATTTCACATGTGTAGCCTTAAAATTTTCATGCATAGCTATGTAGTTACTTCAAAGATAGTTTTCACCTCCCAGGAAAATCCTAGTGGCAGCACACCTATTTAGTAAGGACAAACCGCCATACCAGGACAAGGAAAATAATGTGAATAATCAATTTGTCAAGAACATGTAAATAAAAGTGTTATTTTACTTATCTCATAGACCCAGAACTTATTAATAATTTCTCTGAGCTAAAAAAATGAAAATGTTCAGCTAGGGCTGAAAGTTCTACCTTCAGTAGAAAATCTCAACTTTCACAGGTGTTAATAAGAGATGTAAGCACATGGAAAAGAGACTGGCCACTGAATTATTTATAAAGGTGAACAATAAGGCAGTGTGAAGAAACCAGTGCTTTGGAAGATGGTGATGAAATATGAATTGTTTTCTCTATGATTTCTGATCAGCACTTTGATTAATAGGCCTTCATGACCATCAGATTAAACCAGTTCCCCTACTAGAATGCATATATAAACTTGTGGTTAGAATGACTAACTTGCCTTACTACACATGAATAGCTTTTGTTCCATCCCATCCAAAATTTTATCAATGTACATGGCAAATTAAAAGATTGATAGTGTATATCATAAAGCAAGAGGAAAAGTTTACATTTCTAAAATTGTCAACCTTTATATCATCTGTAATCTTAGGAATCTTAAACAAACATGCTCAACCCATCCTTATTTAACAAGGTAATGTGACAGGAAAAATAGAGTCTACAGGTTAGGGATCCTCCGGCAACTGTAGATCAGTGCATATGGTACATCATTACCAGCCTGATTTTAATGGGGTTTTAGAGCTTTAAATTTCACATCACAGTTGGTGCCGATATGCATTTTACTGTTATTGCCTTCTCTTTGCCAAATAAAGATAATTGATGATTTTAGTGGATTTTGAGATTTCAAAGCAATGTCTACAATTAACTTTGATTTCTATTTTTTGCATTATCTTCATTTATTCACAAGTCTGCTTTGTGTGGGTAATTGTTAAATATTTAAATGGAATACACAGAGATTCATTCTTAAGATCATTTTGTATTTTGTCTGTTAAGTCTTAGATTGGACTGCCCTTTTTTTTTTATATTAGACAAATAACATGATACTTTCATGTACTCAGATATATTCTGAAAATTCCCAAAATTTTATTACAATCTTTATTTTGCTCCTTTAAATTCATACTCATTTAAGAAATAAAAACATTAAAGCAACACATTTTGATTCCCAATCTTCTATGATCAAATCTTAATAATTCCATCCTATTTGAACTCACAAGGCATACATTTAGTATCTTTAAATTTATTTACTTATTTATTAATTTTTAAAAATTATTTATGCATACAAGCACTGGGGTACAGGCCAGAGGTGTGGAGGGTGAGAGGATTCACCAGAGCCAGAGTGGGGAGCAGAACAGGCAGATTGATTGAAATACACTGCTGAGGGGAGCAGCAGGTGAGGCAGGAAAGGTCTGCCACACCATGTGGGTCACCTCCATGGGCGGGTGGCAGGGACGGAACTTGTGCTGCAGTGGCTACAGTTTGCTTCATAGTGCGTTGCTTGACCTATTGCGCCACCAGGGAGGACCCAGTATCTATAAATTTAACGCAAAATGTCACACTATTATTTTTTTCCAAATTACTTATGTGTATATCTTTATTCTTTCATAGAACACTGCAATCTACTTAAAGACCAGGAGTATGTATCTTACCACCTTGATATTCTTCTCAACAAATAGCACAATACCTGCAATATAGCATTTTTCAAAAGAATTTCTACTAGAAATACCATAGTTTGAAAAGGATCAAAGGATGTTTTAAAGCTCCACTCTAACCTTTCTGTTTGAAAGAGATCACTGGAATATGAGTACATTGCATGTGACTAGAGCTTCCTACCAAGGGAAATGAAGGAAGGAGTAAAAGGTTGATCATTATTCAGGGAAGGATGTGAATGAGAAAAATATTTTCCCCCAGAATAATTTACTCCACTCAACTTTGAAGAAAATATAAAATCAAGTCAGCCAATTAATGTGTTGTAATGGATTGCAGATTGTGTGTTAAGGGGGAAAGAGGCAGTGATATGACAGGGACCATCACTTGGGATGAAATGAAGGCCACTGCTGTAAATCACAAACCTGTGTTTTTAGCACTGTGTATTTCATGCCACCTCATTTGTAATAGCATCATTAAGAAATTAAGAATCAACTTGTAAGAAATAAGCTCTCTAAAAAGTATTGTTTGTGAGGAATTTAACATAAGTTATAAAATCAATGTATAATTATGTTAAACATTGTACCAAATGAGTAATTGGACACACTGGAGCTAATCAAAACTTGTACATTATTTAAAACATTTCAACATCAGTGAGATCATTGTTAGTAATACTTCATTAACTCTTACCTTATACTGTGTATAATCCTAGACACTATGAACTCAAAGCAATATGCAAATATCTCCTCTATAGAAGAGTATATCAGTTGTTTACCATTCATTTTTTTGCTTCTCAATAGAAGTCTGCCTTATGATATTATCCTCCCTTTCAATTCTTCCTTCCATAAGAGTCCCTGTTTTCTACTGCCAAACCCACCCAGTCTTATAGAAAGCTAACACACTTTAGTACTTTAGTAATGAGTGTATAAACTACTTAAGGTTCAAAACATTTGAGAAGAATGTTGTGGTCCTTTGAGAAATTTGTCCACACCCTAAAGAAGAAGACCGAAAATGCAATGGATCTTTTTATTCTTTGGATTTTGGTGAGTTATGGTATGTGAATGTGACCTTTTCAACAGCAGAGACCTTCTTGTAATAGCTGTAAGAATGAAGCTGTATACTGAATGATGGAGCAGAGGGATTGAAAAACTTGAGATTCTCATTGAGCCATGTCAAACCACATCTCATCTACCATCTACATGTTTCTGGATTACGTAAAATGTCAAAAATACGTGTTTTTATTAATGACATAAGCCTAAGTGAGTTTTTTTATTATTATTTTATCTAAGACATATTATATTTGATGTCCTAGGAATTTTAGTAGTTTTTGACAATTTGCTAGAGATACACATAAAATAATAATAGTAACTGTCATTTAGGGCTATTTGCCAGAGTTCTAAGTATTTTAAAGTATGTTATCTCAATATCTCAAATCCTCCCATTAACACACAAAAGCTAAATGATAGGTATATTTTTACTATTGGCCACACTTTATAACAGAGAAATAAGGACTTACATTCTACGATAGTGACTGAATCAGGATTTGGATTAGGCAGTTGTATTTTGGGGCTTGAATTTGTTTCTCTAGTACAAGTTTATATATTCTAAGACTATAAATTATTTCATAAGTGGAATTTGCAAGTTTGAAAATAATCAAGAATTTAGAGTAAATAGAATGTAAGTTGAAGTCATGAGGGCAAGGAGATGTGAAGAAAAGCAGGATTTGTTGAGGAAGGTTATTTCAAGCCAAGGCAAAGGTGTGAACAAAAAGCAATGGAGTGAGTTTGCCATTCTTTTTAAGGAGGGTTGGGTTGCAGTGGCCAGATTCATTAGAGGATTAGGCACAAAGAAACCTGGGAAGATCTGTAGGTGACTTGATAGACTAAAGCTCACCCCTTTGCTCCATAGCCACATCATAATCTCTATAACCTCTGAATATAAAAAACAAAACAAAACAAAAACCTCTATTACAGTATATGCAAAAATAGTTTGCAAATGTAATTAAGGATAGAAACCTTGTTATGGTAGAGTGACCTTGGATTATCTAGCAGGGCCAATCTAAATCAGAGAACATTTTATGCTGAGAGATGAGGCAGAACCAAGGAATCAGAGACTTGAATTATTCTTATTTAAATCTCTTAAAAATCTCTGAGTTATTTTTTTTTTTAACAGATTCTTTTTTTTTTTTTTTAAAGATTTATTTATTTATGCGCACAAGCACTGGGGTACAGGCCAGAGGTGTGGGGGGTGAGAGGATTCACCACAGAGAGCGGGAGCAGAACAGGCAGATCAATGGAAGTACACTGCTGAGGGGAGCAGCGGGCACAGCAGGAGAGGTCTGCCACACCATGTGGGTCCCCTCCCTTGCCGGCAGCAGGGATCGAACTTGTGCTGCAGTGGCTGTGGTTTGCTTCATAGTGTGTTGCTTAACCCACTGCACCACCGGGGAGGCCCTGAGTTATTTTAATTCAATAAACAAAGAGACTCTGGTGCTTACAACTAGCAAGGACAGGGACTTGGATTCCTGAAACTAATTTGCTAACAATCTGAGTGGGTCTGTAAAGAAATTTATCTTTAGTCCTCTACAAAGGACCCAGGTAACTGTTTAAAATTTTAGAACTGTAAAAAATTTGACCTTGTATAACCCAGAGCAGAGACCCAACTGAGCAACAGCATTCCAAGATTGTAACTAAGAAGTTATGTGAGTATTGTATTATTTTTATCTGCTAGATATGTGACAGCAATAGAACATGAACAAAGGTAGCAAGTAGGTAAAGGAGATTGAAGTAAAACAAATGTAACAAAAACATATAAGCTAATGTCTTCTGTAGGTTGTGCTATAGAAAATTAATTTTTTGAAATAAAAACTGGATTAAGCTAAGAAAACAATTATTTAAATATTTGTTTTTTTAATTTGGTAAAGAAATAATATGAATGTGTAAGATAAATTCTCTGGTGCTTTTCAAACTTACTTAGGTAGGTGTAAGCTACCTTATTTCAAATAACTGATATAATCTATTCCAGTTACAAATAAATTCAGTAAATAATCACTTAAAATTAAACTATATTTTAATTATTAATTAATTTGTATAAATTTAAATTTTTCAGGTTATGTAATTAGATTATCAGGTCATTTTCACCTCTTTTTGCCTCTTTTGTTTGATTTATATCATTATTAACATACTTTTAAGAAGAAAAAATGTTTCTTGTCATTTCCAAACATGTAAAACACTGCAGTTATCACAGGGCAAGTTCTACAGTTTTTATATACATTGAGTATTCAGTCTTACAATATTGTACAGCAATAACATAGCACTAGGGTGTAAAATTTAATATGATTGCTCAGTAGTTCTGGGTGAAAAATAATTAGCACTTCAGTCATATTGAAAGAATGGATATTTTCTTTTGACTGTGCTTTCACCACATTTGTACACATGTATTCTAAGGGAAATTTTTAAATGCATTATTGGATAAGACTAAAGAAAAGTCTCAACAGAGACTCATCTAAGTAATGAATAAAATGATGTCATGCATGAATGGACAGAGGAAGCAATAAAAATTTATTAGGGTGGCATACCAAAGAGCAATAGCAATATAATTTTTATCTGTCTGTGATAGAGATTATTTCAAGTATTAAAAGACTTAGTAATGTAGCAGGTTAATATTATCAATCATGCATTTTAATATTGATAACCTAAGTAATCCTGAGTTACATATTTTAAGTATCTAATGAAAACAATATAAAAGTGAGATCTTACCATACTGATTCCCTGAAACACATATACTAACTATTCAATCTGCTCTAAATCAGTATTTCTCTTAGTTTTTGTCCTATATGTGTTTTCACATTGATAGCAACTAATTCATATGTGAACCACTGTTTTTGTTTCTTCTTTCTATCTTTCTCTTTTTTTTTTTTTGGTTTACTTTTCATGCTCCTTTATATGTACTTTATAAAAATATTCGCTACTATTACAAATAAGAAATACTAGACAATGAAATAAATCACTAATACTTAATACCACCCAGATTACATAACGAATGTAGTGCATATTAATTTTGTTCCTACATTTTAAAAATGGTTACCTCTAGGTATTATAGTCACTATTTCTACAGTGCATAAACTGAGTGATAAAACTTTTATAAACACGGTACTTCTTAAGCACAAAACAGAAGTTAAACAGTTGCCAAAATAGCTCAGATTGTTTAGTCTTACATTATAGATATAATATTTAGTTTAAGTTAAAGGCAACAATTGTGTATTAACTTAAATATAAATTTTTACAGAATTTTCTGCCAAAAGTAATTTGAAGATTGTAAATTTTCATTAGCCCACTAACAAGTACTAATAGATCCCAATGCATTTTGAAGTATTCATAGAGGACTTTATAGCATTAACATTTAGGTATTTGTTTGCAAATGCCTTTATTAATATTTTCTTTTAACATAATCTGGTTTTCATAAGCACCAGAAATCATTTAGTAAAATTAAAATAATAGTTATCTGCAAAGAGATATGCTATTATCATTTAATTTTGGTAGTACCTATTTAAATTTTCAAGTAGGTAAATGTGATTTGCTCTCTTACTCTAGCCCTCATTTTCTTTTTTAATAAAATGTGCAGCATTTATGATTAAATTTGTTCTTCTGTGTCTTTCTACATTTTCTTCATTTTCTCAACCTGCTCCCTGCACACATACAAAAGCAGCCCTCTCACCAAGGGACTACAAGACGCATTGGTTTTTAGCAAGATCTCAGTTTGAAATGAAAGGCGTGTTTGTACCACCACATCCTCCCACAGATTCCCATTGTAATAGGAGTTAAAGCTCTGATATGAGATTTCATAGAGAATGAGACACAAGGAGCATAAGGTATAACTTAAGCAGAAGCTTTGTCACTTGCTTGTGGATACTGGTTGAGGGTTCATGGGACATTTATAAAACGTGTAAGTTTGTTGTAATGGAGAGAGACTTGATAAGAAAAGACGATTTTAAGACCAAATTAGAAACAAAATAATTTCACTTCCTGCTATTCTGAAGAACATAGAAAGGTAGACGTATCCGTGTAATGAAGGATGTTGTGTCACTGAAAATAACTGGTCCAGAAAGAGATGCCAGCATTCTCAGACATACATAATGAGACACATTGAGCAACAAGTACTCTGGGGTGATTCAGAACCAAAATGTCAGCTCTGAAAATGGAAAGCGATACAAAAAGCACCACTTGTATTAATGTAAAAGTAGAATGAGTAGAAAAATAATCTCAAGATTTCTTTTAATTGTCATTCAATTTATTATATTATTGCTATGGATTATATTTTAAGAGACCAAACATTTTTAAAAAGCAGCTTTTCTGTTCAGAAAATGCAAACTGATTTCTCTTAAATTGGATCATTGGTTTTCTCTGCCATCTCAAAAATGATGTATAATTATAATGTTTTACAGTTTTGAACTTAAAATTTGTGAGCTGTGGAGACATGAGCTACTGTGAACATCCTGGGTGGAATGGGTTGGTTGGCTGCATTTCTCCATTTGCCTGCTAGATCCATTATCTTTTCTATGGTGAGCTGTGCCTGGGTGCTAACCTCTTTGTCTCATTATATTTTGGAACAATTGGAACTTTTCCTACATTGCTATTGAGCATACAAAATGGTATATCTACCTTGAGTAAGAGTTTGTCATTTTCTTGTGAAGTTATATAAACACTTACTAAATGATTCAGTAATCCTTCTCTTAAGCATTTATCTTAGAGAAATCAAGATATATGTTTATCCATAACCTGGCCATGAATGATCATGGTGACTACTCATAATAGCTTTAAGGTTAAAATCACCCAAATCACTTCTATTGAGAAAGCAGAAAAAAGATTGTGGTCTCTTTATACAGTGGACTACAACTTCACAATAAAAAGGAATTAATTACTGAAACATGCAAGATAAAAATATTATATTACAATTCATTAACCTAAAAGAAATATGTCATACTTGACCTGTTATCCCATTTATATGGCATTCTTGGAGATATAAACCACCAGGACAAAAATAGGGTTTTCAGGGGTTGGATTAGGGCATGATATGGGTAAAAGGAGATTGTGAGAAATTTTTGTAGTAATAAAGACAGGTCCATATATTTACTGTAGTGGTGATTACACAGCTAAGGGTACTTACCAAAATTCATAGGAGTTCACACTAAAAAGTGTGCTCACAGTGTTTTTGTTGATGTAATCTGACCAGAATATGATGAAATATATTAATGCTTCTTTGAGGGAAATTATATTTATTAATTAATGATAATGTTACATTAGCTTTTTGGGCAACCAACCCCAAAATACCTACTGATGTCTCTAAACAACTTACACACAATTATATAATATTTTTAACATGATTTACCTACTTTTTAATAACTTTCAGTAAATTACTATCCTTTTTTATAGGCTACCCTTGGCTTTAGATCATTATAGCAAATGGTGGAAATATGTTTACAATTATTAATCTGCTTTAAATATATGATTTTATTCTTCCACTTTTATTAATCTCCATATTAAACACATATATAGCTTCAGAATCTTTATCCTGGAACACAGTCAAATTTTCTCTTGTCTTAAATTTCCTTTTGTAGTTGGTTGTCTGAATCCAGGCTCAGAGCCCATAATTTGCATTGATTTATTTTTAATGTCCATATGTGCAAAAGCTTTTTTTCATTCTCAAGCTATCAATATCTTTCTCCGTTAGTCCTTTTTCAATTTTGGCTTATTGAGCTTTTGGAGAAACCAGCTTGTTATGAATAGAGAGTATTCTACATACTGGATTTGCTTGATTGTTCTCTATAGTAGCTATTTCTTTATCCCAGCTGGAAATTACTATAAGCAGAATGCAACTAGACTTGATAAATTCAGGTTCACTTTTTTAGACTGTTTTACTGTCTTTGGGAACTGAACTTCCTATATTCTGCCAGGGTGGTAACTTCTATCCCTAGCCTGCATGGTATGCTTGAGAGATTCTGTTGTGTGGCTTAACTGCTTTTTAAACAGATTTTCCACTAGCCATTCTTATTTTATTGCACCTTTTATGTTTATATCCAGAAACCTTGTTGCCTCTTAGGCCCATTAGAGAATCTATAGAATAAATTTATCCTTTGCTTTCCCTACATTACTAGTTTTAGATAGTTTTCTCTCCCCCACTCAATCAATTACCACTTCTGCTTTTAGATTATAAACTTTTGTTCTTTCTCTCTCTTTTTTTTTCTTTACTGTTTCTGTCTTTAAAAATAACGTTAAGGCTGGGTTTTACAAGAGCACATGCTTAAATATGTCTTTTTGGTCCACTTCATTTAACTGCTTTTAGATATTAGAGTAGGTATTGTTCTCTATTTATGGGATAGTACACAAATTTTGTTGCTCTAAGACACGGTGATACATGCTGTTAAATTTTAAAGGAAAAATACTATATGATGTAGGTGTGCTGCCAGGAAAAGATAGTGGTCAGATTGTTAGTAAACATCATATATCATCTTACACTTTCGTGAATTCTCTTAGTCGGGGCCTCTTATCTCTAGATTCACAATATTTATCCTATTATTATAATGCATGTATAGCTACCTTTTATTTGTTTATTCATTTATGCAATAAATAAGTTTCAGCTCCTACCATGAATCAGAGTATGGACTCAAATTATACATTATGCACACACAAATATTGTCCATAAAAAACAGATTGACAATTGCTAATTTCCAAAAAGAAATGTATTTAGTGGATATGCATATTTGTAGGCACAGGGCCAGTATAATAACCCTTTGAGGAGGTTCACGTTGGAAGCCAAATTGTATTAGAAGTTTGCTGAAGCAGGGTAAGAAAGTTTTATGATCCAGATACTTATTGGCTATAAGTATGAGAGGACTGCATTTGCCAGAGGACTGGTGTGAGTGAAATCACTGGCAGGGAACTCATCTCCTTTGGACAGAGCTTTCATGGGCCCTGCCAAAATATGCCTTTCCGAAGCTTATTTTGTACATACTTCTACTGATATGATAGCCCTTTAAAAGAAAAAGTTTTCATTTTAGATTACCCATGGACCTTTTCTATATTTTAATGTAAGCTTACTTATTTGGGTCTCTGTTATTTGTTTTTAATATTCAAAATATGAAATTTCAATTTTATTTCCAACTTGCTAGCATTGCTCCTTTTAGGTCTTTTCACACTACTGGTATTTACTATAAGCCATGACATGATTCTGTTCTAAATAGTTTAATATGATTTGATTAATCTATAAAATATGAAGTGAACATGAAAATTATTTTAAAATAGTTTGCATAATTATTTTATCATGCATATTCCTTAATAGCTGATATAAATAAATTATATAAATATGTAATTTAAGTTTATTATTCATGTTTAATGAAAAATGAAAAATATGCACATAAAATGTGTTATGATTTACTGTAACAATTCTTAGCATCAAATTAATGAAATTTTAAATAGTGACAAAACTTTTATTAAATTACTAATCTTAAGAAATAAAAAAGAAGCATTATCAAGGGAAATCTTTGTATCAATTAGATTTTTATTTTAAAGTAGTAAGGAAAAGTAATGACGCATGGCTAGAACTACAAGGATGAAAGTGAAACTTTGGTCTGGAGATAATATCATATAATACATTATATAGATCAATGCTATTTTATTCTGAGTTTCCAGTTTTTTATTCCCCACATGATGAGGTTTATCAGATTATTCTAAATAAATTACAAGTTCCAGGTGCTACTAAGTAAGAATAATGATGGTACTTTCTAGAATAAGCTTCAGTAATGAATCTCTTCTAGTGTGTTCTTTTGTATAGGTGTTGTTTTCAAAGATTGAATGAAAGTGGGCAACTTTAAAGACAGAAAAAATAATTTCATGTAATACTTTGGGTTTAAGTTTCTTCAGAATAAAAAAAGACGAGAAATGTTTTTAGACTCAGGCATTGAATATGCATGTTGGTTTATTAAAGACACCTTATGAATTTCTTAGTATTTGTTTTAGCCTTCGTTTTATTTGATTTATCTTATATTCACTTAATAGTTAACTGATTCAATAAATGTGTATTTACAGGTCTATTTGAGATTACGGGATAAAACAATAACTAGAAAGTCTGCATTATCAAGAAACTCAGGGTAGTTTGCATTAGAGCTATGTATCAAAATGTGTGTTTGTGGTGTTGTAGAAGGTAGGGTGTGGAGTATGGAATAAAAGTTATTGTACCTATAATTCTAACTTTAAAACAGAACTAGCCAACTCTAGCCATAATTATATAAGTTGTATCTAAACCATTAATATTTAATATTCTTAACCTTCCTTTAGGTAGAGATGTAATGAATAGAGGTCATTTTACATTGTAAGCACAAATTCATTGTTTTTAGTAATTTTATTATTTTTTAAAGATTATATTTTAAATTTTTTTAGTATTTTATATTATTTTTAGTAATTTTATTATTTTTAAAAATAAAGTATTTATTTTATTTATATATTTATGCATACAATAGCTGGGGTATAGGCCAGAGGTGTGTGTGTGTATGTAGTGAGGGGCAGTGTGAAAAGATTCACCAGAGACAGAGTGGGGCTAAGAACAGGCAGATAGACTGAAAAACACTGCTGAGTGGAGCAGCAGGTGAGGCAAGAGGGGTCTGCTGTGCCACGTGGGTCCCCTCCCTGGCCTAGGATCCAACTCCTGCTGCAGTGGCTGTGTAGCGCTTCAGAGTGCTGAGACTTAACCACTTTAAGCTGCTAGGGAGTCCCTGTTTTTAGTAATTTTAAACGAAAGGCTTGGAAACAATTCTAACAGTTTTTCTTTTAGTGCTGTTTCCCAATAAATCTCTCTTTTTTTCACGTTTGCTTTCCTGGAGTGTGAGTTTTCAGTGAATGTTGTGAATGAATTGTCTTTGTTTTCAGGAAAAACAAGATCACTAAACCTTTTTGCAGGGAGAAACATAAAATATTTCATTAACTTCTTTATTTTCTTATGAAAAGAAAAGAAACACTACGATAGAAATCAGAAAAGAGCAAACCAAGAAAAATTGGGGTGGGGGTGTTGACGAACAAAAATTAAAATAGCTGAATATTCAGTTTGCTGAAATGATTTAGGAGGCTAGAACAGCTAAATATAAATAACTGTGTTCCTAGAGGAGACAATTCTCAAAGACATTTACTAGTTTTATTAAGTGAAGAGACTGGACCTAAAGAAATCAAATTTAAGTTCAGTGTATGAAAAATTTTTAATGTAAGTACATCAGTTGGGGAAAATAATTCCTTGGGATTAAAGTTTTGATTTATTCCCAAAGAATAAAACACAGAATATGTTTTGTCTGCTTTCAGTGAAATTAGGTGATGTATATCATTCCTGAGAGAATTTTTTTCTTCTTTTGTTTGAGTGTTAGTAAATTTGGGTAAGAGTCTTTTGGGGATAACTTGAAAGCCAAAAAGATAAAGATAATATACAAATATTTGAAGACTAACAGTTTTAAGAAATATGGAAAGAGTCATCTGTGATAAGCAACATCCTCATATAAAGGAGGAATCTAATAATCTAATGCAATCATACTTTGATCATGTATTATAATGCATTTGAATATAAAATACATTATGCCAATCACAGAAGATTTTTAAACTTCATTTTAACAACTATATTCAAGCTCCATCAAACTGTTTCTATGTTTTTAAAAAGGAACTAATTAACTGATGGATATTTTATTGCTTTTTTATTTCTCTGTTCACCCACTGGGGTAGTTTTGCATGAGTAGTGAAACTGCCAAAATGGAAGATATCTTAAGGAATGAGAAGAAGAAACAATGGGTCAAATGCTCCACAAAGCAGACAATTACACTTAATAATTTAGAGGTGGCTGTGGTTCATTACTATTCTTAAGGGACATTTTCCAATAAAGAGGAACTATGATTCTTTAAAATAGAAAAAAAGTATACTGTTCTTTATAAGAAATCAACCTATGCAATACTACAATGTATTATAGGTCCTATAATGTGGGAATATGTGGAAAAAACATTATTCCCAACAACGATTAAGCTAACAAATTTACTTCTTAATGAACTTTTAGTTACTAGTGAATACTATAGAGAATTTATACTTTAAAGGCAAATTCTGGAAGGGATTATGCTCGGTGAAATAAGTCAGAGGAAAAAAGAAAAATATCGGATGGTTTCATTTATAGGATGCTTATAGGGGAGCTAAACAAGGGATCGGAAATAAAACAAAACCAAAACAAAAACTGACAGGCAAAAGATAAATCAGAGATATTCAGCAAAGAGGGGGAGGAGCACAAGGGACTATGGAGAGGGTTCATGGGTGATTTGGTGGTGGAAATTCTATGGGGATTATACCTGAGAGGTATAATGATATAAAAAAAATACCTATATAAAAATGAAAATTGTTTTTTTTTTAAAGATTTATTTTTATTTATGCATACAAGCACTGGGGTACAGGCCAGAGGTGTGGGGGGTGAGAGGATTCACCATAGAGAGCCGGGAGCAGAACAGGCAGATCAACAGACGTACACTGCTGAGGGGAGCAGTGGGCACAACAGGAGAGGTCTGCCGCACCATGTGGGTGTCCCCCCCTGGCCGGCAGCAGGGATCGAACTTGTGCTGCA
>JAGFMF010011568.1:10661398-10770678 GCA_019455555.1 Galemys pyrenaicus | reverse complement strand
GGCAGGAGAGGTCTGCCACGCCATGTGGGTCCCCTCCCTGGCCGGCAGCAGGGATCGAACTTGTGCTGCAGTGGCTGCGGTTTGCTTCATAGTGCGTTGATTAACCCACTGCGCCACCAGGGAGGCCCAGAAGAAATTTTTTTTAAATATTTATTTATTTATACATACAAGAGCTGGGGTACAGGTCAGAGTCCAGAGCAGTGAGAGGATTCACCAGAGACAGAGTGGGAGCAGAACAGGCAGACTGACTGAAACACACTGCTGAGGGGAGCAGCAGGCCAGACAGGAGAGGTCTGTCTGCTATGCCATGTGGGGCCCCTGGCCATGGGCAGGGATTAAACTCGTGCTGCAGTGGCTGTGGTTTGCTTCAGAGTACTTTGGTTAACCCACTGCGCCACCAGGGAGGCCCCTCAGTGGAGTAGAAGAAATAAGAGAGAAGTAGATCTAACTTCCCATGTGGATTATCTTTGAAGAAAAGTTTGGAAGAAAAGTTTTATGGATCACTCATAAACATTTTTGATAATGTATTACACATAAGCCTAAATTTTATAAGCTTTTCTTATTTAAATTTCATTATAATCCCTTAATTCTCATTATAATATAATACAATGAAATGTTCTTATTGCCATGTTAATAGAAGAAGAACCTTGGGTTTGGATAATGTGAAAAAAAATATTGCCCAAGTTTACACAGCTGGTTATGTGTTATGTGCAGCTGTCAAAATTCTGTCTGACTTTCGTACAAAGTGGTCATGCTTTCCTAGTTCTACTAAGGAGGCAGAATTCAGCATTTCTAATTCATAGAAATGGTTGAAGCAGAACTTATCCATTCATGGGTGAGTAAAGAAGCAGGTCTTTAGCTTGTTGTAGTCTGCAGTGTGGGGAACAACTCATATAGCCATCGATTGATAAAGCTCAAGCATGGGAAAATTTCTTCAGGCTCATAGTTGGTGAATTAAACCTTGATAAACACGAGAGCAATGTTATCCTGGAACAAGAAATAATAACAGCAATAAACAAAGGACTACACCTCTAGTGTGGATCTATTTTTTTCAGTTGTTTACTATTTTTCCTATATGCAACTAGAGAGCCTACATTATTGGTTAAATATACAGATGAGCTTAAGTTTTCTTTGGAAAAATGTGTGGTTTCTATTTGAATTAATCTACTTGATATCCTATATGTTCTTAAATAAAATGATCTTTCTAGACAGACTGATGGATAGTTAGATGATAGAAATTAGGCTTGGAATGATTATATATGAAAATCTTTGCTAAGAGCCCAGTACCATGAATGGGTACTACAGCCTTTTTCTGATGTTATATTATGGACATTTGTTTATATAATTGTTTTACATCCTTGTCAAATTAGGAATTATTTAAGAAAGGTTGGCCTACTTAAGTAATTATGCAACATTTTAGGATCCTGGAAGATTTTTAGTTTCCTACATTCTAAGAGTACCTTTATTTATTAGCCAAAATCATATTAAAAACATTCATTTTGGTATTTTCTCATTTTTTTTTACCTTCTCAGTGAGGAATAGACTATTTTCTATATAGTGTATCCTCACCCCCAGCTCTACCAATCCTGTTTACCTCCTATGCATTTCTTTTTTTTTTTTTTAAAGATTTATTTATTTATGCATACAAGCACTGGGGTACAGGCCAGAGGTGTAGGGGGGTGAGAGGATTCACCACAGAGAGCGGGGAGCAGAACAGGCAGATCAACAGATGTACACTGCTGAGGGGAGCAGCGGGCACAGCAGGAGAGGTCTGCCACACCATATGGGTCCCCTCCCTTGCCGGCAGCAGGGATCGAACTCGTGCTGCAGTGGCTGTGGTTTGCTTCGTAGTGCGTTGCTTAACCCACTGCGCCACCAGGGGAGGCCCCCTCCTATGCATTTCAACTTTATCTTTTACTTTTCACTTTTGAATTGTCCCACTTATTATCTTCTAATATATTTACAGTTATCCATGTATTTAGATATATTTATTGTCTGTCTTCTGCTGCCATAATTTAAGTCCCACAGGAATAATTGTTCATTGTGTTTGCTTTTATATTTCCAGTGCCTAGAATAATGCTTGGCACAAAGTAGGCTCTCAATAAATACTTGCGTATTAATAAGTAAGTGATCACTTTTTATTTTTCACATTAATTTCATCTGTCCATTTGCAATATTTTTTCCAAATAACTATAAATATATGTACTTTTTATTTCATAGGCAAAAGACAAGTAATCTTACTGGTTTCTACTTACCGCTGGACAACTGTTTTTAAAAGGGCTTTATATGCTGACTTCTTTTATTGATCTTATTCTACAAAAATTATGTGTATAAATACATAGAGTACAACTTTATTTAAGGTAGTCCAGGGAACAAATTCTCCATCATTCCACATTTATATGAAAATGTCAAACAGGACATTTTTAAAAGAAGTAATTTTCACAATTTTTGCAAACATGATTGTTCTAATTAAGTTATATAATCTGCATAGTTCCTGTGAAATTTGTCTTATTATTGCTCCAAGTTTAAATATGTTATACATTATTACTCTGTTGAAATGTGAGATAGCATTTTGACCAAATTTGCCTGGTTTGAGTCTATTCTTGTTTATTATACTATGCATTTTCACATTTTAATTTGCTCTTTTTCTGAAGATGGACAGGAAATTAATTGTATGGGAGAGGAGGACCTGTTTTAACTTTCTAGTTCATACAGAGGAGTCTGATCAAGTTTCTTCCAGAACACTGAGCTATAAACCAAAACTGGAAAAAATATACTTATTGGTCTGTTGAAATTCTGATTTCAATGGTCAGGTCAATTTAAAGTATTCAGAGTTCCCAGCTTAAGAAAAATATCAGTTTTGCATGAGAACACTTGAAGTTAATTAGTTTAAGCCTATCTAAAGAGAAATATGTACATATACTAACTTCTAGGCAATAAAAGCAAGAGATTGGGGTCAATAGCAGATGCTCCCCTACTAAGACACACAAATTCATATACTACTGTGTCAATGGTGAAGGTCCTTCGGAACAAATGTAGAGTTCAAGGTTAGCAGGTAAAACTGGTAGGCAATGAAATTCCAGATCTTTATATCTCCACTTTTTAATGGTGAACCCCTTAAATAAATATATTAGAAATGATTTGCTACAAATGAACAAAGTCATAGTCAATCAACAATGTTGCTGCGTGTTTCTTTGAAAATTCACCTAGCTTTTTAAAGACAACATAAAACTGCTGCACTGGACTCTGCTATTGATTAGTGAGATGGTTGTGCTGAAATATCAACATAGTAATTAGTATATCCTCTATTAGTTCAATCTCCTTTTGCCTTCCTCTTCTTTTGAGCATTTCTTGGCAATAAAAAAGGCTAAGAGGTTATTAGTGTAGAACCTCATATAATTTTGTTATCATTAAACTGTGTTCCATTCAATTACAGCCTGTAAAGGAATGGTGACTTCCTTCGCTCTTTTCCTATGACTTTGACTTAATTATGCTTCTATATTTCAGGCTTAAAATTACAATCTATTATTGACTTCATTTATTATGTGTAAATATGCATTTTATTGTTTAAAAATAGAATTTAAGGCAACTTCTAATAAAAAGACATCCTCTTGGCAGTTTCTTTCTTATTAAACCTACTATCTTCTAACATACCTATGAGGAAATAAAGACTTCTAATAGCACTGACATGATGTATTTTGAGAGCTAACATAGGGCAAAATCTGAGATGTTTTTCCACTAGCTACATAACCTTTGGTGCTAAAATGACTTGTGAAATTGATGATACAACTAGGGTTTGCCATATGAAAAGCAACAAATCCAAATAGACTGTCCTGAAAAATTAAAGTTAAGTAATGTCTGATGTATACTGTGACAGCCTTGTTTCAAAGATTCTTTTCAGCAAATCAGGTCCAAAGTTTTGAGCATCTATTGTATAAGCTTTGCTTAAAGAAGAACTCAGGCATTATTTCCTGACCAAATTATACTGGATCTCCTATGATAGTTCATAAGGATAACCCCCCAAACAAAGGAACATGCCTGCATGGGGAAAGTGACGGTTAATAACTCACAGCATCCTGGTTCAAATAGTGAAATTCTTTATGTGAAGGTTTTGGGTAGCTGGATGTGTCATAGGAGGTAGAGTCCTGGCCACAGTGCATAATTAGTATCAATGTTTTTGTGTTGCCCAGCAATTTATTGTGTGGAAGATTCAAGCATGGAGCATTTGGATGCTCTACCTTCATTAGGCAGAACTCCACTAAATACTATGGCTACAGGCACTGCAAAATGGCTTGAGGTCCTTTAAGACCTCTGTGTTCTTTGTACAAACAACTCAAGTGTTTATCTGGAGTGGAATAAATCGAAAGTTATATTGTTATTTATTAATGAAATACCTATCTGGACAAATATCATCTAATTTGAGGAAGAAAAACCACAATAGGGTGGCCTATCAACAGAAACAGTAAAATGAAGATAAAAAGGCTTATCTTGAAGATTTAGAAGGAAAAACCACAAAAAGTGTTGTATATAAACCAAATTTTGAAAGGAGATATTTTGTCTTATGGGTGAGAAGCACATAGCCACTGTGAAACAGAAGCAAACATAGGAGGTATATGGAAAATATAGGGTAAGGAAATATTGAAAAGGATGTTTTTCAAAGTTAGTTGCTAAGATGAAAATGGAGGTGAAAAAAATGAATAGGTTGAATGAAAATAACAAGATTAAAGGTACAATAGTCAAAATCAGTATTAGAGGATTTAATGAGTAGTATTGATTATGTGGAAAAGACTGCTAATTAGGTGACACACTTGAGAATGTTTTCTAGATAAAGAAATGAAATTATTAGAGTGATAATAATTGACAAAGCAATTCAAATGGCAGGTGAAATAAAAAAGAATCCTAAGGAAGCAAGGTGAAAAATTGTTTTAACAACTTGAGAAATAAATTGTAGATCCTAAAATCATCCAAATAGAAAAAATAAAAAGTAAGCTCAATTTAATTCTTTCTCATTCTATGCTGTTTCAGATGCAATGGATAAATACTTTATAGTTTAACAAAATGTAGTGAATCATAAATGTTTTACTTAGTTGACTTCATCCCTAATTTATGCATAGAAAACTATGCTGATATGTATTAACTTAGAAAATATGCCTACCGATGTCCATTTTTTGAACAAAAACATGTGCTGAAAATAATAAAAAAATATTTGAGGTAAAATAATACATTTAAAGAAAAAATAATAAAATGAAAATGTATTTAATGACTACTATAGGCATTATTTTTACATGCCTCATGTGTTCAACTCTAACAAAACAACAGTGTAGTTACTCTTATTTTTTTGTAATCATTTCCAGTTGTTTTTATTTCTAGTTGCACTCATATTTTATTTCTAAATGATAGCTGCTTGTTTGTTTTTTCCCTACATTTGTATCTTTTCCTATAGTCACACATCTGCTCCATTTCTTGAATATTAGTCACTATATTGGGTTGACCTTTCAGAACAACATGAACTAGTCACAGCCTTCCCTTTGTTCCTGGATTTAAAGTTATACTTCATATTAACAATGTATTTGCATAGTAATCTGGTAGGAAACATTAGACAAGATAAAGAACTCTGCTCTCCTTTTTCAATGTTATTACATTTCCCCTACTCAGCATAACTGTTAAATTTTCACCCAAAACTTTTTTTCTTTCACACAGATATTTTAGCAGTTTATTATGGAAATATTAAAACATACATAAAAGTAGGAAAATTATCTAATACATATTTTGCCATTTTTGTTTCATTTACCTCCCTCCTATTTTTATTTATTTAATTGAGGTAATTTGGTTTACACTGTCACTTTTGATTTATAGGTCTTTGCCTATATCACGTCCTTCATGTGTATATTCCATACTACACCCACTACTGAGGAATCCTTAATCTTCCACATAGTTCATTGCGCCCCCCTCCCTACTTTGCTCTCTCCTCTCTTTCTCCCCTTCTGGTAGCATCAATTCTATAGTCAGGTTTCTAGGGTTTACTTTTATCTGACCCTTTGTTTTCTTTCTCTATATTCTCTACATAAGTGATATCATCTACTATTTGTAGTTCTCCTTCTGAGTTATCTTGCTTGGCATAATCCCTTCCAGTTCTATCTATGTTGTTTTAAAAGTGAAGGATTTATCTCTTTTATAGTTAAGTAGTATTCCACTGTGTGTGTATGTGTATGTCTATATATAAATACATAAATCTTCTCAATCCATATATGTGTTTGGGCACTTAGATTGTTTCCATGGCTTATTATTGTAAATAGTGTTACAAACTTTTATTGTATCATCAAGGTATACTTTCTTTTTCCTTCAAACTATAAAGTAGTGACATATGATATTGATTTCCTAAAGCAGAATCCTTATCTGGACTGAAATATAGATTAATATACTGTGATATTGTTGGTGATATTTTGTATTTAATGTGATGAAACTATTACATGAAAAATGTTTGAAAACCTGATAATAATGACAAACAATTTAAAATAAAAACGGACATAAAACACTGCTGATCAATAAGGCAATTAAATTATAGCCTATTTTGGAAAACAGGTATAAGAAAAGCAAATTTTATGATTTGTAAATAATAAAACAAGGTGGTAAGAGTTGGGCCAATTAGGAAAATTTTAAGTAAGTTTAAATGATAATTTCTTATGTTAGAAGGGAGACAATTTCATACTGATCTTTCAAAAATCTAAAGTTGCTTAGAGAAACTCTTCAAAAATAAAACAAATACAATTATGAATAAAATGTAGGAAAAATTATGAGATAAAGAAAATAATGATGAAATAATCCAGAAGCAACAAGGTCCGTATTTGAGGAATTCATACATGAAAGTGGTTCATGTCAATTATCTACCTTAAGTTTCAAGACAATCTGACTAGGTGTTTATTTATATTATTGTTAATTTTTTACAAATAAACAAGTTGAAGTTTAGCAAAAAATTAATCCATTAATGTCAGAAGAGATTCATTTTAGCTAAGATTAAAACCTGAGACCTCTTTTCTCAAAGTTTTCATTATTTTCTTCTCGTTCTCTGTCTTGGTCAGCTCAAACTGCCATAATGAAATATTGTAGTCTGGGTGGACTAACCAACAGAAATTTATTTTGTAGTTCTGGAGGTTGGGAATTCTAAGATAAAGGCATTGGCTGATGAAATTTTTCATGAGGGCCATTTGGGTTTGGGTTGAGGGTGGGGAAGAGAAACATGATTGTGTTAAGGGCTTTGTTATCAACATGTGAATTTTGAGAGGACACAAATATTTAGTATACAACTTTATTGTAAGTTGATGGTCAGTGTCTCTCTACTTAGAAGAAACACAAAATTAAGCCTGAGAAACAGGAAAAAGCATGGAGTAGTTTTTCCAATTAAATATGAATATAATTGCACCTTGACACTAGATATAGGAGAGAAAACAATATAGAAAGCAGCCAATTTAGTATATTTCAAACAACTGATGATGTATTGACTGAATTTTACATGGTAATTAAAATGATTGAGTGTATGCAACAGTGATGTATGAAAAAAGGTAAAATTATTTTAAGATGCATCCCTATTATGCAAACCTTGGTCTCAAAAACTACTAATTTTCAGATGTAACTTTAGCTTTCTATACCTCTTGCCATTTGAACTGTAGTTCCTTCCCAAGAAACTGAGGATTAATGTTGCCAGGTGTTCTAATGTTATTAAAATCCACTTCTAAATTACTGTTTTATTATTAATTCATTAATAATAGTAATAGTTCATTGTTAAAAGGAATCTCTAAAGTTTCTTTCCAATGGATAGACTTTTCTACTTAGAAATAAAGTTTTAAAAATATAATGTTTTGGTAATTCAAAATTATATATTTCAATTTTACATTACTACCATTCTAAGTATATATTTACACAGTAAAATGTGAATTGAAAAAAACACTGAAAGGGCTCAGATGCATCTGATTCAGCATGATGAGAATTCGCTCTGACTGTTTACATTGGCAGCTCCCCATCTCCTTCAAAGTAATATTGGAATCTCATTTTTTTTCCAGATGATAAATCATTGCAATATAAAAATGTTTATATAGCATGTGTTATTTCATTCTTGAGGTGCAAAGGGAAAAATGACAATATTTTTATTGCATCAGTATGGAGCATGGAACTAGTTGTCATGAAGTCTGATTGAAGAAATACTCTTATTTCAAATCCATTTAAAGTGACTTTGCCGCGGCTGAGCTATAAACATGAAAATGACCAGAACACAATAAAACCAATATGACAATTTTAGCCATCTCTATAATTGATTCCAATGGCTGCTGCTGATATAATTGAATAATTATCAGCACATACTAGGACAGCCCACATGACTGGATTGACAACACTTCATCAGGTTGTATGTGGGTCCATATCTGTGTATGTTTGTGTGTATATGTCCCCACATTGTATAGTTTGATGTTAGCATGGAGGAAAGTGATAATCTTGAGTTTTGTGAAATAACAAGCTGATGTTAAATAATTATATCAATGGTAGAATTAGGGGAAGTCATTTATTTTTTTTCTAAAGATTTATTTATACATACAATAGCTGGGGTACAGACCAGAGTCCAGAGATGTGAGAGGATTCACCAGAGACAGAGTGGGGAGCAGAACAGGCAGACTGACTGAAACACACTGCTGAGGGGAGTAGCAGGCGATGCAGGAGGGGTCTGCTATGCCATGTGGGTCCCCTCTCTGGCAGGGATCGAACTCGTGCTACAGTAGCTGTGGTTTGCTTCATAGTGTGTGGCTTAACCCACTGTGCCACCAGGGAGGCCCAGAAGTCATTTTTTAAATGTAAAGGAATCAGTCCAATTATCTAACTCCAGGAAGATACCCTAAATTTGAAAGGTATTTTATTCCTACAGTTTTGATGATTAAGATCCATAAATGAAAATATGTACATGTCAAGATAAAATAGAGAATATCATCTGGTATAATGGCAATAACTAAAAGTACGTATATACTAAATAATACCTTCCCTTTTAAATAGAGTACTTTCTAACGTTTTATTGTTTTACAATGTTTCAAGCATGTCAAATGCAGTGAGGGTTGGGTGCAAATATTAAGATTATTTACAGAACTATAGTACTTCATATTCTGAAAGATGTAGTGCCAGCAAGGCACAGAGCAGGTGCACTGTGATTCCAAGCAGATGGGTCAAGGAGGAGTTTTGGAGCTCTTGGTGACTTTTTCAGCCTTTTATTACACTTTACATCATTAGTGATCAGCTACATGGCAAGCAGGGGTGACAGGGGGCGGGGGTGCCAGGAGACTGGCAGGCCTCCTAGCCCCCAGCAAATCTCCACTCTGGGATCTCTGTCTCTCCTTTCACATCTCTTTCTTCTGTCTCTCTCTCCTCCTGTTCTCTCTGCTGGCATCCTCATGTCGTGACACTGTCCTTATACACCCATGTCTCAGCCCAGATGCACTCACCTGTGCACGCCCACACCCTACTTGAGGTAGGCATGCGTGCAGGACCACAGGTGTTTATCATTGACACCAATGGCTGGAGGGCAGAAAAAGCTGATCACTTTTCCATTGTACCCTACAGATGTAGAAGTTAAAATGTCACAAACTACTTGATTGTAATGACATGTTTATTTGCAGCATCATTTTCCCATGTATGGTGGCAGAGCATGTTTTCCTAAGTAGAACTGAACTCAATTCTTAATGGATTTCATGCATTTGAGGACTTCATGCATTTTCTTTTCCCAAATTGTGTTTCAAAGAGCATACTGCTCTGAGAATATCTGTAAAAAAAGTAATCTATGTTCAAGTAATATTGAAAAACACTATTTCCTGTCCTCAATTTGGAAGGTCCCAAAGGAATATTAACATATGTAGTGGCAGGATGGAGGCGGCACTGGAGGAAGGGTCAGGATGGTTCTGGGCAGACGGGTCAGGGGAGGAGAGTCTTGGAGCCCTCGGTGGCTTTTCATACTTTATTTAGTAGAGGTGGCTAGGTACATGGCAGGCATGGGTGCTGGGGGGCCGGGAGGCTGGCAGGCCTCCCAGCCCCCAGCGCATCTCACCCTCTCGGCTGCTGCTTCTCTCTGCCACTGCTGCCGCTGTCGGTTCTCTCAGTTCTGTCTGTTGGTGCTTGCAGTTCTCACAGTTCTGGCGTCCTCATGACGCCGCCCATTTATGCCCGTGTCCAACACAGGTACGCCCACTTGCGCATGCCCACCCTGGAATGCTCACAGCACCTCAGGTGTCCATCATCAGTGGTGGGAGGGTGGAAAGACCTGATCAACCTTTACCCTACAACTTATTAAAGACACTGAGAAGTACCACAAGAAAACTGTCTAGTTCAATGACTATTCTCAAATTTACTGATTTCATAAACACATGTAGAACACACTTTATAAAGTGCTGATATAAAGGGTATTCTAATTTTTTCTATTATATGAAAAACATTATGTGTTAGTATTTATAAGCATAAACTATCAGGATTGGTAAGGGTGTTATAAGTAAGAAATTATAGTCTTATATTAGATTCTGGAAACTTTTCTTCAGAATTCTGTCAGAAGATCTTCCAGGATGCCCTTTGAAGTTTCCTGTGTAGAATAACTCACGGTTCCTCTTTGATACCTACTTTTGCTCTGATTTTCTTAGTTTCATTGTTTCTAATACTGAGTTGGAATAAATACTCCACAACTTCTCCCTGTGCTCACTCTTCAGCTGTGTTGGTGATCAAGGAGAGATATCAGCGATCAAGGGTAGATTGTCATTCTCAGCTGTTGTACATTAGGGCTTGGGTTAGAAAACACTTAAGATGAAATAAATGATGTGAGGAGCTTGTCTTGTCCATCTCTATAGAAAAAAGATTTTTAAGATCCTCCCCAGAAGATAAAGAAGGCTGGTGTGGTGCCAGTAAGGGGCACAGAGCAAGTTCTCGACGATTCTAAGCAGCCTGGTCAAGGAGGAGTCCTGGAGCCCTTGGTAGCTTTTTCAGGCTTTTATTGCATCATTATATCAGAGGTGACCAGGTACATGACAGGCAGGGGTTCTAGGGGGCCAGGAGGGCTCTCTAGCCTCTCTTCTCTCTGCCTCTGTCTCGCCACTAGTCTTCTACTGCTCTCGTGCTGGCATCCTCCTGACACCGCTCTTATAGGCTGGTGTCTAAGCCCAGGTGCACCCACTTGCGCATGCCCACATAGGCTGCATGCAGAACTTCAGGTGTCTATCATCACACCAATGGCGGGAGGGCAGAAAAGTCTGACACTTTTCTCTGACCCCACAAATGATCTCCTTCAAATTAAATTTGATTGGGTGTGAGCAGATTGGGATTTCTTCAGCTAGCTATGAGCCTCTATAGTTTCAGACTTTAATGTGCCTGTTACTCACTTAAATATTTTGGGGTTGGGTCCAAGATTCAGAATTTAATATGAGGGTCCTCTGAACTATCCCACTTTGAACTGCAAAGTTCTAGGACACCTGCAGTGCTTACTGACTCGAGAGTGAGATCAATTGAGTTAGGTTAATTAGTGCAAAGTTTTCCAAATTCTCTTTATCACAAGAATCATTCTGAGATTCTTTTTATAAATATGGATTCTCACATCCAATTTCATATGTACTAATAATACTTTTTAGGTAAAAGTTCCAGAATTTAATTTTTATTTTTTAGTAATTATCCCAGGTGGTTCTTATATTAGTGAGATAGCAAAACATGGAGTTAATGTAGTTAATCTGAGTTGATCTTCAGACCACAGCCAAGCTGATTACATAATGATCTGCTCTCCTGAGAAGCTTATTGGAAATAAGCCTGGATATCCTGACTGTTAGAATTCAAATCTCCCCAAGACACTGATGCACACCAGGTTTGTGAGTCACTGACTATTTTGTTACTCTTTGATGTGAGTTGACAGAATTTCCCCAGTCTTTATAGAACATTTAACAAATTCTAGCCAGCCTGTTTTCACCCAAGGAAGATTGCTAAAAGCAGTGCCTTCCTAAGGTCATTGTGGTTTTAACAGTGGTAGAGTGAAAGGACAGTGAGAAAGGCTCCCTGGAGAGTTGGGTTTCTACCAACCTCTATTAATCTGAGCTGTTTAAGTGTTTTATTAATACAGATATGGTTTTCTGTGTTAGTAACTCTAGCCAACATGCTGAGGCTAGAGTAGAATTTCATTCTCCAGAGGGAACAGGTGTGAGTTGGGGGCAGTTAGAAGATAGAAACTTGAGCCTCCTACTTCTGTGCATCCCATCCTCGTCACCATGTGTAGGACTTCAGCTACAAGCTTTCCTGGTTCTTAAAGCTTCAGACTAGAAAACAGGTCATGAAGCCCAAAGCGGGGAGCAGAGTGAGAGGCCAGTGACAGACCCTACCCCAAGCCCTATTAGCTTTTATGTAATTTATAGAAAAAGCTGGCATAGAGCCAAGTTTAGGTCTAGCTTACAGAGGTATGTTTCATGCAGGCAAGTATATGTCAAGATCACAGTATTATTTGCTGTTTTTTGCACAGGAGGACCACATCTCAAGGCTATGTGTTATCTAGTAGGCCACCTGTGCTTGAAGGTCACGGTGAAAAACACTCTGAGAAAATTAGAAAACTATGTCTGAGAATACATGTATTTTTTGAGTAGGATAGACCTAGCACTGGCTATGTTTCTTCATGATAACAGTAATTACAAATAATAGCTATTCAGTGTCACAGTGATTAAAGTTCTGATCTAGATATTCTACGGCTATTTGCATGACCTTAAGGAAGTGTGTTAACCCATTTAAATTCTTCTGTTTCCTATTTTGATTATTAAATCAGTTTGTATTCTCATACAAAGCATATCATTTACCAAAAACAAAAACATTCCTAGGGACTTTATCTTCAATGCTTCTGTGCCTCTGTGTTACTTGATGTTTGCTTCTGTTTTACTTTATCTATTCCACACCAGATCCATTTTAGATATTTCAAAACACCATAATCCACATTAGGCTAAAGTTCTGGAAGTTTACCTTAAATATGCCTTTGATATCATTGCTCTTTCTCTGTATTTCTTTTTTTTTTTAAGATTTATTTATTTATGCATACAAGAGCTGGGGTACAGGCCAGAGTCGCAGGAGGTGAGAGGATTCACCAGACAGAATAGGGAGCAGAACAGGCAGATGGACTGAAATACACTGCCGAGGGCAGCAGCGTGCGAGGCAGGAGAGGTCTGCTATGCCATGTGGGTCCCCTCCCCGGCTGGCTGCAGGGCTGCAGTGGCTGCGTTTTGCTTCATAGTGCGTTGTTTAACCCACTGTACCACCAGGGAGGCCCCTTTCTCTGTATTTCTATTATTGGTTCCATAATTCCTTTATTTTCTTCTAATTTATCTGACTTCCATCCTTAATAAACTTGGATCTTTGTCATGGCTATTATATCTCACCAGACTCTTCTAGAATATCTGATCTTTTCCTCTTCTCTCCTTGGGCAGCTGAGTACTAGTACTCACATCCTTATGAGAAGTGATGTGATTATCTGTCAAGGGGGATCTAATCTCTTTAGGATTAAGAATATACTTATGAATCCTTTCATTCTTTTGCTCTGTTCCTCGGATATTATTCACAGGAATGATTCTAAAACTTTATTGCTACGTGTGAAGTTCTAAGAGTTCTTATGCAGACTGTATATTTTAGTTGCCAAGGGAGATATATTTTCTGATGCCCAGGCTCACACCAGAGAGTTAAATGAAAATCTGAAAGTTGGGCTCAAGCAATGATATTAAAAAATCTTTTGAGTTGATTCTAATATGCAGCCACGAGTGAAAACACAGCTCTACTGAAATTCTTAATCTCTTGTTTTCAGAGGATAGATTCCCTCTTCTAATCATTTCAAAGACAATAGAGAATATCTCTGAATCTGAGGCGTTCATGTGCTTGAATTCTCTTTGTTTCTTTTACTCAACTCCCAGTAAATTTACATTATCAAGAGTCATTCTGAGTCCTTTCCCATTCTCAGAGATGAGGTCCTTGGTCCTGTCTATGCACAATTTTTGCACCTTTGTTCTTGAAACCATGTATTGTTATTCCTGGTGTCTGATGATCTCTGCCTGTGTCTCTGTCTTTGCCTCTTTTGCATCTCTCTTTGCCTCAGTCTCTATTCATTTTTCACTTTATATGTGCACAGGAGACTGTGTATTTTTTTAAAATCTTCTTGTCTCTCTTTGGTTTTTCTTTTCACTTTTTACTTGTATATGTGGTGCTGAGTTTCTTTATAGCTTTCCATCTCTTTTTTTGTGTGTTTGTTTTTCTGTTTTTTTCTTGAGTTTATTTCTTTCTGTGTCTCTGCCTCTGTGATGTTTCTGTCTCTCTCCATGTGTTCCTGTCTGTTTCTGTTTCTCTTCTTTTTTTTCAACTCCATACCTCTCTCCCCCTCCAATTCCAATAATACTACTCTATCCCTTTTTCTTGTGTGTCTTCTTTTCTGTTACCTATAGTTCTTAAATCTCCCTATTGAATATACTCATACCTTTACCAATGAAATAAACAAGCAATAAATAAAAAATAGCATGAATCTTAATCTCACCATAATCTTTTCTAAAATTCTAGAAAGAATTACTTAACCAAAACTATTTTAGTTTCTTACTTCATCTACTTTTCAATAAACTTCAGTTTGACTTTTATCTATTCTGCAACTAAAACTTCTCATTCTGTTCATGAACAACCTCCAATTATGAAACCCACAGTATACTTACTCATTAAGACAAATGACACTTTAAAGTTCCAGGAAATTTGACCCTGTGAGCAGTCCTTTCAATATTCTTTCTTCCTTAGCCTTCTGTGATATAACTTTCTAATGATTCTTCTACACTTACCACTCAGATATCTTTTTTACCCTCAACCTCTTCTATGTTTTACCCTTAGATGTTGGTGTTCCACAGAAGGGGTAGATTAGAAAATAAAGGCACAATGTTTGGCAATAATTCTCCACTCCAAAGTAGGTAAATACATTTTTCCATTTTTAGTATCTGGGTTGCTGCCAAAAAATGTGGAAGAAGTGACATTGTTGAGATCTGGAAGCTAGACTAACATGGTTTGCATGGGCAGCCTTAATTCTCCTGGAATGTTGAGAAACAACCTGTGACAAATGACTGCATAGAAACAAAGCTGAGTCAATCCAGATGATTGACTCTTCTAGATGATTAGTAAGTTAAACACATTCACATGAGTGACCTTAGGCAAGATAACCAAAAGAATAATTTAACCTATAGAGATTGGGAAAGTATTTTATCACTTTTGTTTTAATTCATTAAGTTTTGAGATGGTTTTACATGCAGCAATAAATTCAATACACCAGAATTCCTGCTGTTGTTAATTTCCCTTCATAGAAGAGAAAGGACACATTCTTTATGTTTATGACACACAAATTAATTTTTTTTTCAGTTCTAACCTCTTTTGAGAGTCCCAAGGCCATAAATTCAAATTTTAATCAATATCAATTATTGAATGTCCCACAATTATCTCTAACTCAAACCATATGAAAAGTGAAAACACCATCTGCTTTCTAATTCATTTATTAGCAAGACTACCCAGCAGTTACCCAGCCTTACTAAAAACAACCCAAATATAATTGTTTGTGAATCCTATTACCTCAAAGTTCTTATCTCCTTCCTAATTTAACTGTTGGGTAAATGAGATGGTCAGACTTTTGCACCCTTGGCCTCTGTGACTATCACCTGAGGTCTTGAATGCAGGAGGCATTTGGGAGCATGAACTCGGAGCACATATGACTGATTGTGGACACCTGGAGTATGTTGTGCGCGTGTGTTAAGTGGACACACCTCACCTGAGAGACGGAGCCTGTAAGGGCAGCATCACACACGGGCCTGTGCACAGACACTAGACCATGAGATGACATGAGAGAGGGAGAGAGCTGAAAGACTAAAGATTTTCAGGGGGCCTGAAGGCTGGCTGGCTCCTGCCTGACCTGCACCTGGTTGTCTCACAACAAATGATGCAGAAAGATCATTACAAGCCTGTAAAAATCACTGAGGGCTCCAAGACTCCCCTTTACCTGCCTCCCGAACTGATAGAGAACCCTTCCTTGCTAGCACATTAGCCTACTGAACATTTTCTTTTTTTCCATTGTTGGTTCTCACTACTAAAACATTTGCCATTTCTTGCTTAGACTATTAATGACTGATTTCCCTAGCAGAAATATCAGCCTCCTCAAATTTTTAGTTCATTGTAATAGAAATAAGTAAAAAATTTGACTATATCCATTTCCAATTTGTCTATATTTGTCATATATACAGAAGCATGGCACACGGAAACCTTCAGGTTGATCCCACAACAACCTATGCAGACCTCGCTCCTTCTCATACCTCCATAGTACTTTCTACATAAGAATCATTGAACTACATAAATATACATATACAAAATGAAGCTTTAAAGATTATGCTTCCAGTAATGGTTTTTCTTTGGGGAAACTATGGCAGGATGTCTTTGTTCATTTGCTTGATTTCATTCTACTCAAATTTCAAGATGAAACTCAGGCATTGGCTTTCTCAAATCCCTCCCAACTTCAGCTGGAACACAGACCTAAGACTTCTTCTTGACCTATTCATGAGGATGTATGCAGATTAAGACAAAAATCTTAGGCATGTGTATTTCTGTCACAGTTGTAAACTCACTGTAGCGGAATCACCTCACTTCTTATCAGTCTCCGTAACTCTTTTGTAAGCAGCATGAACATAGTTAGCACATCTTTCTCACAAGTTCCAATATCTTAATAAGTGCCTGATTCAGAGGTAGCTCAAAAAATATTTGCTCAGCTTTTATTTTGACCAGTTTTCTTAGCTATGTGTGATTTGTGATACTGATTTCATAAAATTATTGTGAAATAAAATTTACAAAGTAATTCTCATTAGCTTTGCTTTCCATTGCCCTTTGAAAAAAGACAACCAGGGATTAGAGCAAAAAGGAAAAACAACAAATAGGAACCTAGATAAAAGAATGAGTTAAACATTCAAGATGAATATTAAGGATGCAACAGATACAGACCTTCCTGGATACCAGATATTCTCTCTGAGAGAAATGGATATTGATATTTGGAATATTCTATTAATTTTGCAGTTACTAATATTTTTGTAGGGTTGATCTATCAAGACTAAATGTTTTCCTCCCTTTTTTTTTTTTAGGTCTACTTGATAACTAGATGCCATTCCATTTTCACTACTTTCTTATCTGGTTAATTATATTTATTTTATTGTGTTGCTGGTGGTCTTACAATTTACTACATATATACTTCACCCAGGTCCACGTCCAAGCAACGCTGTACTCACTGCGTTTCAGGCACAGGGCCATGCAGAGCTACAGCACAAGTGCACATGCTCAGAGCCCTGCAAAGTTTGCCAGGAGTGGTGCACCAATTGGGGACACACGACCTGCACGGAGGATGTTTTTTTTATTAGAAAGTTACTCATAAAGACCATCCTTCTCCCAACCTCAGCTGGAACACAGAGCTGAGACTCTTTGACCAGTTCATGAAGATGTATGCAGATGGCTCCTGGCATATACTTCTAATCCATCTCTCACCGTATCCAAGACTTCAAAGCCTTTTTTCTTAACAAACCTAAAAGAAGAACAAATATCCCAGGCCTTGTCTTCACCAGAAGTTATTATTTTTTTCTTCACCAGAAGTTATGAGGAGGGTATGACTTGAATATGTGATGTTCTATAATGGCGTGGAGAAAAGGATAGTTTGCTTGTTTCAAAGAGGTCCTTATCTACCATCTGCACCTGGATTCCATCACCGAGGTGTCTGCACCCAGGACTGATGCTACTCTTGGTAAGTCTGCGATTATAGCAGAGCGGGATGGGGGATTGTTGTGATTGCAAAGGTCAGTTATGAAAAAACCTTTCCTTCTTTGTTCTGTTGTGATCAAATAGCCTACTTGTTAAAGTTGAAGGAAGGGAATTGTTCATTTCTTGTAATGTTCAAATTGGTAAGTAGACTCTGCTCTGCAGCAACAAACTTATTTATAAAGGTAGAACGTTACAAAAAATGGACAAAAGAGAGCTTCCGGTGAACTCCACAGCAACCTGTGACTCTCCCTCCTCCGGAGTAAGTTGTTGCCCCCGGTCCTCTTCTCCTCCCCAGTGTTCAGTCCCCCAGAGGGTGAAGCCTGATAACACTGACCTTCCTGAACAAGTCTGAATACAAGTTCCTCATTCCAGGAGTTTCCACCATTTCAGCTTTTTTAATATAGAAACACTCCCAGTGGGAAAACACATTCGTGCACAGTCAATAGAATATACAATGGTGGTGTTATTTTTTGGAGCAAACTATATTTAGATCACTTAAGAATAAGAAAAATAAAAGTCCTTATCGTCCCTTACTCCATCTTTGATGCTTCTTTAATTCTTTCTGTGTATGTTTCTGACCTATTTCAGTTTCCCTTTCTCTAAAGAACTTTTTACCAATTCCTGCAACGACTGGCAGCTAATCCCCTCAATTTTTATTTGACAATTTATTTTCTCCTTTACTTTTGAAGGATAATTTTAGTAGGTGCAGATTCTAGGTTGGTGGTATTTCCCTCCCCCAATGTTTTAAATAGTCTGCCCCACTCTATTTTTGTTTGTATGATTTCTGAGAAGTTGGAAGTAATTCTTACTGTGTTATTATTATGTCTTACTCCTTTATGTTGAAGCTCTGTTTTTCCTTGTTTTCCTTTAGGATATTTTTCTTTACCTTTGACTTTTTGTAGTTTGAAAACAATATGCCTAGGTATTGTTTTTCTGTTGTTATTTTTGGTTTTATTACTTTTAAAAAATATTCTCCTTGATATTCTATGAGCTTCCTTGATCTATGGTTCTTAGTGTATGGCATTAATTTGGAGATGTTCTCAATCATTATTATTGCAAATATTTCTTCTTTTCTTTTGGGTTCTCATTGTATGTAAGTTTTTCTATTATGTTTGTTCCTGTTTCACAGTTCTTGGAAAATTCTATTTTTATTTTCTTTTTAGTTTTAGAGGGTCTATTGAGATATTTTAAAACTCAAAGGTACTTTCCTCAAGTGAACCCAGTCTATTATAAACCCATCAAAGGAATTCCTCATTTTTCCCTGTTTTTGACTGCTAGTATTGTTTTTAGCTTTCTTAGTATTTCTATCACCCTTTGTAGGTTGTCCATCTGTTCTTGCATGTTGTTTATTTTATCCATTAGAGACCTTAGTATATTAATTATAGTTGTTTTAATTTTCTCATTTGAAAATTTCAGTATCTCTGCCATGTATGGTTCTGATGTTTACTATGTTTCAATAGTCATGTTTTTACCTTTTAGTACTTCTTTTCATAATTTATTGATAACCAAACATGTATTAGTTAAATCGAAGATGTGATTAACATTTTCCTTGATGTTATTTTAATAATTTGTGTATATTTGTATAGGGCACATAGAATTTCCTCCTCTTATTACACTTTAAAATAATCATTTTCACTATCAAAAATTACTGATTTCTTTACTTAAAAATTATATTATTTTTGGCAAGTCAAGAAAAAAGTCTCAAGTTCAAAAATACTGGTGCTAAAAAGTACATCCATCCTCTTGCATCATTTTTGTGTTCTAGTTAGTTTCCTGTTTAATAAATCTTTCAAACTATTTTTTTCTGTGTGTAATTATATTTAGGATTTATTTAATCATTTATTTATGCATACAAGAACTGGGGTACAGGCCAGAGGTGTGGGGGTGAGATGACTCACCAGAGACAGGGTGGGGAGCAGAACAGGCAGACTGACTGAAATACACTGCTGAGGGGGGCAGCTGGTGAGTCAGGGGCAGTCTGCTATACCATGTGGGTCATCTCCCTGGCTGGAGATCGAACTTGTGCTTCAGTGACCGCTGCTGCTTCATAGTGCGATGCCTATCCTGCTGTGCCATCAGAGAGGCCCCAGGATTTATTTATTTTATAAAAATGTGAGTCTATCTTTCTCTTTAATGTTTTTTCTAGCTACAAATGTTACCAAATCATTCCTATTAAGCAACTACGGGAAGGTTGACAACTCTCCTGTCTAATTTTAAACATTTTAATGATTCTTCTAAAATAAGATAGGTGGACCACAGTCTCAAAGTATAGAACAATGCAGACTCTACATCGGAAATATGTACCAGTGAGACATTTAAACCTGAAGTTAGAGTAACTAAGAAGCAAGCACAGAAAGCTGCCACAAGCAGTAGAAACCAAAGTGGAAAAAGAAAATTAGAACAGTTTCTTCTTGGAAGGTAGAGCTCATTTTATTTTTTTTTTTCTTCTTAAGATACCTAGGATATAATAAAATTTAAAGTGTTTTCTGGTTGTTCCCTCCCCTTTAATTTGTAAATTGATTTAATCTGGGCTCTCAGGAGGCAGAACAGCTTTATGAATTCTCAGAGCAATTACCTATCAAAGTTTGAAATTGTCTATAAAATGACATTGTTGTGGGTTGTAAAAAGGCAATTCTTTTCAAAATTAAATGAAGTCAAGATAACAGTCATAGTAATCATATAATAATACAATGTCAGGTCCAATGTTTATAAATTCTAGAACAAAATATTAGGTAGCAAAGGTACAAAATTCATCATTTTTGTCTAATAAGTAGAATCATTTTGCAGAAGAGTGAATTATTTTTATCTTATTGTCATAGCTGGGTAATAAAAAGATCTGATTATAAGTACCTTTAATACTGGAAAAATCACAAAAAATACTACTTAGGAATGGTATCAATTTGATGACAAATTGTCAATGTCACATATGCATATACATTTATTTTTTAGTTTCATCAGGAAACACCATTAATATTGGTAATCTGATTTTTTAGTGGTTTTCAAAATTAGAACTTCATAACAAACATTTATAAAGCCCTTCATTTTATTTTAAAACAAAATTTTATTGATTTACCATTGGCTTACAAAAGATAATCTTTAAGTGTGCAGTCACTACAGTGTTTTTAAGTATAGTAGACAATAACAGTTAAAATTTTATATAGTACATGGAATATCTTAATGTTGAATGATTCTTTCATTTTGATTTTTACTGTTATTAAAATGTATTTTTTGCATTATTTAAATTTAGTTTGTTAAAATTTCATTTTTCTGAAATAATATAATATACTTATTCAATCATTTTTTTGCAAGGTACCTTTTACCTTCTATATCCAGAACTTCCACTTTTCTTTTAAATAAATTTTTGAGTGACCACAGTGAACTACGCAAAGTATTCTCAATATGCATTGAAATCTTTGTCATATTATGCTATAAATAATTTAAGGTACTATAGAAGGAATTATCTATAATAATAGATACTTTTTTACAATTATCTAAAAACTGTGAGTTCTCAGAACTGTGAATCCAACTGTTATATACAACATTTGGGAGATTTTTGAATTTGACTTCAGGAATCAAGTCAACCATTTAATTATGGTTTAATTCTCTTTTCAGCAATATCTGGAGGTGTGAAGTTTTGAGAACTCTAGTAAAAAGTGCCATGTGTGTCACAGCATAAAGCCTCAAAAATATTTTTCAGAGAAGAATAAAGTAATTAAAAGAAAGCATGTAGTTTTGCAAAGTCTTACCCCAAAAGCTTCTTGTAAGAAAAGCCACTAAAGGCAGCATTTTGAAATGAATCATGCACCACAAATCTAAACTACATTTGAATTAGAGGACATACATGGTTCTCAAGTGGAAACATCTGTTCTTGCTTGGGAAGATGGTCTCACATCATTTAGCTGAAATCAGAATAGGACCAGGACCTCTATATTTGTGGCTAGTTGAAAAATTGCCATTAAATGCTATTATCCATGGGTTTATTTTCTACTTTTTATTTAAGAACAAGCAATAATATATCAGGTGACTAAATGTAAGATTTACATTTGTCTCAAAGTATTCCCTTTTGTCTTAGCTAACTCATCTTTTTGTACATGATAATGAAGATTTAAAAAAATTCTTGGTGTGTGTATATATAACTTTATATAATATAAAGTTTACCTTTTTAATAATTTTTAAATGTCCTTTTTGGAGGCATTAATTATTTTGGCCATATCTTTCAAATATTACCCATCCATCTACATAACTTTTTCATCATTATATTGTGAAATTTTGTACCCATTAAACATTAACTCCCCTCTTTCCCTCCTCTTAGTCCCTGGCAACTACATTCTACATTTAGTAATCACACAAATACAAAAATGTGTAGTTTTTTGAGAAACTGATAAACTGTTCACAGGTGCTGAAACAATTTACATTTTTACTAGCAGAGACAGAGTGGGAGCAGAACAGGTGGATTGACTGAAGTACACTGCTGAGGGGGGGCAGTGGGTGCGATCTGCTGCTCCATGTGGGTCAGCTTGCTGGCCAGGGCTAGAATTCGTGTTTCATGGCTGGTGATAGCTTGAGAGCACCAAGACTTTGACCCTTGTGCCGCCAAGGAGATCCAATTTTTATTTTATTTTTGAAAATTAAGCTGTAATATCACTTATATCCATTATTACTATTGAAAAGTCAACTGTAATTCAGAAAATAGATTTTTTTTATTTTTACCTGCTTTTAGGATTTTACTTTTTTTGTCTTTAACTATGCTAGTGTGCTTTGGATTTGTTTTATTTTTACTTTGTTTCATTATACTTTTTGAATCCGAGTTAATGTTTTAAATCAATTTGGAAGATTATCTGCCCTTTTCTATAAAACATCATTTATTTATTTATTTATTTAGTCCCTTCTTTCCAATACTCTATTTGCAGGTATGCTAGGTAGTTTTACCATTGCCCACATATCTCTTAAGATCTCCAGGGTATTTTCCATCATTCTACCACATCCCTGATTGAGCTCTCCGTGTGCTTGAATCTGGTCCTAATAAAGTATCCTCCATCATTCAATATTTTTTTGTTTTGGAGAGAAAACATTGTGGTTAATCTGCCATGAGACTCATCTATTGAATTATTTTTCTTAGCTATTATAGTTTCAGATCTGAAATTTATATTCATTTTTATAAATTTCAATTCTCTGATTGAATTTTATATTTTCTCCATTTTTATCAACATATGAATTGGTGTTATTATGAGTTAAATCTAATATAATGTATGGATGCCCTATGGATTTATTAGTTTTTATTAACAACTTTCTCTTTTTTTCCACTTTACCCTTATAGTAAGTTCTTTATTGTTTTAAATGAAAACCTAGAAATTCCTCCTCTGTGGTATTTTGTACTCTTCCTTTACCATTCAAACATGCACACTACCAAGGGTCTGCCAGTTTTTTCCGAGTTAGCTAAGACAAACTAAAATATTTATAATAAAATCAAGGATTGAGATGAATCTGATAGGTTCTTGTTTGTAAGTGATACTTTATTCTTTGTCTTTTCTCTTTTGGGGATGTCTATCTTAAATCTAGGCCCTATTGTCACAAACAGTGCCTTTACCCTGATGGGTAGATATTCCAGTCTCTTCAGTGCCTTTACCCTGATGGGTAGATATTCCAGTCTCTTCAGTGCCTTTTCCCTGATGGGTAGATATTCCAGTCTCTTCAGGTTCTTGTAATTTTTGGACATGGCTAAATTGGTTCTGTAATGCCTTTAATCATATATAATTAGCTTTTGTAAAAATTTGTCATAGTGGGGTTGATCAAATAAAGTTAATCTTCCTTAGCTAAACACCCTTGTACTCAACACTAATAATTTCTTTTTTATTTTATATATATTTTACATTATTTTTCATTTTTGTATTTTGTGTATTTCTCATCCCCCTGAAATTCCCATTATCCGTTGAACGTGCACCATCACCATAGTCCCTGTGCTCTTCCCACCCATTTTGTTCCTTGTCCTTCCTCCTCCTCTCAGGAATGTCTCTGGTTTATAGATGTCTGTTAATTTTGATTTTTTATTTATTGTAATTGATTTCTTTCATTATTTGTTTCCTCTACTTTCCTCCTGTAAGTGACATCGTCTGGGTTTTCCTTTTCTTTCTTGTTATTTCACTCATCCTAATGCCTTCTAGTTCCATCCATATTGCTCAACACTAATACGTTTATAACTCTGACTTTATTTTTTTAATGAAGGATTAGTCAAATAAAACTAATACCCTTAGCTAGAAATTGTTATATTCTGCACTATTAATATCATGAAGATAGTATCTTAAATTCTTCTAAAAGTTTTACTTTTCTGATTTTTGTTTTAAATTAAATCTGGAGTTTGTTTTACAGAGTATGAAATAAAGATATATTTTAATCTCTTTTCATATGGTCTTCTATTTAAACATGCACAATTTATTGAATAGTTCATCTTTTTTTTCCCTCGGTGTGTAATGCTATACAGAAACTTTTTTTAGAGGGTGGATTTGCATCTGTTTCTTTATTCAGTTTCTTTTGTCTATTGTCTCCTTTTTGTGCTGTTTGAAATATTTTGTCTTTTGTCTTGAAATATAATAGATTATTTTGTTCTTAAAATGTGTTGGCTATTATCTGTATGCCATGTAAATTTTTAGCAGATATTTTAAATTTTGTGATAAACTGTTTGAACTTTATAGGATTGCATTGTATGAATGGAATACTTTTGAATGACTCTCAGATATTGAATATTTCCATCTATACACATAGAAAATTTGTCATTAGTTAAATAAAAGTAAAAACTTTCTATAGCCATCATGTTTGTTTTTTACTAAACTTGTATTAGGTAACTTTTTCAGTTATAAATTAGATTTCTGGTAAATTTCTTTTTTGAGAACTTATAGATTTGCAGAAAAAATTAAAATATGTTAGTTAATTCAGTTGCCACCTAACTTTTTATAAAATTAATAAGTTATATTTTTATGTTTCATTTGTTAGCATTAGGAAGCAAAATTGATAGCATCATTATTAATTAAATTTCACATTATATTTAGTTTTCTTCTTTTTTATCTAATATGACTTTTTCTTCTAGGATTACATTCTGGACACCACATTGTATTTAACTGTCATCTCTCAGGTTCTTGGCTGTGACAATTTCTCAGACATTCATTGTTTTTCATATGCTTGACAGTTTTGAATACTGAACAGACATTTTTGCAGTTTTCCTCAATTTGGATTTATTGGATGCTTTTCTCATGGTTAGGCTAAGATTATAGGTTTTTAGTGAGGATAGCTTAAAATTGAAGCACACTTTTATTAACATAGTGGAGTGTATGTTTCAACATTATAAATCTCTGATGATGTTCACCTTGATCCCTTGGTTGAGGTAGAATTATTCAGGTTTCAACCAAGTACATTTATTTCCTTTTTCCCTTTTTCATACTCTATACTATGCAAGCAAGCCACTAAGCATAGTCAACTCTCTTATGTATAGTCATATGCTATTTTATTAATCTGTTCATCTGTCAGTGGACATTTAGCTCGTTCTCATTTGACTATTGTGAATATTTCTCTTGGGCATATACCTTGGAGTCCGTAGAGTATGTGTATTCACATAGTATCTGTGTGTGGATTTAACCTTTTAAGAACTGACCAGTTTTCTAAAGTGATTGCATCATTTTATGTTCCTATGAGAAGTCTGTGAGTTTTATAATTTCTCTATATCCTTGCAAATATTGTTTATCTTTCTACTTTTACTCATCAATCCTAGTTAATGTGAAATGGAATCTCATTGTGGTTTTCATTTGCAAATACCAATAATTAATGTTGAACATTTTTCATGGGCTTATTGGTCATTTATTGGTCTTATTTGGCAAAATGTCTTAGATCTTTGTTCATATTTTAATTTAGGTTGTCTTTTATTACTGAGTGGGAAGACCAATTTGTGTTATAAATGATAGTTTAATATTGGATATATGATTTGCAAATGCATTATTTCTTTTTTATAGGTTGTGTTTTCTTTCACTTTATTGATGCCATCCTTTGAAAGCAAATGTCTAATTTATCTACTATTTATTTTGTTCTTTGTGCTTTTTTATTTTTATCTATGAAAACTTCCTAACCCGAGGACATGAAAATTAACTAATGATTTCATCTAAGAATTTTATAATTTTAGTTCTTATATTTAGGTTTGTGATTCCTTTGAGTACATTTTTGTGTATGACAGGAAGAAGGGGTTTAATTTCATTAACATTCACTTGTGCTAGCACCATTTGATGAGAGGACTATTCTTTTATGATTTAATTGCCCAGACACTCTTAAATTGTAGTAGAGGAATATAGGTGCTTTGGTGGTGGGTGTGGCATACGAGCATATATCTGAAGAGGCATGAACATGTACTTCTGACTCTTATGTAGTACTGTAAACCAATGTTACTGCCATAAAAAATTTGTCAATAAAAAGATCCCAAATTCATGATTAAGGTCAAAATATTAATTGAAACATAATCAGCTTTTAAAATGCTGAACTTTAATGGTATATTTTATTTCTAAACACCCAAGTCTATTTCTTTCTTCTATTCACTTCTCTGTCATCTATCATCTATCTAATTATTATCATCTCATGCAGTACCACACATTATTGATTACCATAGCTTTGTTATAAGTTTCCAAAGGAGAAGTGAATCTTTCAAGTTGGTTATTCTTCAGAATCATTTTGTCTTTTTAAAGAATGCTTTTCATTTCCATATATGTTTTAAGATCAATTTGTCAATTTCTACAAAAAAGCCTGCTGGGATTTTGATAGAGATTGAATTTACTTTCTAAATCAATTTGAACAATATTGCCATCTTAACAATATTAAGTTTCCTGATCTCTGAACATGAGTTTACTTTTCATTTTTAAAAGTCTTCTTTAATCTCTTTCAGCAATGTCTTTTTATTTAGTAGGTTATAAGTTTTGCATTTGTGTTAAAGTTATTCCTAAGTATTTTATTTTCCACTGTCATTGTATATTGAATTCTTTCTTGATTTCATTTCTTGATAGTATATAGAGATGCAATTATTTTTATACATTGATCTTATGCCTTGTATCCCTGATGAAGTTATTTATTATTTCTAAAAATTTTAGCGGGTCTTTTTGATATTTTATATGCAAGACCATGACACTTAAAGATAAAGATATTTTTATTTACCTCCATTTAGAAAAGGCGCTATTAATCTCACTATAAAACAGAAAAAAAGTGAGAATTACAGGACTCATGAGTATTAAACTAGAGGTATAACAGTCATATTTGAGATCAGAATCATTTTTCTTTATGCATCTCTAGCATAATACCAATGAAGAAATATTATAGTACTTTAAGACCCAGGAAGAGAATCTCATCCTTAGACTAGAATACATTGATTCTCTATATATGCTCCTGCTTCAGTCATTCATAATTTGGTTAAAGATTATATATTACTCATAATTGTTTCCCTTATCACTATTCCTATTAAACAGACACTCCAATTTCCTCCTTCCCTCAGTAGCTACTACTTTTCTAACTTCTGTCCCTTATTAATGTAACTACTCTGTATACTTTTTGTAAGTGTAATCATACAGTATTATTTTATTACTGTTATATATTGCCCTTAAGAGTACAGTATGAGGTCAAATAAAATTAATTAAATAAAAAGATTCACAGTATGTATTAGAATACACAGATGTATTAGAAGTTAATGCTGAATAATTTGTATTATATGTGAATACCACATTTTATTTATCCATTCATTCCTAGTTGGGGAAATTTGAGTTGTTTTTACCTTTTCACTCTAGTGAACAATGTGTTCAATTATTTTAAGCATATATTCAGCAATTCTACTCCTATAACTTGGAAGTTACTGGATCATGCGGTAATTATTTAAAGTTTTGAGGGGCATACATACTGTTCTGAGGAACTTACATACTGTTTCCCATATGGCTCCATTTTTTATTCCCACTAATACTACTGGACAAAAATTTCAATGTCTCTATATTCTGGCCAACAATTGTCATCTTCTGTTTTTGATGGAGTTTCAATTTTGCAAGATGAGATAGTTCTGGAGATTGCATAATAATGTGAATGTGCTCTAACACTATTAAACTCCGACCCAATAAGTGATAAGATGGTACATTTTATGTTACTAAAATTAAAAAATGCATAGGTAAAAATGGAATACATTAATCTTAAAAGTAAAACAGATGTCAAAATTACTAAAGTCACAAAATGATATAAAATTATTGCTTTTAACTACATGGTAATGTGTAATATTTTCTAGATAAAAAACTAACTCTATTGATTCATACTTTATTTTCTGTTGTTTAATTGATTAAGATAAGATAGGTTTACAACATGGTAGATTATTCAGAAATAAAAGATTCTACCTCTTGTGGTACATGTTATCAGGCCTTAACCACCTCCAGGACAGAGTACTCCACCACATTCCTTTGTGCCCTTTACCTTCTTTCTTCTTCACCTCTCCCTCCCCCTTGGTATCCTTAGGTTTATAGTCAGATTTATAGGGCTTGAAGTTTTCTGATTGTTTTTTGTTTCTCTATTCTACATATGAACTAAACAAAACACTATCTGTATTTCTTCTAGTTTATTTTGCTTAGGGTAGTCCTTCCCATTCCATCCATTTGGACCAAATGATAGAGTTCATCTATTTTTATTTTTATTTTTTTAAATATTTATTTATTTATGCATACAAGCACTGGGGTACAGGTCAGAGTTGCGGGAGGTGAGAAGATTCGCCAGAGATAGAGTGGGGAGCAGAACAGGCAGACTGACTGAAATACACTGCTGAGGGCAGCAGCGGGCAAGGCAGGAGAGGTCTGCTGCACCATGTGGGTCCCCTCCCTGACCAGTGGCAGGGGCTGAACTCATGCTGCAGTGGCTGTGGTTTGCTTCATAGTGCATTGCTTAACCCACTGCGCCACCAGGGAGGCCCGAGTTCATCTATTTTTATAGCTGAATAGTATCCCATTGTTTTTGTGTATATATACATAAACTCATAGAACTTCTTAATCCATTTGTCTGTCCTTGAGCACTTAGATTGCTTTCATATCTTGACTATTGTAAATAGTGTTATAATGACCATAGGAATGCATATATAACTTCAACTTAGTGATTATGATTTTCCAGGTAGATACTTAGGAGTGGAATTGCTGGATGATATAGTAGTTCTATTTTTAGTATTTTGAAAAACCACCATACTATTTCTGTGGGAGCTGGGTCAAACCACATTCCCACCAATAGTGTACAAATGTTCATTTTCCCCGTATCTTCACCAACAAACACTTAGTGGTTCTGAACTTTTTGGTATGGCTCATTCTCACAGGCATGAGATGACAACTCATTGTGGTTTTGCTTTGCATTTTCCTGATGAAAATTATAAATAATAAGCATCTTTTTATATGCTCATTCATGATCTGTGTGCCTTCTTTGAAGAAGTATCTGTGTAGTACTTTGAGATTGACCACTGATTACTATAGAACAAATATGTTCATTTTGCAATTATAAGCAGACTTCCTAAAGATAGTGTCAATACTAGGAAGCTCATGTCTTTGTTCTCATTCTGCATTTCAAAATTTAAAATTCCCAATAATCAGATGTCCTTTTTTTCTAATTCAAACAGAATCTTTGAGGTTGCTGGTAAGACCAAAAAAAAAAAAAAAAAATTTAGAGACGATGAAATAGCAAAAGCTCTGCTGCTAGATATTAAAAATGCTTCAGTCATGGTTTCTTAAATCATACAGATTTTAGGAATGTTTAAAATACTGTTTAAAGTACATGATGTGATATATTAAAGAACAACGACCACTGAGTGCATTTAGATATACCACAAAAGTTAATAACATGCTACATTGTTAATGTTGGGTAACATCAGCAACTTAATTTACTCATTAGAATCATTAGAAAATGACAGTTAAACTGAAATATTGAGAAATTATATGTAATATAAGTCTACAATGAGAAGGAAACATAAAAATGCTTTATCACAAAAACAAATAAACTGCTTTATTTTCCTCTGGGCCTCAGGCATAGGTGTAGCTGCATTATAATTGTGGTGGATGGAATGTTAATGCATTTATTTTCTTTTTGACAAAGTAGGAAGGAAGAAAAGTGCTCAATTTTAAGATAATGTTTTTGGAAAAAATTTTTTTGGAAAAAGTTTTCTGAAAACTATTTTCTGAAACTACTCGGAGAAACTAGTTTAATTTTAAATTAAATGATTAAATAATTAAAATTAAATGATTAAAATATTTACTGATATTTTAATGACACTGACATCACATTTGTAAAAGAAATAGAAGTCAGAAAAGTGTGTTGTGTTTCACAGGGGAAAAATCCAAGAGTCAAACAAAAATTAAAATGTAAGAAAAATGAAAAAGAAGTTAGTTGAAATAGTTTAGGACAGCTGCCGCAGAACACAGAACAGAGGAAGTACCTTCAGAGGGAGATTTAAACCATGTATTTAATCTCTTCTTTGACTTCATTTATGTATTTTCCAATAACAGATGGATTAGAAATAAATGTGTCCCCATGCATGAATGTTTTATATAGTTAAGTGATGCTCATTTTGGCTAGCACAACTGTGTACTTTCTATTTCACCTGCCAGGTGTTCTTTAAAAGTGACTTTTAAGATTGGCTTTTAAGTTGTCCTGTTCTTGCCTATAATCGGGATCTGGAGCTATGAAAGGAAAAAAATACCATCCTTTGAAATGTCTTGTTCTTGAGTTCACTGACTGAGGACTAGAGGTTACCAGAAAAGTTGACTTTTAGAGGATTTACTTATTTTTTTTAAACTATAAAGCTTACAATGTATCAACTGAAAAGCCCAGTATTACCAGTTTACATAAACAAGGCTGCTAAATGTTTATCTTAAGATTTTTCCTGCTACATGTACATTTTTTGCACAAATACAGTAAATAGTTGATATTTTCCAAAATACATGTTTTATAGTTAATTCCATCACAAGTTGCTTTTCTACCCTTTACATTTCTTTTGTAGGGTTGTGGTGATACTGCTTTGTATATTTTTCAATTCATGTATCATACATGTATTTTTAATAAAATCAATACAAATATGTATAGAGTTTCTACTTTTAGAAATTTTTTAAAGATTTATTTATGCATACAATAACTGGAGTACAGGCCAGAAGTGTGTGGTTGAGAGGATTCACCAGAGACAGAGTGAAGAGCAGAATAGGCAGATCGACAGAAATACACAGCTCCAGCCTGCCAGGCAGTAGAGGTCTTCTGTACCATGTGGATCACCTCCCTGGCAGAGGATCAAACTCGTGCTGCAGTGGCTGCAGATGCTTCATAGTGTGGTGCTTCACCCCTTGTGTCGCCAGAGAGGCCATACTTTTAGAAATATTTAGTTGCTCAAAAATAGTATTTTTGACTCTCAGAATTTAGAGAGTTTTCAGAACTTAGAAGAAAGACACTTGATCTACAGCTCAAATGTATTCTTTAAAAATATTACATGACAAATATTTTCATTGTTTTTGTGAAAAAATGCAGTAATTGTATAAAATATTATAAAAATAATTTTTCATAATCCAGAAAAGTTATATTACTTACTTTTCCTACCTCTGCTGGCAATACATATAGCTTTTAAACTCAGCTCATGATTTTTAAAGTTTATAAAGTTTACTTTTAATTTGTTATATGTTTATCAATTTCTTTTTTGTATATCATTTTAATTGTCTTAAAATCTTATTTTTATGCTTAGTCAAATTTTAACACTTAGTCCAGTTGTTTTTTGAACTATAATCTAGAGTGAATTATCAACTGGCTGTAAAACTAATTGATGTGGCAAGAGATAACTGGCATGAATAAGCTTATGTGACTTAATGATAGGAAAAATAATCCCTTTTTAAAACACATAAATAAAACTTCTATGGACAAAGGAAAATTTATGATTTTAATACAATTATTAAGATAAAGTATTTACTCTATTATTTAGGTTATTCTTTGTATGGTTTTAATTGATTGTCTTCTCATTTTACAGCCTCCCACATTTTTTCATAGTAGTCTTTTCAGAGGCTATTATGTCAATTTTTTATTGTGGTGATGTTGATTTACAATATTGTGTATAATATACAAAATATAGGTTTAAATATCTTCAAATACTGATTACCATACCACATCCACCATCAAAGCACTGATAAACCGTATCTCTGCCCTTTAGGTCCCTGAGATTTAAAAAAAAAAGAGGGAAAATTCTCTCTTTTTGATTTTGATTTTTCTTCATGGCTTTTTGTGGTGAAGTCCTAATTTCTTTTCACTATTCCCTATTAGCAATGATAATGTCAAAGCAGGTGATTTCCTTTGAAATCCACAAATTATTACATGTAATGTCACTGAATGGGAGTCTAATGACAATTTGCATTTTTTATTTTAAATTAATATTAGGGATGCTTATTCCATTGCTTGAAAGAAAGATATTGGATTTTTAGATAGCTTTAATTATTCAATTTTGTTGCATTGTGTTTTGATTTGCAAGGTACAAATGATGTTGCTAATACGTGCATAGATACAATATTTTGTAAATATTTGTTTTGTTGATGTAAGAATACATATAAAATCAAATATTTCCCCAGCATTATTTTAAAGATTTGTTTTTATTTATGCATACAAGAACTGGGATGTGGGCCACATATGGAAGGAGTTAGAGGATTCACCAGAGAATGGAGAGTACAACAGGCGGGTCTACTGAAATACACTCTGAGAGAATAGTGGGCAAGGCAGGAGAGATGAGGGTTAGCTTGGCATGTGGGTTAGCTCCCTTGCAAGGATTGAACTTATGTCTCAGTGGCTGGTGATAGCTTGATAGTGCTGAGACTTCAGCCGCTGCACTACCAGGGAGGCCCAACCTTGTTGTCTTAATTTAATAAAGGGATCTGGGATTGTTAAAAGGTCCAAGAACTTAAATGTATTTTGCTATTAGGTATTGTCATCTTAATTTGAGCAATACATATGCTATGGCATAATAATTAAAAATAAATTTATACAAATACAGAAAAGGATACATGAAGAATGTTCATAATGGCATTGTTTGTAATAGTCTCAAAAAAAAAAGCCATATGTCTGTGAAGAGTAAATAAGTTTGTTATAGTATATCCCATTCAGTGGGATAGTATATGAAAGGGAAGCATTGTAGATGATATTGCTCAAAGAAATACAATCCAGGAAACTATACAATTTAATTCTTATTATGATGTTCCAATTCACCTGCAAACTCTATTTTGGAAGTTGGTACAGCCATTCTATTTGGTGGATGAGAGACTAGTGAGTAGTAATGGGTAGTCTGGAGATTTCTTTGCCACTGAATATATTGTTTCCTGATTTGGATAGTGATTACATGGATAATTGTGATAATTTTTTGAGTTACATATTCATATTTTATGTTCTTACTATATGTAGATTATACTCCATTATAAAACAGTACAGTAAAAACAATAAAGGTGTACTTTTTAGATATAAACTTAGATATAAACTTGTGGCTGTAAGTTTGAGATATTTTACAGAAAGTAAATTACAACCCAGAAATAGTAAATTATTTCTTTGATCAGTATCAAATATCTAATATTAAAATGTAAGTATAGAAATATCTAAATGTGAAGGTTGAAATATAGTTTTTTATATTGACAAATAAAAACTAATAGTACTAATTTCTAGTCATTAACTTATTTTTCTTACCTTAAAAACAGGCAATTTTTTTTGTAACTCTAAAACTCTAGAGGGTTTAGAGGGGATTAAGACACTAAAGGAATGCTGTTGTCTCTTGTGTCAGTTGAACGATTTTTCCTATATGTTCTTTTTTTATAGAATTTCTCTACATTTGAGGAGGCTGATTCTGTCTTTGGACAGTTATGTTTTTTATGAGCATATTTGTCATTTGTTTGAATGTTCGTAAACATTCTAGGTCTAAATTGCTTGGGTTTGAATCCTACATCAAATACTTAGTTGTGTGACCTTGAGCAAATTATATAAACTCACTGTGTTTCAGTTCTACATTGCAAAATAGGGGTAATGTACGTTATGAGATTCAAAGTAGTCGAAGAATGTGTTTATCTTTCTGTTCTTCTGGGTTTTTTTTTTTTATTGCTATTGATCTTTTCCTTGAGTCTCCCCCCCCCGCCTCCCCTTTTTTCATAACTTTATGTTCCTCCTAAAAGTGAAGCCTCTTATGTTTTTCTCTTGCCTTTTGACCTATTTCTCTGAGCATAAATCCTTCTAGCACCATTCAAGTTTCTACAAATGACTCTAGTTTATCTTTTATGATTTTATCTAGTTCCATTGTGTAAATGTACCACATCTTCTTGATCCAGTCATCTATTTTTGGGCATTTGGGTTGTTTCCAGGTCTTACCAAGTATAAATAGTGCTGCAATAAACATGGAGTACAGGTCTTCTTTTGGGTCAGTGTTTTTGTGTCCTTTGAGTAGATCCCTAGGAGTGGGCTTGCTGGGTCATATGGTAGCTCTATGTTTAGCAGACTGAGGAACCTTCATATGGCTTTCCACAGTGGTTGGATTAACTTGCAGTCCTACCAGCAGTGTAATAGAGTTCCTTTTTCTTCACATCCTTGCCAACATTTGTTTTTGTTTTTTTTTTTTGATATGTGTTATTCTTACTCGTGTAAGTTGGTATCTCATTGTGGTTTTAATTTGCATTTCCCTGGTTATGAGGGATGTTGAGCATTTTCTTATGTGTCTGTTGGCCATTTGTATAAAGGGGCACCTTAAGAGGGTGAGGGTGAAGGGCCAGGATGAGGGCAGAAAGAGCACACGGGATTGAGGTGAGGATGCACTGGTGAAATGGTAATGGGAACTCCATGGTGACTACAATTGATGTCAAATATATATAAATAAGTTAATTTTAAAAAAGGGGAAGGGAAGATACCCCAGATGATAAGTAATGAGTTACAAGAATTGGAAGACTCAAGAGGTCAAAGTAAGAGATATTATCATATGAACACATTAAAACAAAAAATTATGGAGAAAACAGTTTCTGCATAAAACTATAGTTTCAGGAGCTAGAAAACAGAAATGCCATTTTCTCCAAGCCAAAAAGATATATGATATATGAGAAAAGATAGTATTTCACATGAAGTGAGAAATACTTGCTCAAAGAGGAAAGCAACATGGAATGCTACAGCAATCAAAAAGAATGAGGGTATAGAAGAAAATAAAGCAGAATAATAATAAAAAAAAAAACCTAAAAATGATTTGCCTAGAATCACAATGAGATGAATTAAAGGAAACAATGAGTATATAGACCAAAATATAATAGATCAAAGCTATATATATAATATATATAATTTATTTATAATTTAATGAAATGACTTTCCAAAAAAAGAATGTGTTTAGAAGACTTTCTGATACATAATAAATACTTTGTGTTAGTGATTATTATTGATAGTGTATTATTATATTAGGCATATTAATTATTAAGTATTACACAGTAGGTTATTGTTGCTTGATAATGTTAATTATAATATTAGTATTTCAAATTATAACTTTGATCAGTTTCTCAGTAGTCATGTTATAGCACTTAGGGTTTCTCATGAAGTTTATTATCCTTTGTAATCTCATCTGTTAATCTGTTTCTTTCCATTTTCTGATTATGATACTAATAGGTTAAAATTGTAAACATTGGGACCTCCCTGGTGGTGTAGGTGTTAAGTTTGAGCACTATCATGCTATGACCTGAATTTGATCCATGGCCAGGTTGTTAACTCACAGATCATGCAGCAGACCTTTCCTTTTTCACCTGCTGCTCCCTTAGCAGTATATTTCAGTAAGTCCACCTGTTCTGCTCCCTCTGTTCCTCTTGTGAATTCTCTTGTCTCCCCAATCTCTGGCATATATTCCAGTTATTCTATGCAAAAATAAATAAGTAAACATATTTTTAAAAAATTATTAACATTATTTTTAGCCTATTTTCTTTCTTAGGTTTTCATTTGATATTGAATGTGGAGAAAATTGAAGGGATCACATAGATGGAAGGGAAACATCCATAAATAACCATACAAAATTAATAAAGAAGTAAATCTTTAATGTATGAAATGTGATGAAATACATCTTTTTTACTTTAGTATGTTCTTAAGTTGGTCTCATATACAGTGAGAGTATAACTTCTCTTAATGTCTGCTTTTTCCTTGTATTTCTGCAAATATACATTAGCTTGGATGGTCAGCTTGCCTTATTTAATTGGAATGGTCTGTGTTTTATTATCCTGGTATGATTTTTAACAGTATCCCTTTTCACTCTTAAATGTATCTGAGTTTGGACAATATTTATTTGATTGCTATAGTCAAAGGCAAATCTCCAGGTCATTAAGTTCCTTCTCAGTCAAAGTCTATTAAGAAGAACTCACAGGGTTATATTATACATTTTCCTACCAGTGATTTTTAAAATATTTATCCACAATAATTTTTCTCCCCAGAATATTGAACATATCTCATTTTTCTCTCACTATAATGCTGTCTGACTACTTGAAGCAAATTCTTCATTACTGTACAAAAGAAAATAGGATAGGCATAGCAAACCCTATTTTACAGATTTGTACATATTTTCATATAATTTAAAATATATTGGCAATATTTATCCCTGGCTTGGATAGTTTTCTAAGTATTTTCATCTTGACACTATTGTCTTAAATTTGTTGCTGCCAGGCCTCCCTGGTGGCCCAGCTGGGTAAGCGCCACACTGTGAAACATCTGCAGCACAGCTGGGCAAGTTCGACCCCGTCAGGGAGGGGACCCACATGGAGCAGCAGACCTCTCTTGCCTCCCCTGCAACACCCTTCAGCAGTGTATTTCTGTTGGTCTGTCTGTTCTGCTCCCCACTCTGTCTCTGGTGAGTCCTCTCACCTCCCGCCACTCTGGCCTGTACCCCACCTCTTATATGCCTAAATAAATCAATCTTTAAAAAAAATAATTTTTTGCTGTCATTTTAAAGATTTGAAATTTTTAATGATTAAATTCTATATAATTGGTCTGCATGCTCTCTAATAAGCTTGAAGAATTAATCTTTAATTATGATGTGAGTCACAATTTAATAGGAATTAATTTACAGCGGTCAGTTTCTTTTATTTCTGTTATATATGTCATAAAATATTAGAAATTGGTCTTTTCCTCAGAAAATGGCAGAACTCACTAAAATAAAAGACATAGTAGTGATTGAAATAGGTCAGTGATTTTGTTTATAAAGAGTGTAGAGTTTGTTATTTCATAGTTAAAAATAACTGGGGAATGCTAAAACAGAAGATTTTTAGTATAAAAGAAGATTGATGATATGCTGCTAGAATTTATAGAATTTTGACAATGTGGAAAAATTAAAAAAGAAACTTATTACTGAGAAAAAAATGAGAAATGCATTTGATTTTCTAATCAATGAGTTTGCTAAACACTTGTAGAATTATTTTCAGGGGAAAAATTATTTTCTCTTCCTCACGTAGCATTAAGTGATTTCAGCATTTAGCCTTGTGATGATGGTTCCTTCATGAGATTCAAAAACAGTAACTCCGAAAAGTATCAAAACCAGTCATGGAGTACCTAGTTCAAAACACAACTGTCCCAGCACTCATACCCAGTTTTCATAGTTATATGGGATATCTAGATTCTAGTTCCTAAGCAGTGATTTGTGTACAGTTAAGATTTGGGCACCAGTGAAAGCTAGTGTAAAAAATAATGCAAAAATCAAATTCTTAGCATGTACAAATAAAGACAATATGCTGATGATTATACTAGGTTAGCAATAGTTACAGGTATAGCTAAACAAATACAATATTCTCTACCTAGCTACTCATTTCAGCTAAACAAGATTCAAAATGACAGAAAGAGGCAAAGTCTATATTTGAACCTAAAATATACAGCCCAGGAGAACATCCTGTCAAATAGAAGATGACAGATAATTTCTCTTCCACCAAGTGCATGAAGTAATGAGTTTAAATCTGACTGAAATAGGACCATATCCCAAAATAGTTATAAAATCTGTAGCAAGAAACAGGGGCAGCGATAATGTATGATACTGCTATGTGAGAAAGAATCGGATCTACATTGTTATTATATTAATGAACAATTACTTTTCCATATTTTTAATTATTAATTTTATAAGACTATATCCTATAGATTTAAGGTTTGCTTAGAATAATTTTATAATTGCAAATAATAATTGAAAATATGTGTTTGCGTGTATGAGTTAGATGTATTCTTTGTTATTTCTTCCTATTTGAAACTGTTAAAATATCTCCTGTCTTCAAAATGGAGTACTCTCAATTTGTGCAGGGACCATCCTAATCTTCTCTGTATCATTTCAAATTTAGTATATATGCTGCCAACACAAACCCTGCTTTTTCAATTTGGAAGGACCTTTAATCATCTATAGGGAAAGTCTTTAAAATTCTGTAATTCCCTGTACTTATTAGTCTTTTAAAATTTTTTATTTTTATAAAAATGATTTATGTATTTAAAGTATGTAGCTTGATGGTTTAATACACATATATGAAGTGAAATGATTATTACACCAAGCTCATTAACCATTTTAAAATGTTTTTTCTTTTGTGTGAGAGTGTTATCTTAGCAACTTTCCACAATTATATAATTTGTTATTATTAACTGTAGTTACCATGTTGCTCTTCGGGTCTTTAGAATTTAATAAAATAGCAATGATAATTAACAGCACCAGATACTTATTGTTAAGAAACCTCTTAAAAGGGTCATAGCATAAATCTCTACAAAGGTAAAATATAATTTTTATTAAGTAATGAGCTCACATTAGTGGATGACCTACGATCCATTAGATAAAGAGTCCTTTCTGAATAATAACAGATGATTTTTGTTTTCTTTTAATCCAGTTTCTTTGTATTAGACATCTAGTGAGTCCACATCTAGAAAGGAAAAAGGAATGTCTCCTTCTTGCTTTCATGGATCCTGTTCTCCCTTAATCATGCTGGTTTTGTCTCATCCTTGCTCTTTCCTATGCCTCATGTTGACCTGTGCCCATTTATTTTGGAATGACCTCTTTATATTAAATTTGACAGATTATTTGTGGAGTTCTCTTTATCTCCAACTGTAATTATTCACTGTTTAGAAAACTGGCTGTGGATATTTTTTTATAAGTTTAGTTTATATAGCAATATGTTATTATTTCTGTTGCTTTTCAAAAACACATCCATGAAAATGCTAGTGGTTAAGAAGAGGCAGGCTGTCAACCAACGTATGCATTTTAGTTAAGTGTGCTGCAGTTGTTTGGACTGTATTCACATCTAGGCCTCATTTTGTACAAGGGCTAAATGTTTTGTCATTTGTTGCATAGAAGACAGTTCTAACCTGAGTGGTATTTAAAGGATCTTCATGCATTATGAAAAATAAAACAGTGACAATAAAATCCAATCCACTCTATGTTTATTTCCTCTATCAATTATAAATATCTCTCTATGTAGCAACACAAGGCTGTAACATTTGTATGTCATCTCTAATTGCATAAAGTAGGGTATCTCTGTTCTGGAAACAAAACTGGTTATTAAACATTAGAAAAACAGAATAAATCAACTGCCACTTTTCTTAATTTATACTTAATAATTATGATAAGCATTATTTGGATATCTGATATAAGACAAAAACTTATGTATTCTTTATACTTCTAATAAAATTTTTACAGGGTATATACTTTTCTTGTATCATCAGGCAACTGAGGATGCAAGTGATTAAGTGAATTTAATTCAATAATTCACACAATAACTAGTTATTGACTACCTAAGAGTATATGCGGCATGTTGCTAGGTGCTGGGTATATGATAGACATTAATAGATATGTCCCCTGCCTTGTGTGGTGCTTCAAAGGGGTCATAGTGTTTGGCAGCATCAGACTGAGTATGCTCTCCGGTCCTTCTCTTTTCTAATTGAGTGCAATTCCTGTGTATACTACTTTCTGATTGTGTGCAAGTTACTATGTGGCCAAATTTATTAAATTTTATAACCATCATTTTACTTAACTGTAATATGAAAATTACTGTAATATTTGCTTTATAGAGTTTTGTGGGACTTTACTGAGTTGATAATTAGTATTTTTTTTAGTAAAGTAATGGACGCATTAGTGCTTAATAAAAATATATTAATGCATTTTATAAAATCCTGTATAGTGTAGGAGGCTGGAATTCATCTCATTGTTTGGTACCACAGTTTTATATTTGAGTCTACTTATCATTAAAAGAATACAAGCTTCATTATTTCTACCTATATTTCATCCAACAGGAAGAATACAAGCAGCTAATGAACCTTAATAATTAGGTCATGTCTTGATAGTTATAGAACATGTCCATTCAAACCTAGTTATTCAGACTTTAGTCATGTGGCCATTGCTTACCTAAGGTGATGCTGGAAAATAGAATCTTGATTCCACCAAAAATCGTAAAACTTGACTCTGCTTTCAAGCTTTCACCTAGACTATCATAACATAGATACCAGTGGTGGACAAGAGACTCTGGAAAAAAGGGAAAGGACTTTATTACTTAGAGCAGACAGGTGACATAAGCTTTATGTGTGCACCAATCTCTTGTTTTCTACTTCCCATGGAGGTTCAAACATTTATGTCCACATGGAAGCAGTACACCAGTGGGTCTGTTTCAGAGATGATGAAACCTGTGTTTAGAATAAACCAACATTATACTTATAAGGGGACACCTAAAAAATCTGCCCAAACTTTGTCCCAGAGGAAGACATTTTTGTCATCTTGTTGGGAGGCAAATCTGTTCATTGCCTTGGAGGGAAAGCCTATTTCTATTACCCCAGGCTTTCTCCTACACAAACATTTTTGAAATAGAACATGAAATAAAAATTGCACAGAAACATGAGGGGACTATGGAGAATAATCTCATTATATATTCTGTGGTCAAGTAAAAATCAGGAATGTGGGATTAATGCTAAGGAAGCATTGGAAAACAAGTATTGTGGAAAACTTAATGCGTGTCATATCCCATAAGAATTTAGAATGATGCTTATTTATTTCTCTATTTCTTTTAAAAATTACATTATTTTTATGGTGCTAACACTCCTTTATAATCTAACAAATGATTTAAGAATATAGGTGGATTTACAGTGAGGTTTACATTATGTCCGTATCACACTGTATTCCTACTTTTGCACTAATCTTATTCCATTTTCTTAATTTGAAATTTCAACCTAAGGATCATGTGTTGAACACTTGCCAAGTTCCCAGCATTATGTTAGGTCTGAGAAAATCACAGTAAGTGAAATGTAGGTTCATCTTTCAGTGGCAGTAGAACTCAGTCAACACAATTGGCTCAGTGACACAATTATAATTTATCTTAATTGTGGTTTCTGCTTCTGGCTTATTCATGTCATTGCTTGACATCTCTGTTATTTGGCTGTTAGCCATTTTTATAGTAAATTATACAAATTTATTTCTAATTTCGCCTTCAAACTTCATTGAACATGCCATTGCTTGCCGGAATCCAAGTTTGGACGAGCCTAAGCCTTTTACTTGTATAGGTAAATCAGTTGCCTGAATCATATCAGAGTAAGGACTTTGTGAGCGCCATTTGTGCAATATTTAAATATTGAAGTTTTTCACATGTATTCATGGTACTTTCTATATTTCCTATTTAATATATATTTCTTGACCCAAAAGTCCTTTCCCCATCTATATCGTTTCAGATATTATACATCCAAAAAAAGATCAGTAATATATGATTTTCTATGAATATTTAGTATGCACAAATTAGAAAACCAGATTTAGTGACATGGAGAAGAAAACAGAACTTCGTAAATGTTTTTGACAGACCTGGAACATGAAAATATCTGAATATATAAGTTTATACTCTGTATTCTGTGGAGAGATATGCTGTCAGAAGTAAGTTTACCAAACCTAGTTTAGTGTGTTCACTGGGAGGGAAGTGGAGACCTACCTTCCATTCTCTTTATCATTAACTTCAACATCCCTCTGCATGAGCACTAGAGTGAGATTGGGAGCATTGTATGTAAGAAATGAAATGGGAAAAGAAGTTGAAACCTTCATCCAGTAGAAAAAAAAATTAGTTTGTTTATCCTAGATTTGAAAATAGTTTTATGTGACTTATATATGTAAGTAAAATAAAATAGTCATGTTTATCATTTAACATTAAATTAAAAATTGTGGCGTTGTTTTGAGATTTTCGTATTACTCATTGAAAAAAAGAACTATTTGTTAAAACAAGATATATTGTCAAGAAGTTTATTGCGAAAAGGAAAATTAAAGGAATGGGAACAATCTCTGGCCTTCCATTTGGAAGAGATTTGCAGTCATTTAAGCAATGGGAGTCAGAGATTGCTCTGAAGTTTTTGTTAATTGATTGTCATTTGTAGATAGAAGGAAATAACTCACAAAACATGATTGAGCAAACACTAAGGACTGATTTTATTTGTTGATAGTTTCTGATATAAATTCTGGAGAAAAATATTAGTGATTCAATGACTATATGTGTTACAGTATTTATAATGCATATTTGGAAAATAGATATGCAGATTCTCAAAACTGAGCCTAGATAATTTTCATTCTAAGGAAAAATCATTTTTCTTTTAGTCTAATATTTTTCTTCTTCCAGATTGCCTGACACTCTGTAGTTTCTGTAAGCTTCCTATACCACCTCACTCACACAGATACATTTTCCATGGAACAACCAGCCACTGTGCAATAGACTCAGTCTTATGGTTCTGAATATTTGTACTATTTTGGCCATATTAATTTTTATTTTTAGTTAATTTGGTTCCAAATATGGTTCAGCTCATCTATCAAATTATCATTTAAGCAATATTTGTATATTTGCTATAATGCCTATATAGTTAGGACTTAGGCATATATATCCTACTTTGGATAACATGTTGGTTAGATTCTGAATAGTGCAGGGTCTTATACATTTAATGTATATTGCTTTAAACACTCAGCTTTAAAATGGTTAAAAATTAAATTTTATCTTAATCTATAATTTATACATGTTACCACAGTACTCTGCCAATGGGCTAATTATTTCATTTCTAGTGGCTGGTCAGAAACAGATATATGAATTCTAAGCTAGAGGGTGGAAATTAGATTGCTCATTTTATTTACTTATTATTTCTACTTATTAAATAAGCCCGTTCTTTGAAATCCTTTGAGGGCACACAGGCAAGCACATTTACTCTAAATGACATTTAATCTACAAAATTAGTTTAGCATCTTTCCCTTCTAGTAGACTGCCAAAGACAAAAACTAGCATTGCTTTTTTATTAACATATAAGGATTGTTAGTGCTGGTGGTGCACAGCTCAGGACTCTTGAAGCAGTGGAGACCCTTCTTTCAAGTGTGCGATAGCACCCCCTTTGATCACTCCTTGTTAGCTGATGACTGACAAAACTCAGTAATTTTTTTTTTTAATTATCAAAAGACCTCTAACTAGACACATCTTTTCCTAATTGTTGTTTAAAATGTTTAAAACCAATGATGCCCTAATGAACTCTCCTAGGGCACTTGTACTTATTTCTGTTGCTCCTGACTGATCACAATACTCTAATTTGAGCTCCTCTATGAAAGAGAAACTGACTCTTTATCCTAGGAGAAATATAAGCTTTGTGTTATTATAATTGCCTATTTTAGTAATTTTGATTGACACAGCACTAGTATTTTGAGGACTGAATCAACCTCCCTCTTTTTTTCTTTTCATATTAACAATGTCAAGCAGAACAACCATTCCCTTAGAAATATCTATCTATCTATCTATCTATCTATCTATCTATCTATCTATCTATCTATCTATCTATCTATCTATCTATCTATCTATCTATCTTAATGCATATACAAATTGGGGTGAAGGCCTGAGGTGAGGGGGTAAAAGGATTCACCAGAGACAGTGGGGAACAGAACAGGCAGATCTACTGAAATTTACTGCTTAAGGGGAGCAGCAGGAGAGACAGGGGAGTTCTGTTGTGCCATGTGGATCACCTCCCTTGCTGAGGATTGAACTCATGCTGCAGTAGTGGTAAGTGGTAGCTTGATAGCTCTGTCTCTTTAACCCCTGAACCACCACCAGGGAGTCCTCTCATCCAAAAATATATTTTAAAGCATTTACTACAGCATGGCACTTCCTATGGAAAGTATGATAGGGAAGAAAAGCAAGTTAAATAATTATAATCAATTAATTTTTACCATTTGTTAAGTAAATCTTCTTTATTAGTTAATATATTAGGTTATTTTTAAATGTGAGTGTACCAGATGAATATAAGAAAAAACTGCTGCTTTGTTTTTGATAGTTGACTAGTAATTCAACAGGTCGACTAGGTGTAAAGGTGTAACATTTAAGATTATTTAAAGATACCACATTCCAACATAGTAGCAAACCATTAGTAGTAAGTGGTAGTGTGGCAGGAAATGGACATTATTTTGATTTTACCTGTGTTCCAATCCACTGCATTGTCTTCCCATCATATATAACACTGATAAGAAGCTTTGCTTTTCTAGAGCCCACTATTCAGACTTCTGCTCAATTTGATAGCCACCTAATATTAAAATGATCCTCAGAAAGTCTTCCACAAACCATCTGCCTGTGATTGAAAAATAACTGATGAGTTCATTTTGGAGGTGTGACTGACAAATATGGAATGCTGTTTGCGTTTTATTGAGATGTACATCAACTATAATTAGGTTAGACCAGTGTACTTTCCAGGCGTGATGAAGTTGAGCTGATACATGGAAAATATAGACATTTAGCCTGAATCATTCGTGTTGTAAGGTTTTCTCTTTTTTTAATGGAAGAGGAATTTTCTTAACTTTCAATTTCACTTTGCCTACTTAGATATAGCTATGCTTCTAAAACCTTGACTTTTTGGGGAGGCAAATCATATCTTTCATTAGTTTATTTAACTTTTAGTATGCTAGTCACTGCTACAAAAAGAATATTTAATAGAAACATATTACTCTGAATCCAAAACCAATGAAGTCAAGTAAAGCAAAAGGTAAAAAGAGTCAGCTGTTCAAGACTCTACTAATTTGTGTGCTGTCAGTTGTTTCTATTGTTGCTTTAAGATCACTACACTGACTAAACTAGCAGGACAAAAAAATTACAGCATCTGGGCATTCAACCAAAACTCACATGCTGTCATTAAAACTGAACCATCTTGTGAAAAAGATTTGCTTAAATAATTTTTTTTTCTTAGTGCAAAGGCTCAAATTTGTCAAACTGTCTTTTTAGTTTGGTTGATTATTTCAGCTCTTGCAAATTTATTTATAACAACATGCATAATCATTAACAGTGTGAGGTGATATATTTATTGTTTTCCCCAAGGTGGGAATAAATTGTACTTATTGAGTGAGGTTATCTTACTTTCCTATTGAATTGACCTCTTTACTGTAACTATATGTAACAGTCTTGTAATGATCATTCTCTCTTGATTTTTACGTTTAACCATGTAACCATTTTTCTTAAGGGGGAGAAAAAAAGTAATCAGTAAAACTGTATATTTGCCAGTTCTGTATGGGCCAGATTTCTTTTCAAATTAAAATGTAATGCCTCTTACATTTCAGCAGATGAGAAAAGTGTTAGGACTATGCTCCACTTAAAAGAAAATTGAGAAAATGTGACCTAATTAGTAAATTTTTTTAATGCCAAAAATTCTCACCTAGTGTCAGAAACCAACAAACTGATGACTTATTTTGGGGCAAACATTAGCAAACTAATATTTCAGATTTCAGTGCAAAACTAAAAATAAACTGGAAACGGCAAGAGGGAGAGGAATCATTCTGCCATCTTTAATAAGGTGACCGTCTCCCTACTTAGAAAAAATCTGCTGCATTTTGTAATACTATAAAAATCACATTTTGTCACTTAAAAATCTTAATGAAATCTTACTGGCAACTTGACAATTTTAGAAGAAGTTTCATTTTAAGATGCAATTCCGTTGGCTGATTTATATGCTATTTGCATCACTGGAAAACCAGTCTCCTGACTGTATTGTAGGCTGACACTGACTGAGAGAATCATTCTCTCTGTTTTCAAGTTTGATATATTTTATATTTTGTCTTTGAAGGAATGACTGACTGACAATATGATATTCTAATTAAGTGAAATTCCAAAGATAAGCACATGGCCTGAATGCATGCTTGCTGCTTTAGAGCCTTATCCATTTTTAATAATCCTTTAAGCAGTATCTGTTTAGTTCCTCTGTTTTCATATACTTCTTTATCCTGGTCTCCTACTTTGTAAATCTTATTTAAGGAAATAGCTATCCCATTGGTTATAAAAAAAAAAACACTAAACTAAACTTGTAATATAATCATTCAGTGGTGCTACTATGCACTGATTCTCCTCACTCTCATAAATTACTGATTAATTTTTAAACCTAATCAGCTTTTTCTTAATTCATCTATTTGACTACATGTGAAGAAACACTGCTACTTAGCTGTACAATTAAATTATATTTTTCATCATAATGCATCTTTTCATATTCTTAATGTAACAAGTAATGGGATTTATATTGTTTTTTTCAGGCAAAATTCCCATTATACTTTCCATTTTATACATAATTATCTCATTTTTGGTGCTCTTTTTTTTAACCACACGATATTTCTGTCATTTATTATTTATTGAACAAGCTGCTTTTTGCAATTCACAGAGAATTAAAATGAATCAGTAAAATTTGAAAATGTTAATTCATTACAATTAGTAAATAGGTCACATAGTAGATAAACTAGAGTCATTTATTTACTCTTTGGATTATTCAGAATCTCATAAATAATGGTTTCAGTTACAAAGATCTGATTTTAGTATTAAAATATAGAGTTAATATCCTTTGCTGACTGTAGCATTTGATTCTTAATTAGAAGTAGACATACCTTTCTACCATACTCTTATGATTTTCTTATTTGTAAGGGAACAAAAGTATAAGTTAGAGGGAGAAAAATTCCTTTGCCATTTTTTTGCATATTCTCCATAACAAAATGATTGACAACATAATGCCAGAAAGAATAAAATGCAAATACTCCTACTAGCTATATAATCCAACATAATTTTATTTTTGCCCTTTTAAGACAAATGCAGTAAACCCTTAGGTATTCTTAAAATAGGGACTTTTGATCAGTTTGATGAATGAATCTTAAGTCCATTGCTGTTGTTTCTTGAAAACAGAGATTCTCACTTTATTTTGAAGAACCTCAAAAAATAGCTAATCCTTTTTAAAAATGTATTTCTATTATTAATTTGATTTTGGGGGTTGCATTTTTACTCTCCCATTTGCACACTTGTTTCACTTACCTTCCACCAACTCCCTCTGCCCCCTTGCCAATACCCTGTCTGCTTCTACCCCTCATCTCCTCCTTTCTCAACTCTGTTCTCTTTGGCAGTAGGTAAATTAGAATTATCATTGCTGTAGGTTGATGACAAAGCTGTTGAGAACTCACAATGAGAAAAGGAGTAGAGGGTTAGCAAAAGATGTAGTGGACATCAAAGAACACATTCCCAACCATTTAACAATTTTAACAGAATCTATCATGTATCACTTGAACCATTAACTTACCAGTGAATCAGAGAGCTTTTCTAGAAGACCCTTAATTAAAGCAGGTATGACCCTAGTTTTGTATTTTATCTATATTTTGGTTTTTTTGTTGTTTAACAACTCTACAAATTAATCTCTCTCTCTACTAAATGATAATAATAATGGCACCAATCTTCTGGGATATCTGTGAGGGTTGAATAAGATCATACACACATAGTTCCTAGTGAATAGAAGGCATTGAACTACTATTATTTAAAATACAGATCCAAATTATGACATTTTAGTTTAAGGACAGAAAATAACAATTTTCTGCTACAGAAATGTTATTATCAACCCATAATTTATACCAGTTTCCTGTGTTTTTTGTATGTTTGTTTACTATATCTATATGTACTTCATCAATATGTTATTAATATTTACAAGATTTAAAACAAATTTAGCTAAATAAAACTCTAAAATTATAAATTTGTATTCGCTAATATTCTATTCTGGACAAAATATATTTTATAAAAAGTTATATATTCACATAGGATTTCACATATTCACAAGGGTTGACAAACATCTTTATGTAAACTTTAATGGATTTATTTTCTAATTTGTAATCCTTAACATAGATATGCTTAATATATAGTTAAAGAGGTGATGAAGGATCAAAAGAGAAGAAAAAATATTGTGGTTGACAGACTAAAGTTGTATTTATTTCAATGTAGACTTGGGAAGGATAGGAAAAGTAAAGAAAAGAGCATCTCGCATTTAGTATCACATTAAAGATCAGCATGAAGTTCATTCAAAGTTCTCACTGAGATAATCTTAGGAGGATCTCAGAGCTGTTTCCCCTTGCCTAGCTCCCTCCATGTCTTCATCATTTGTAAGGATAGGTCAATACCAAAGGTAATTACTCCCCTTTAAAGGAAAGATGTTGCTCAAAGTAAAGATTATATGGAAAGTCAAAAACTATTTTCAGATGAAGTAATATGGAATGAAAATACAGTGTACTAAGATCATATGTTAGTATGTGGAATACAGATAAAATAGTGCTTAGAAACAAATTTATAGCTATAAGAATTTATAATTAAAATTTCTCCAATAACCTAACCTCCTACCTCAACAAGAAAAGAGAGGAACTAAACTCAAAACAAATAGAGGAGAGGAAATAATAAAGATTAGAGCATAAATGATTAATTAAGAAATAGAAAAATAATGGAATAATTAAAAAGTTGGTTCTTTGAAAAAATTTAAAAGTGGACAAAGCTTTAAATTGCCATATCATGTTGAAAACGAAGACACAAATTTAATCAGGAATGAAAAGGGAGACATCCTATCTATATGTGTATCCTACAGAAATAAAAATAATTCTAAGGTAATACACTGAACAGCTGGATGCCAAATAATCAGATATTTCAGGAACAGAGTTCTACAGAGTCAAACTACTACATCTTATTCAAGGAGAAATAAAGCATCAGAAACAGACCTATATAAAATGAAGAGATTGAATTAGAAATTAAACTTCCACAAGAAAAGCACACCTAGATGGCATAGATGGTAAATTCTACCAAACATGTACATAAAAATTCATGCCAATTCTTCAGATATACCTCAAAACAAGGAAGGGAAAGGAAAAATTTCCTAATATTCTATGTATGTGATCAGTAATACTCTAATACCAAACATTTGAAAACTTACCATAAAAAGGCAGAGAATTCAAAGCATTGTGATTCTTTCAAAAGGATGGGCACATACAGCAATGAAACGGAATTTGAAATGCTGAAAAGTAAAACATTATAATTTATTGGTTTTTAACAGAAATGACAAGATTATTTAGAGGGTAAATAATTGAACAAATGGTGCTGGAATATCTGGATATGCACATGCAAAACAATTAGGTTTGTCCCCTCCTCACACTGTACCCTAAAAAGCAGGTTACTTTAATTATAAAAATAGGCATCAGAAATTAAATATAAGGGCTTAAGTCTATAAACCATTTGAAGAAACAATGGAAGCCAATTTTCGTGACTAGTTTAAGCAAAGCCTTTTTAAGAAATAGCACCAGAGATGCAAACAACTAAAGCAAAAATTAGATAAGTTGGTCTTTATAGAAATTAAAAGTTTTGTGGTTCTAAGGACATCAATAAACTATGAGACAAATTGAAGGGTAAGAGAAAATTTTGTAAATTCTGTCTTTGAAGGATGTTTTATCAAACTTATATAAAAACTCCCATGTCTCAATGATAGAATATAATGAGCAAATTAAAAAACAGACAAAGGGGTCCTTCCTGGTGCCTTAGAGGTTGAGTCAGTGCTATCACTGTGATGGCCTGAGTTCAATTCCTGACTAGGGAGCTATATAGTGCAGGGGACCTTTCCCTTCCAGTCCGCTGCTCCCCTCTGCAGTGTACTTCTGTTGATCTGCCTGTTCTGCTCCCCACTCTGTCTCTGGTGAATCTTCTCACTTGTACCTCTGGCCTACATCCTAGTTCTTCTACACACACACACACACACACACATACACACACACACCCAAGCCCCCCTCCACACACAACTAAAAAAAAAAAGGAAAAAAGATAATGTCTCCAGAAAATATTTACTAATGGCCAGTAAGCATACAAAAAATAATTAAAGTCAATCATTGGGCATGAAAATCAAAACACTAGATACCATGTGTTACCTACTATAATAATTAAAACAGAATGATGGTGTGGTTGTTTCATTAGGAATGTAAAATGATGCAGATGCTTTATTATTTTTAGAGATTTTATTTATTTATGCATACAAGAACTGAGTACAGGCCAGAGGCAGGTGGGAGGCGTGAGAGGATTCTCCAGAGACAGAGTGGGGAGAAGAACAGGCAGATCTACTGAAATTCACTACTGAGGGGAGCAGTGGGCAAGTCAGGAGTGGCCTGCTGCACCATGTGCATCACCTCCCTGGCTGGGGATTAGACTCATACTGCAGAGGCTGTGGAAGCACTATAATACAGTGCTAGACCCTTTGCGCCACAAGGGAGCCCCAATGCAGCTGCTTTAAAAGGTAAACATAGATTTAAAATTTAATTGAACAAGTTCAATAGAAACAAGAATATATGTCTACACAAAAGCTTGTACATGAATATACTGATTAGCAACATTCATTACAGCTGAAATGTGAAAATATCTCAAATGTTTGTCTACTGGTCTATGGATAAACAAAAAGGAATATTAATGGACTATTATTATTGTAACATCTATTGATGCAATATTTGTTTATAGCACTCTATGATTTAGGGGTATAAGTTCACACCTTTTGAGATATATGTTACTACACCAGACACACCACCAAGCTACCAACAATTCTCAATCATAGTTGATTAAAACCCTTCCCATCATTGCTACTCATTCCTCACACTTCTCAATTCTATTGTCATTTCTCTAGGTTTTATTTTGGTTCAGGTTTTCTTAATATTCTGCATGTGAATGAAATCACCCAGTAATTGTATTTCTCCTTCTGACTTCATAGCGTAATCCCCTTTAGTTCCTCACATGTTGTAGCAAATGGAGATGTGCTATATATATGAGATATACATATATGACATATATATGGCATATATATGAGATATATATGAGAGAGAGGAAGCATGCCTACTGAGCAATATTTCATTGTGCACATAGAATACATGCATGTGAAAATATCTCAATATCTTTATTCACTAATATGTCTTTGGGCATTTATGTTGTTTCTGTTACTGTCAATGGATTAAAAACTCACATTTAAGACCTAAAAATATATATATAGAATGTAGAAAACATAAGCTAAATAATCTATGAAAGGAGAAAATACATGTACCTCATATATCCAACAGAGGGCTGATATCTAAAATGTGCAAAGAACTCACAAATTAACAAGAAGGAAACAAATAGCCCAATCAAAAAAATGGTCATTAAAACTAATTAGACATTTCACCAATAAGATGGTCAATAAGCACATGAAAAATACTCATTATCACTTATTAGGGCAATAATAATCAAAACATTAGGGCAATAATAATCAAAACCAAAATAATGAGTCATCTCACACTGTGAGAATGACCCATATCAAAAAAAAAAAAGACCCAAAATACTAACTTGAAGGACTTTATGCACTCCTATGTTCATTGCCACGCTATTTAAAACAGAGCATTACTTGGTAAAAGAAATTCATGCTTCAACTTGGATGAATCTTGAAAAAATTATACTAGTTTCAAGAAGCCAGTGGTAAGGAACTACATGTGGTATCATTTCACAGATATGGAATGTTTAGAACAGGCAAATCTATAAAGATAAAAAGTAGAGTATTCTCTGAGGATTAGCAGAGGGTGGAGAGTAGGAAGAGACCTCTAATAAGTATGACATTTTTTTTAAGATTTATTTATTTATGCATACAAGCACTGGGGTACAGGTCAGAGGTGTGGGGAGGTGAGAGAATCTGCCAGACAGAGCAGGGGGCAGAACAGGCAGATGGACTGAAACACACTGCCGAGGGGAGCAGCGGGCCAGGCAGGAGCTGTCTGCCTGCGCTATGTGGGTCATCTCCCCAGCTGGAGGCAGGAATCAAACTTGTGCTGCAGTGGCCGCGGTTTGCTTCATAGTGCTTTGCTTAATCCACTGCACCACCAGGGAGGGCCTGACATTTCTTTTTGAGAGAAACAAAAACATTATAAAATTAGATTGTGGTGATGGTGGTGCAACTCTGAGAATGCCAATAAAATCTACTGAACTATAATCTGTAGATCAGCAAATCAGGTGATATATGAGTGTTATTTATATAATGCTGTAAAAAATGATGTGATTGTTTCTAGAAAATACTCTAGTTTTACTCACTGTGCAAAAATTATTGAATATTAAAATGTCATATTCTAATTTCACTATTTAGTATTCTGTCAAACAAAACCACAGTACACTATAGAGAAGAAAATATACACATTGCTTGAGATCTTGCAAAGAGATTCTTTGTGCTTTATTTTTTATTCTCTATTGATAAAAATAAATTTGGAATATCTGATGCTAACTTATTAACCCACACAGAAATGTAACAAGTTAAACTCACTTAGAATGGTATGAAAACTAGAAAAATTGGTGAAGATGTTTTGCTAAGGTGTGTGTTACAAGGCTAGTTGTTTCTAATTATGAAATTGAGAATTTATTATTGGTTCTGCTGTATTCTTTCTCTTTAAAGAAAAAATTATCTGCTCTCCATTTGCTGGAGTAGGAGAAGGAAGCAGATCAGGATGCCCCACTGCTGGGTGATAGTTATTCTTACCAGATCTGACAGCTTTCCTGTGCAGAAACTTTTGTATTAAAGATGTTGCATTAGAGGACCTGAAAATGCTTCATAAAAAACTTGTTATGTTGGAGAGTCAATCATGGAACTCTGGAACAAGTTTAGTTTTGAGAGAGAGTAGTGTATTATCTCCTCCAAACCCTCCCCATCCCAATCATGTCATCTGCACAAATAAGAAAAGATAAATAGAACATTTTGTCTGATTTCCTTGAGCAAGGGCTAAGCTTCAGCAGAGACAGTGACACTATGTTGCAGAGAAAGTCATCAGCATAGACCTGAGGCTCACCCTGAAATTTAAAGTAGAGTATCAATATTATCACTAGTGTTTTTTGGGCTGTATCATCATAGCCTCCAGAGAAAACTGCTGCAGTTAAAGTGTGTGGGGCATCATCTCAGTAATTGTAAAAAATGAATGAGTGTTGTGTTTATGTCTGGATAGAGAGATATCCTCACTGGGTACATGACCAAACTATGTATTTTAGTTAGTATTCAAATGAAAATAGGTATAAATTAGGTTGTAAGGAACTGCTAATTATTTTAGCAAGGTGGGAGAGAGATAAAGAGCCATTATTTTTCTTTATTTGCCACGAACCTATTTGAATTTTCACTTCTATTAATCATGTTTTTTCTCATCTTCACCTAATATAAAAATAGATAATAATTAGTTTCATCTTAAAGAATAGTACAAAATTTATATTAGCAATGATTGTAGACTCTGTTTGAAGTGGCTTAAACCACTGTTCCTGTGATATCAGGAGATAAGTTGAAAAAAAAAAGGCAATATATTTTGAGTTTATAATTTTATTGTTAGAAACTTTGAATTATTCTTTCATTCTCTGTAAGTACTTCCTTATCCAATGAAATCTGGTAGATAGCTTAAATATTTGTGCAGTTTCAAAGAGGTGTTTTAGTGATAACCTTGAAAATCTTTCTATAGAGACAATGCAATAAAATGTGGGAAAGTGATGTGGGAAAGTTCTTAAAATCCTGCAGGCATGTGGAAGCAAAGCAAGGATTTATAAAAGCTATTGACAGTTACAAAAAAATCTCTATGATTTAGGAATGAATGATTTTACCTAGCTATTCCAATGCAGTTTAACTTTTTCCATTCTTGTTACGAATAGATTCTTTAAATGTAGTATTTTCCACCTCAGGGAAACTGAAATAGAAAGAGAAGAGGATGCATAAGTCAATAATGTTTCCTGGTAAGAATCTCATTTGAAGAACATGTGCAGTATGATGACTATAGTTAACACTACCTACATGGTATTCTGGAAATTTACTAAAAGAATAGGCCTCAAGTGCTTTCACCACACACACACTAAAAGTAAGTATGGGAAGAGATCTATAGGTCTCTTTGTTTGATTATAGTAATCATTTCACTTTGTATATGTCTATCAAAAAATCATGTTATACACTTTAGGTATATACATTTTTCTTAATTCAAAATGTGGAAGAAATTGGTGAGCAAATGATGAGCCAATTGCTAACAGAAATTTCATTTTTCATATTATATCTAATCTACATTAATTAAAAATCAATTATTGGCAGAGTTTATTGATTTATTGACTAATTTACATAACAACTATCTACAAATTAAATTCATGTAAAATACATAAAAATAACTTTAATAAATCAAACACTTCCATGAATACACAGACTTTTGATAGAACTCACCAAAATTTCAAGTGGATTATAATTATAATCCACAAATAGTCTGAAAATCACTATCATTAACTACTATGTAGAGTTAAACTAGGTTAAAGTAGGCTTTCAATTATAAGAAAGTGCATTAATGTAGTTATAATTTGACTATAATTTTCTTTCTCAAATAGATATATGGGAGTATTCATGAGTTACAGTGTCAGTATGAAATAGTGACAATTTGATCTAGTTAAAAAAGTCATAAATTTCAGTATTTTAACTACTAATAGAAATTGATTTTAAAAAATCTTTATAACTGATCTTTTATGAAAGATAGTTTCATTTAAATACATTATTTACTTACCATACAACTCATTTATATGTAGGGTAAAATTTATTATATTTTGTATATTAACTAAGTTATAAACCATCATGGTTACTTTTAGAACATTTCCATCACTCTCAAGTTAGATAAGCCCCTCATGAAGAAATAGACATTCCCCATTTCACTGAAAACTTCCTAGCCCTAGCAAATACTAATCTATCATCTGTCTCAAAAATGGCTATTCTAAGTATTTCATTTAAGGGAATCAATCATATGATATAGTAATTATAAGCATATTTAATATAAGTCAAATCAATCATATGATATAAGTAATTATATAATTATATAAAGATATAGTTTTTTTCACTCACATAATATTTCCCAGTTATCTCTGTTATAGAATGTATTAGTACTTCACTTTTTTAATGAACATATAATATTCTACTGTAAGGAAATATATATCGGTTTCCTGGGCTGCCATAACATATTGTCACATATTTGGTGTCACAAAACAATAGAAAATGTATTCCCTCATAGTTTTGAGGAGAGAAGTCTGAATCAAGGTGTGATCACAACCACACTTGCTCTGAAGATTGAGAGAAAAATTCTTCTTTATATCTTCCTAGCTTCTGATGGCTGCCAACTGCATTTGCTGCCAACTCCAGTGCCACAGGTATTTCACTCTATCATATATCCTTTTCATATGACCTTGTCTGTTTCTGTGTATTTCTTTTCTGTCTCTTGTAAGGCCATATACATCTCATTGGATTTATGGACCACCCTAATCCAGTATGATTTATTCTTGATCCTTACTGTAATTATATCTTCAAAGCCTCTATTTCCAAAGGAGGTCACATTCTGAAGTTCTTCAACCTACTACAGTGTACCTTGTTTCAATCTATTATGTGGTATGTTGAGTTTTTTATTTCATTCATTGTACATTTTTATTCATATACAAAATTTGATGTGGCACTGTCATCATACTTTATTCATATATAAAATGGTTTCCTGTGGCTCTTTAAATATATTCATAGTAAACATATTCATGTTTTGAGATGTTTAACTGCTATATCTGACATAGGGACCCTCTTAAAGTTGTTTCTGTTAAGTTGCTTTTATTCTAGTGTCTGGGTCAAATATGTGTTTCTTTGTATGTCTCATATTTGTTTCTTTTTTGATGAAAACTCTACATTTCAGGTAACATAGCAAGATAGTACATGAATTCTATGATTTTTCTGGGTCTTATTGTGTTTACATATATATATTTGTAACATATATTTAGTAATATTAGTATATTTTTAACTCTGTTTCTTCTAATGTGACTCCTTGAGCCTTGGGCATGCTCAGTCACTCTAACATCATCTTATTCCAGGAATGATGATTTGAATCTTGAACTGAGCTCTCTTTACATAATATATCTATTCATGAAAAAAGCAATGAGGGTCAAGAATTTGTAGTGTAGTGCTTCCATCTTATGTGTGGAGTACGTATGGAGGACGGGAACTATAATTTTTTGGATGTGCTTGCTTGGAAAAGGCTTTTTCTACATATAGTTGGTGGAAATGAGAATTTTACAACCCCAGAGGCACTGACGCCTAGATGAGGTAACAGTAAGTCGACGTTCTTGACTGTAATGTATGAAATAAAAAACTTCTACAACATTTCTCTTGGGAGGGTGAAGGCAGTTGGTGAGTCTGCCAATGCCACCAACTCTCACTATTTTTAACACTGATTTAATAGGCATTCTTGAACAAATATTTCATTTGTTCTGTTAGGTCAGTTTCCAGAGACTGTAAGCTATTGCTATTGCTGTTGTTTTTGTTTTTTAAATATTGTGATTATAATTATTTCACTGGGCTAAGAAGTAACAAAATTCTACATACTGTAATTCTCTGTCCTCAGATCATGTTAATAGAATTTCTCTCTTCTGTCTTCATTCTGACTCACTGGTAATCTAATCATTTTATAACATACTCAATTTATTATATGTATAAACAAAGAAAAGATTTCAAAATTAGTGATTTGTCCTCTACATTATTTATGATCTAAAACTTCTATTTCAGTCCTATACTTACAAAACTTTTAGATAAAAGAGTATTTTCTTGATCTCTGTTTTCTCAAATTTAATTGCTTAATACATTGAAATAAATTTATTTCAATACCTCACTGAGACTCTTTTTATGAAGGTAAGTACTAGTCTTGAAGTTGCAAACTTTAATGATCTATTCTTATGCATATTTACATAGAAAACCTATCCATATTTACTTTTAATATTTATTCTCTAACAATTGTTGAGCAATCATGTGGGATAGAGGCTACTATTTCTTAACTAGTTTGGTAATACTTTATTTGATATCAGATGTAATGGACCACATCTGACTAATTGCATGTTTGTATGCTGTTTCCCAGAATATTTATATTCCCTGCACTAATGTCTAAACTTAGGTTTTTAGCTTTCAGCCATAGTTTGCAGTTTTAAAGGGTCTCTGAAAAGTGGGTACTTTTTTATAATCAGAAAAACCTCATCCTAAATAAAGCCATTTCAGCTGCAAATTATCTATTATGAATGAATGAATGCATCCTTTTGAGTGAGTGATGAACATCATAGAAATTAAGTTTTTGAGTAAGAATATATGCTTTAAACAGGATGCAAGCATTGCTGTCAAATTACATCTGTATATTCACAATTTCTCTAAAACTAATTTATTTTTCTATAGTTAATATTTTAATCTTGTTAGGGGTCAATGCCCAATTTTTGCTTTATAGATGAATTCCAATGAAGATATGAGTATCTGTTTTATTATCATAAAAATTGTATCATTTCGTAGTCTAGAGAGTAATGAATTCAATTTTGTATCTCAAGAGATCATAGTCTATTTTGATACTAACATTGACTTCTCTGTGACTTAGACTATAGATATTTTAAACTCTCATATTCCTTATCTGTGATATATTGTGGAGCATTATATATTATTTGCTGTAACAGTTACATTTTGTCATAGACTAAAATACAGTCAAATGATAATTTTTCTTTAAAGAAATATAGGACAGTAAAATGCAGAAATTTTTAGGAAACTGCAAGAGTAAAATGCTTTAAAAATTAATTATTGAATTTGGAATTTCACAATCTAAAACATTGTGAAGTTATACATATGTAAAAATGAATTACAAAGATTATTGCTGTCTCTTTTTGTTCCTTTTTTAGGTAAATAGTTATGAGAGGAATTCTGAAATGATACCATCTTCATTCAAATAATAACCTACTCAACTCTTCATTTTAACTTTGACCAATATACCTGATGGCTCTCTTCTTGAGATCATTTATCTTTCAAATAAGAAAACAAGCACCTGTCTTATATGGGTTATACTGAAAATTAAGCAATATAAATACTTTAAATACTTCAGTTTATATTTTGTTTTCTCCTTTAAGAAGTATAATTAACATATAGTTAATAAAGGTTTATACAATTTAAGATATAATTTGTATCCAACTTGAAATGATTATCACAGTAAGAAAAAAATTGTACTTGTCATGAGAACTCTTAGTTTACAATCATGTTTAAAATAATTTATTTTCTTACATAACTACATCAATATTCATTTTTGTATAGTATTTGGTTTCTTTTCTCAGGTGCAGTCCCCATAGTTCTTGCACCACCATAGTCCTTTGTGCTATTCCTTCCCCTGTTATGATCCTTTTCTTCCACTCCTTTACTGTATACCTCTAATCTCTGGTTGTAAGCTTTTTTTTTTTTTTAACCTTTTATTTGGTTTTCAAATATTTTGAAGTTACTCTTCCAGGCATGTTAAAGTTAACATATATTACATGCATAATAAATGTGTTAATAGTTAATGTGTTAATAATAAATAGTTAAAAAATAATTTATTCAGCCATTGCTCAAATTCTTTGAAAAGTGTTGTAAATCCTAGATAGTAGACTAAGAGAAACCTTACATAAACTCTTTCACAGATTGTGTCCCTAGTAAACCTGAATCTGCAAATATAGGCAGAGAAGATTTAAATGAGTACATGATCTAAAGCAAACTGTTTTGTTTCTTTCCTTTAAACTTTTAATTTTATTTTTGCTCTTTCAGAAGATCAAGTAATCAGGAGTCTTGCCATCCTTTTTTTTTGATCCACACATTTATTTGCGTGATGCATTTCATTTTTAATCTTAAACTTGCTGTTATTACTCTCTATTTGTCTTCCCTTGAGTTATTTTGTCCTTTTCTCTTCAGAAAGAGATAGCTGTTTTATCTTTGTTTCTATACCTTATGACTTTCATGTATTCCTACACTCATTTTCTTTAGCATATTTTATTTGAAGTCTGTTGCTGTTAGGCTTAAAGCATCCTTTCTTCTCAAAGACTGTAGATTAGCTGGAAATCCTGAGAAAGAGGGGAAATTATTTAATGACATTTTAAATAAACATAGGATTTTCCACATTTAAAAAGGATTTTATTTTTTACTTCATGTAGGAAACATTCCTCTGTTAAATAAGACATTAACTTTCTAACATTATTTTTTTGTATTTTTAGAGATAAAATTAAACTTTAGCCTTCCTCTGTACAGAACCTTGAGATATGTACAAATATAAAACACACACTGTTCTTTATATATATGTTTTGTCTTTAGTGAACATTTCACTGAAATATGAGCCCCCTTGTGTTCATTTTGTTAGCTGAATATTATTAAATTAGAATTACTAGTGTTCAACAATACAGAATTTAGTAGTGTGTATAAGTTGTATAGGACAATCTACTAGAGAAAATCAGTAAATTCATACTTATTTTGCAAGTAACAGAAAGGTTTATAGATGACTCCTCATCTTTTCTGAAAATGTTACCTTTTACATGATCTCAACAGTAAATTTTGTATGATGGAATGATGACTTTTGTTCTTCTTTGTATAGTCTAAAAACTATCCAGATCATTCACTTGAATTATCTTCTTCTAAATGAGAGGATTTTCTTAGGATCCAAAGAGTCTCAAGCTGAGTTTTTTAAAGAAGACAACATTATCAGAGCAGTGCATGAATCACTGTTTTCCTGGAGAAAATCTAGGAGTAGGTTATACTTTCCTCTTAAGTAGGGAATCAGCCTCTCTCTTTCTCTCTCTCCATGTATACACACACACACACACACACATTTACCAAAAGATAGTATATGTTATTTTTTTATACCATTGATTATCTTTCCCATTAGATTACAAATTTTCCCATTAGATTACAAATATCTTTTTTTTTCTTTAAAATTTAGATAACATTGGCTTACATCATTATTTGTGCTTTAGAAGTATAGGGTCTCCATCTTCAGGCATTATTGCCACACCACAACTACAACCAAGATTACAGATGTCTTAAGAATAGTATTATCTCTGTCCATTAAATGTAATTAGTTCTCTATAACTAAAACATTTTTAGTACTTCAATCAGTAAGTTTTCTGATTTTACTTAAAAAACTTATACTCACAATCTTTAATATTTACTAACTAGTTCATTAATGAATCCTGCTATTTTTCCTAATTACACTCTTGTAATAGCTGTTAGTAAGACTAATAGTTCATCATTACTAGAAACAAGGTATCTACATTACATTTTGAAATCTAGGCATTAATACTGCCCCATAGATTACTGCTGTGTCTTTATAACCCAAGCATCAACTACCCAGCATCTTCTCAGCATTGCCCTTCAAGTAATACTTTTTCAGCTTTCACTTTGTGTGTTATAATTCTCATCTTCAATATTTCTGTAGAGTGGGAATATATTGCTGATGCTCATGGGTCACCTGTGCATCCAGGTTCCTTCTTATGTTGAATGTTCTCTCTCCTTTTTCTCTCACTTAATATAACTCATCTTTTATCTCTATCTTACTGGTTTTCCTAAAGTGCCACTCTCAGGACTATGAAGTGTGGTTGGATTTACTAAAGGTGCCAAGGAGAGGCTGTGGAGGATCTTCTTTCAGAATTACAAACAATTTAAAGTTGATTGACATGTCTATACTTCAAAGTGCTTCAGTCTTCCTTGCCTTTAGCAGTTTCTCTATGACCACTGTCTCGTTATGACCCATGTTCCTATTAGGTGCTGGCCCTCTGTCCACCTTCCTCTCATGTTGCTACTTTTTTCTCCTTTCCAAGACCTTCTTCCCATTTTCTATCCTGTGACAAATTGTTAGATACCTTTAATTTTATTATTCAAAATTTTACTTTTATTTGACTCTTTTTTAGGTCTATCCCTACTAGTGCTATCTTTCCATAATCAACATGATCTACCAAGATGTTTAGCTTAACAAAACAAGATTTTTGTTCGAGAATAAATTCTACCGTTTACCTTTTTATTTTATTTTATTTTTTTTTCATGTTAATATGGTCTAACTACTGCTCAATACCAATAACCCAGTTAATGGCAAAGCTAGGACTTTAACTCCAAATGTAGTGATTGTACAGAAGAGATGCTCATTCTTGGTAAGTAATAGTGACAGGCCGCCTAGTCCCCTGAATGCTAATTTTGCTTCATGGGTAGCCAAGACTGCCTAGATGTTACCCTCAACTTGACTAAACTTTAGACAAGATTTTTTTCTTGACTATAAGCTCTTGACTTCCCTTTACTTAGAATATTTACTTTAGAAAAATTTCAGTGACTTATTCCTTCTCTTTCTCTTTGTGATATAAATCTTCTTTGTTGGTTTCACATCCTAGGAATACCTTTCCCAAGGACCCAGTAGTCATCCATTGGCATGTAATCCTTGAAGAATGTCCAGATCACTCAATTTCTGTTATCATGAGACTGATTAGGTAAGTGAAAATGAGCAAACATAGCTGGCCTAATCATGTTGACCAGCCTTTCACTTAACATTCTACAATTCTTTTCACTAGCTAATCCCACTGCTTAAAAAGTTTGCTTTTTATTTCAGGAGAGTTGATCTTATCCAAATTTCCCTATACAGCCTATATCTGAAAAATAAAAGTTACATATACTTTCAAATACTCTTAATTCCTTGAAAATTATGCTGCAGTATTGAAAATATCTTGGTTAACCAATTAGAAGGAATACTCTTCTTCCTCATGTGGAAGACACCCATGAGGCCGATCTTTTAAATACAGAATGTGTACCTCTCTGCCTAAATTACTACACAGCAAGATGTTATCATTAAGCTGTGGATGAGGACAAACATGGCTGCCTTAAAAATGATGATTCACATTCATGATGCGTAGGTTCTTTCACAAACTGCTGACATAGTTATTGAGCTATTTGTGTTGAGTTCTAAGGAATTCATGCTGCTTTTACTAAGTACTCAATTTTGATTTTTTTTTAAATGCAATCTGTGACTTAATTTGTTATAAATTAACTTTCACAAGACTTTCTATACTCTGGATTCTCTCAGATAAGGGTGCTGAAAGCTTTCTTTATAACCTAAAATATTTTATAATGATCTCTATTATCCAGACAGTTTTGAGATAGCTGCTGACAGCAACAACAAAAACAAAACAAAACATTTTCCTATTCTTTTGGAATAGAATCTATTTCGGGAGACCTGCTTTCTGTATGAAATAAAGCTATCAATCTATCAGTTTATCCATATGTATTTTTCCTTTCAAACCTGTGTCAAGAAATAGAAGCCAAAGCTTTCTGCTAATGGTTTCTTTACTAAAACCGTTGTCTACCTGCAGTGCTAATCTCTAGTTTTAAATGCTGGATGAGGTCTACTTTGTTTGATATGTATTTCCATCTCTCTCTTTTTCTCTCCCTCTTTCTATTTTTACTTTAACAATGTGATAGAAAAATATAACTAATCTCCCTTATGTCTATTCCTTAATATGTACTTACTTTCTATCAACCTCTTTAAAATCACATTTCACAGCAGTCTGTTTTTATCCATTCCTGAAAACTGTTTTAGTCCCTTGATTAGTGAGATCTCCAAATGCCAGACTATAATATGGAATCTAGGTCTGTGTGTGTGAGTGTTATGTGCATGCTTGTGATTATCTGAATATCTAGAATTAAGTTACCCATAGACCAAAATGCACATGTGAAAATATATGTTATTTTCATTATGGGTTCATACATGTGGATCATTTAAATAATATTTAAAGTAGTTTCTAAATATGAATCTGAATTCATTTATATAATTTAACATTTTATTAGTATTTTGCAATAATAGAATTTTAAAGTATACTTTGAAGTCACTTAATTGTGATTAATGAAATTTGATGTACTGATATGATATCCTTTTAATATCTTTTTAAAAATATATTTATACATACAAGAATTGGGGTACAGGCCAGAGGTATGGGGTAAGAGGATTTACCAGAGACAGAGTGGGGAGCAGAACAGGATGATCTACTGAAATGCACTGATGATGGGAGCAGCAGGCAAGGCAAGAGAGGTCTGATGTGCCATGTGGGTCACCTCCCCAGCCGGCGGCAGGGATAGAACTTGTGCTGCAGTGGCCTTTACTTCATAGTGTGTTGCTTGACCTGTTGCATCACCAGGGAGGTCCCCTTTTATAATCTTAACCACTCTATATTAGGCATTATTTCAGGGGCTAAAGTTTAAAATTCATGCAAAACCTTTTTTTATTCTTGAGATAGAATAGCAGAGGTTCTATACAAATACTCAATAGGGAAACTTTGAAACTTTGTGCCAATCCCATGAAATGGTAATTTGTTTACTTTTCTACAACTCCCTAGTTGATTTTAATATTCATTCACCATTAACTCAATTGTTTATGGTGTAAAAGGAGACTACAATAAACATATTCAGATATTCACTACCATGTAGTAGGATCCTGAATAGGATCCATTCTAGTAAGATATCCCAGTCCACAGGAACTGTGGGAGATGGAGAAGAGTTAGAGAAAGGAGAAAGCCACTGGAGTTGTTTTGCAGGATTTCTGTGTATGCATATGTGTTGGTAACCTTATATTTAAGCTGAGTTTTGAAGGCAGAGCTTCAAGCAGTAAAGAGAAAAGTAGGAAGTAGTGTGGAGCATCTGGGGAAGGAAATCTAGAGAGTTGAAATGACTTTGCAAAAGTTGTCATTTAACAATATGGTGTGCAACAAATGACTTGCTATTTAGCATTTTAGAATTCTCAGGGATCACATGGGCATGACAGATATGAGACTGGAGTAGTAGAGGTTATGGGGAGTCATTAAAACATACACTACTTTATTTTTAAATATTTTATTCTGTGTAAAACTAGGGTGCAGGCCAGAGACGAGGAGAAGGAGGGATTCAACAGAGACAGAGTAGGGAGCAGACCATGCAGATCTACTGAAGAACACTGTGAAGTGGAGTAGTGAGTGAGATAGAAGATGTCTGCTGTGTCATGCTGGTCAGCTTTCTGGCCCATGATTGACTAAGGCTGCAGAGGTGGGCCTTTGTTGTATTAGCACTGAGACTTAAATCCTAGGCCACCAGGGAGGATCCCACACACTTCTTTATTAAGTATAATCAAATCTGCATTTAATGAAGAGAAAAGCAGGATAAAGAATAAAGACAAGAGACTATGACCATGACATTTCTGAGAGTTGCATATAGAGAAACCAACTGTGTAATCCCAATCTAGCTTTATGGTCACCAGAGAAAGGATAGTACAGTCTGACTGATTATGGTTACAAATGAAAGTATTGCTTTTGCTGCACCATAGAAGATGACATATGTCTAAGACCTATGTAAATGAAATGAAATGCTTCCTTGATCATTTTATCATTTTATTCCAGAAGAAGATTAACAGAAGATTAACAAATTAAAAATAATTGTTCATTAGAACATGTAATGTTTCTGGCACTCTAGAATAAGATACATATTTTGTCCAGAGTATCTTTTCATCATTCCAGTAATGCCAATTAATTGGTTTTATTGTAACCCATTTAAGAATCTTTAATGAAAAATATGCTTTTCTGGATAAAAGTGAGATAGATAACACATTTTAACTTCCTTCCAGAGATGCCATAGAGATGATATTAGTGGGATAGAAAGGATTTAAATTGATAATGCTGTAGAAAAGGTGTTGATAATGAAGTGAAAAGATTCAAAATCCTAAGATACTAAAACAAAATTGAGGAATTGAGGGTTAGTAACTGATGAAATCAAAGATGCAGTCTTGGATAAGTAAGTTTGAAGGTATAGCCAAGAGGGTAGCAGAAGTGCTTTGTGGGTTTTGGAGGATAAGATTGGTGTTTGACATCTTACCTGAAGACTGGAGATGAATTAGTTGCAAATATTTAGGTGGAACATTTATCATATCACCTCTCCATTCTAGACATTTAACACCACTTACTCCAGAAGACGTTGAATGAGTTTTCTGATGAGAAAAGTAATAAGTACAGATATGGGAGCTTCAGAACATATTGGTTTTAGGCCCCTAAAGATTGAGGTCCCCAGCCTCTTGAGAGAAATATGTGATGAGGCATGCACACTACTTAGACCTTACATTCAGATCTTTATTAGTTCATTCTTAATACTAAACATTACCGGGTTTTAGAAAGAAATGTATAATGTGAAAGAGCCAGAGTGTTCAAGCATGCAAGATGACTTCAGTATGGCATTTATAATTTATGGATAAAAAGAAAAGACTTTTTAAAAACCTTATATTTATGGGGCCTCCCTGGTGGCACAAGGGGTTGAGCACCACACTATAGGACTCACTCAGCCAGTGCCACACAAGTTCAATCCCCAGCCAGGGTGGTGATCCACATGGTGCAGCAGACCGCTCCTGCCTCTCTTGCTGCTCCCCTCAGCAGTGTATTTCATTCAATCTGCTTGTTCTGCTTCCCACTCTCTCTATGGTGCATCTGCTCACCTCCCACCTGTGGCCTATGTCCCAGCTCTTGTATGCATAAATAAATAAAATCTTTTAAAAAAACATTTAAATTTGTAACTTTAGTGAAATTCAGGATACTATTGCATCTCCACAAAAAGAACAAAAATGTTGTAATAGCTTTAAAGTATAGAATTTCCTAACTTGATCTTTATATTTTATAACCAACCCTGCTTCACTTATTTTAAAGTAAAGAAAAAAAAAAATAGAGGACTTGCAGTATGTCAGTTCTCTATCTTCTTGGCTAGAACCAATTGGTCCAGAGGTAAATACCAATAATACTGGCATAAATAATTGTTACAGTTTGCTAGAAATATCAAATGTAGAACCAACATGTTATAATATGCTACAAACAATAATTTTATTCCCAGAATGGATGAGAAGTAATAATAAATTATTGACCCATCAAACATAAAAATGAAATTAGTAGAAATAAAAATACATCATTAATAATAGACATCACAAAGAATGTATTCATACTGCTGATAAAACCCTTGTAAAACTTATATTGACACCAAACATATTTCTACATTTTTGTCTAAAATGAGTTTTTTTGTCTTACAATAGATATTTTATCTGCTTTACAAAGGAAAAATCAATAAAATATACACGTATGATAAATAGGGACATTGTTGATGTTCTTTATAAATGCTTGTGAAACTAAGTCCATTTCATTTTTAAAAAGAAAAAAAAGCATTTAAGATTTGGATATTAAACATTGTGATCTAACAGAAAAATGATATTCATAGCAAACTGTCAGATGATATCTATACTAAGAAGGTTGGCTAGCATAGAAATTGTTTGCTCTGTAAAAACAGACTGTTAATCTTCCCTATCCCCTAATTCTACCATGTACTATCTTTGTAAGCCTTAGCATGTTTATTGTTATCATTTATCAGAAAAAAAATGTGCAAGAAAATAGCATCCTTTCAGGATTTTCTGGATAATTTAATATATATATAATATTCTTAGAAGAGTTACATTAAACATGTAGCAAACATGACTCAGCTATACTAGAGTGGTAATAAATATGAAAAATACATTGTCTTAAAATCTAAGCAATATGGTTTTTAATATAGGCCTGAAAATCTAGAAAGTTAAATATAAAACTGGATTCAGAGCAAAGAATGATACATAATTATTACTGCAAATTATGTAATTTTATATCTAGAGTCCAAGAACACTGGTTTTCAAGTCAGATGAATTAATGAGGGATCAGTAAAGATGAAAATATTTTTGGAAAAAATAAAAAAGCTTGTAATGATTATTATGCAATTGATAAAATGGCATTTAAAATACATTCATTATATTAATACATTTGCCATGATTATTTATGTAAACAGATGTTGAATGACAAATATATATTTAATGTTTAGTATTAAGAATTAAGTTTGATCCTACATAATTTATCAAAATTGTCATAACTCTCAATCTATTAATGTCATATTGTTTGATCTCTCCCTATTTGATGATTTCTTCCTTTAAGAAGATAAATATTTCCATAATTATATTTATATTATCTTATAAAATTATACTATGACTGTAAAGAAATATACCAGAATAATAATGGAAGGTTAAATTTCTATTACACAGTGTATTATGTTTCATAGTTAGAATATCATCTTCAAGAAAAGTGAGTAAAACATTCATAATTTAATATTATCACATCTCCCCCCCAGTTTATATGTCATACAATGACTAGAAAATAGTCAATTTCAAAAAAGTATTTCTGTGTTGTAAATTTGACTCTTTACCTATTTCTTACTTTTGAAACTAATATTTTTAGCTGTGATCTTTTTCTCCATTTTTTTTTTCCTTTTGGTGTGTGACTTCCTAGGAAATTATGAAAAAGAGAGGAAGTTTTCAGGTTATAAAAAATAGAAAGTTTCTTACAGGTTTAAGTAACATCAAATGTAGATAATGATAAATTCCACTTTCTATTTCTGAAGTCATGTATTTCAGTGCAAACACAACAAGAATAAAGGTAATGATTTAGGCTAGAAGAAAATATCTATTCCCCAATAATTTACAGACAATTTCATCAAGTAAATGAACTTAGGAAAATTTTTTCTTAAATTTAAATTTTTTTATTTAAGTATATTTGACATCATTTGTATTCCCCAGGGAGTTCCCACCACCATTCTACCCATGCACCATCACCTCAGTCTCTTGTGCTCCTTCTGCCCTCATCCCAGTGTTTGCCCTCCCCTTCTTCCCCTCCCCTCAAGGTCCCTTTTGGTTTATCTTTGACCTTTTGGTCTTGTTGAGTTTTGTTTGTTTTTTTTGATTGCTTTTGGTTGTAATTGCCCTTTTCCTTGACCTCATTCTTTTTCTTCTTCTTCTTCTTTTTTTTTGTTGTTATTGTAGCTGTTGCTCTGTCACATTCCTCCTAGTAGTGAAACCACCTGATATTTCTCCCTTGCCTTCTGACTTATTTTACTGAGTATAATTCCTTCTAGCTCCATCCATGTTTCTATAAATGTCCCTATGAACTTAGGAACATTTATTCTAATGACAAATAGTTTTCATAAAGAACTCTGATGATTTTTCTGGTCTTTAAGTTCTGTACTACTTTGGGCACAGATTTTTTTTTATTTAAATTTTTGTTTTAAAGCATCCCCCCCTTTTTTTTTTTTTTTTAACAATGTAGGATTTCTCTCCTAAGTGGGCACACATTCTTTATAATGCTTAATATCTTTTGACAGTAACATCAACTTGAATAAAAGAGACCCTGTTTTTAAATTTATTTTTTCTTACAATGTTTGCTTTCTTGTCTAGGTATAGTCCCCATAGAATTTCCACCACCAGTTCTCCTGTGCATCGTCATCATTGTCCCTTGTCTTTATCCATCCCTGACTTGATCCCAGTCCCTTCCTCTTCCCTGCAGAATATCTCTGATTTGTAGTTGTCTGTTTTTCATTTTTTCTTGTTGTTGTGGTTTTGTTGTTGTTATCCGGATGGTCTCACTAATAGGAGGAATATAAGGGACCAAGGGAAAAAAATAATTTTTTTCTTTAGAGGTATTTTAGTTTACAATATTGTATGTGATTCAGAGACCTTGGCTAATGTCTCCTCTGATGCATGTAACCATACTACAACCACCACAAAGGAGCCCATAGTCCTCTACTATAATTTATTGTGCACTTAGCTTTATCATTTCCTGTTCCATCCATGTTGTGGAAGACAACAAGGATCATTTTTTTTACAACTGTGTAGTATTTCATTGTGTATCTATACCACATTTCCCACCCTTCTCTCCTAGGGTGCTTAGGCTGTTTCTATAATTTGATTTTAAATAGTGCTGCAGTAAACATTGGAGTAAATATATCCATTTGTATTAGTGTTTTAAAAAAAGTGTACTAATTTATTTTAATATTTGGATGTATGATATATATTTGTACTATTTGACATAAATAATGAAAAAATAAAAGAAAAATCTATAAATTGTTAGAGACATTTATTTAGAGTCACAAATATAAATAGATGAATTATAAATTTATTTAAAACAAAATACCCTAAAATGTATATTATATATACTATATTTTGAAAATATTTTCTAATATACTTTTATTCATTATACATTATGTAAATAGTCCCTCTCCCAAATTTGTAGTATCTTGATATTTTGGAGGAGATATAAATATCCTTTAGTGGGAAGTAATTATTAAATTATTGTAAGTAAATGGTTTGTTATAACAGCTGGAAAAATAGGAGGGAAAAAGTGTGACTGGATTCAGATTTTTAAAATTTATTAGCTATTGTTCTCCCTATTCTTTCATAGTCTAAACACCTGTTTTTCTCATAGATCTTCTCTGCCTCATTCCCTTCTTTTAATTGCTTATCATAAACTTTTATCAAATATTTTATTAGATATTTTTCATTTACAAAAAGTGTGAAGATAAAGTTCTTATGAATAATAAAATTTCAGCATAAGAATGTATTTCAATCAAATAACTTAGATTTGAAGAAATAGTAAAAATAGATACCTTGAATATAAAATTTATATGCTTTTAATTTTTCAAAGCTGTTTCAATTCCACCTTGACTATTCAAAGTGAATTAGAAGAGGATAAACTTTCTGAAAGTAATTACGGTTATTATCTCTCCAATTTTGCACTGTTTCCCTCTCCCTTCTCCAAAAAATGAAGCATTGTTATAACTGTGGCATGACAGAGTTTAAATAATGGCTATTGTAAAAGTAGTTTATATAATTTTAGGCTAAAGTTTAGGGATTCCACATACAACCTATTTACATTATAATGAGTAAATGTCAACAAGGCGTTGTCACTGAATTAGTTTATATTTTGATTTAATTTGGCATGTTAGGAGTCAAGCCTCAACACATGTTACCTTGTAATACATTAGGCAGTGTCAATGGAATCTAAATGTAATTTTATAAAACTAGGAAAAACCTTGACTATGTATGAGAACTTAAATGCTGGCTCAATTATCCCATTTTAGGTTCAGTGACAAATTAAAGCTGACAAAGTAGAAACGAAATTAACATACTTTGAAATGGAAACATGTTCACTCTAATGGATTAATTTCTACATTCACCTGCCATCTTTCTGTTTCAACAATAATAAGGGGGAAAAACCTTAATGAAGTTAGATGAACCTGTAAACTTCAATACAAAGTGAGTTCACTGATGTGTTTATGGCTTCATCATTTCCTGTTAGCAGACATGATTTTCAAAGTATATTTTCACTGAGGATTCTTTATAGATGAGACTCTCAGCTAGAGTCTCTGTTTAACAATAATATGTGTTCCACTTATCAATTTCTCATTTTCATCCAAAGAAATATTTCCTCTTATAAAAGGGTGAGATAATATTTTGGATTTTGTTTTACAATGACTTTTAAAATAATTTTAAAATTTGATTATTTGTATTGGATTATTGTTTATTGAGATAACATTGGTTTATAGTACTGCATACGATTTAACAGGTTCACAATTCTTCAAATGTATGTTATAACACTATACCTACTACCAAACACCCATTGTACATTAGATTCTCACCTCCTAGTACTCTTTGCTTTATGTTTAGTATGAGGTTTATATAAAATATGTTACAGCAGTCCATTTTCAGATGAAAACTATGTAACTTTGAACACATATAAAAGCTCTATATTTTATACTCTTTTATACCCTATTTATGTTTTGACATCTCAATTTACATTTCTTCATCTTGCTTATCCACTAAAATTACTGTAGTTATAGTTATTTTAAATGTTTTTATCTTTGAACTTTTTCCTACAATTATAAGTGATTTTCCTTGTACAATTAAAACATTAAGGAATTCTGAAATTAACTACATATTTAACTACATTTTACTTATGATTTTGGACTTTACATTTGTGTGAAAATGATCCACATTTAGTAAAAAATAAACTTTGAATTTTAAATGTTGATCTTTTCCTTGCTAGCAATACACAGCCAGATTTTCTCATATGATGTTAAGAAGCATCAGCAAACCACAGCTCCCAGTCACGCACATAATCAAAAGTGTAAACAATCAGTACTCTATAGTATACTGTGTTGCTAGTGTTTTTGACTTAGGGTATTTTGAACTTACTGTATTTTGAATTTATGTATCAGGATATAACCCAACTGCATGCCAAGCAATATCTGTGTAAGATTGCTTTAAGTAGTGAGATTTTGTTTTCATGTTGTTAATTAACATCCTTCCATTTTGACCTGAAGAACTGCCTTTAGCATTTCTTTTAAGATCTGTTTATTGGTGAAGAATTCCTGTTCTTATTGATATAGGAAATTCTTTATTTCTCTTTTAGTTTGTAGGGACAACTCTCCTGGTAGAATGCTCTTGGTTTCCAGCTTTTTCTTTCAGTACTTTACACTCTCTTCTGTCCTGTAATTCCCTGACTGAAACATCTGTTGATAGTCTAAGAGAGCTCCCTGGGTATAATAGGTTGTTTTCTCTTGCCACCTTCGTAATTCTTTGTGTCTTTACCTCTTGACAATTTAATATTTATCTGGAAGTATATTTGTGTCTCTTTTATTTTTTGTACTTTTTTGGGCTTCCTGTATCTGGGTGTCTGTTTTCCCAGTTTATGGAAGTTTTCAGTCATTAATTGTTTGAATAATCTCTCTCTCTCTCTCTATCTGTCTCACTTTCTCCCTCCCTCACCCTTTTTATGTCCCCTCTTTTGAGACCCTATAATACATATATTGGTTTGGTTGAGTGTTCCATAAGTTTCTTATTCTATAATAATTCTTTTTGATTCTCTAACTGGATGAATTCTATTGTTCTATATTCAAGTTTTCTGATCCTTTCTTCTGCTTGAGTTTGTTTGTCTTTGAATTCCTATATTGAATTTTTGAGTTAACTGTTGTATTCATCAGATTTAGTTTTGTTTGATACTTTATTTTTTTGCGTAGAAGAAGTAGGGTGTAGGCTGAGATATGGGGTGTGAAAAGATTCACCAAATAGAGAGTGGGGAGCAGAACAGGCAGATTTACTGCAATACACTACTAAAGGGAAGAGTAGCCAATACAGAGAGGTCTACTGTGCCATATGTGGGCTAGCTCCCAGGATGGGAATCAAATTCAGACCATCGTGGTGATAGTGCTGAGACTTAACCCCTAGGCAGATCATTCTGGCCCAACTCCTTGTTCATTTCTTAAACATCTATGATTGTTCTAAACATTTTTTGTTCTTAGTGGCCACCAATAGTTGAAGGTATATCCAAGACCCATTAATGTTCCTAAATTAAAAATTACGGTCAACTTTTAGATGCAGACCAGTTTGAACTTAGACACAGAGATATCAATTGGGAGTTGTTATGCCCCTTCCCTGGAAAACTAGGAGATAACTATTTTGTATACACTGATCCTGGGTCTGTAACTGTAGCAGAGGGTGTTAGTGAGCCACTATAAGAACTGCTTCTTTGATTACTTTGGTCCTGTATGACTCAGAATGCATGATCCATTGTCTATCAGAGCCAGATGATTTGGGCTCATTCCTCAGGTGGCAGTGGGGTACCACATGTGTGGTAACGTTCCTTCCAAGGAGATACTTGTATCTTTCTTTTATTGTTGGAGCAAGCTAGAGGGAGGCGAGGGCTCTTCTGGGTTTCAAGGAGAATTATAGGCAGGACCTAATTGTATGTTAAATTAGAAACTATACCCTCAGGCATTAATTTTTAAAGTATACACCATTGAACTCCTCTCAAGGAAACAGAGAGATAGGTGTTTACTGATTCCCTCTGGTCTGAATGCTGGGGAGTAGGTGTGGCAAGTGCTTACATGTGTATGTGCCTCAGCCAGCAGCTTGCCAATAGTAATGATACCTCTTTTAGAGAAGACTGGATGATGGTCATTTTTGTCTACCTTTTCTTCAGTGAACCTTAGGGAGAGAGCCACAGCATGCTTATACTTTCATTAAGAACTATTTCTTTAGGCTTCCCTGGTGGTGCAGCGGATTGAGCACAGCACTGTGAAGCATCTGCTGCATAGCAGTGTGATTTCAATCCCCGGCCAGGGAGGGGACCCACATGGCTCAGCAGACCTCTCCTGCCTCGCCCACTGCTCCTCTCAGCAGTTTATTTCAGTTCATCTGCCTGTTCTGCTCCTCACTGTGTCTCTGGTGAATCCTCTCACCTCCCACACTCTGGCCTGTACCTTAGCTATTGTATGCATAAATAAATAAATCTTTAAAAAACGAAGAACTATTTCTTTGTTTGATATAGTCTAATGGATCTTGGCTTTCAAACCATATGTTGTGGGCATCCTCCTTTGGGTGGGAATCTTAAAAGTTTGGGTGATAGATCATTGCTAAATCCCTTCTGCATGTCATGGCTGGTTGTTGGGAGTTCTTTTCTGATTGTATGGTTTAGTATTGGGGAAGGGGTTTATGATGAGAATGTATCAGTTTTCTATCTGTTTCAATATGGCTATTTTTTCATTTGCCCAAGGTATGGGAGTCTAAGTTTTTTCTGTATTTCTTTAAGAGGTACTTGGTCTGTGTATCATTATACATTTAATGTCTTGTAGAAGAAAGAAAGTATGTCATCTTCTATGTCACAATGTTGATTTCTGCCACACACTGTGTTTCTATACTATTCATTTCATCCTTATAGGATAATTATAAGAACCACCAGTTTACAGAGGATGGAACTGAAATAAAATTACTCAATATGTAATTGAAATGTGCTGATGATTTTAAGAAAGCCATCTTAAAATTCTTTACTGAAAATATAGTTAATGTAGTATATAAGAACAGAGAGAGAGGCAAGTTACTCACCCAAATTAGTAATACCAACAGCTTTGCCTATCAATGGAAAGAACGATGTCACAATCAGTGGTACTTCTAATCTAGAATATATATTATATAATATTTTTCACTAAACAAATAAGAAATGGATTCCTTTCACTAAACAAATAATTCCTTTTTTTCCTATTTTGCCATCATAAACTTACATAAACATAACTGCCAAAAATTGTAGAGCTCTTCCAAGGTTAGGTATATTAGAACTAGGACCAGAGGCAAAGTGTGAAAGTAAAAAAATGTAAGAAAGCTATACAGAACAAACTAACAACTATCAAACTAAAAAACCTAATCCCACTAAAGCAAAATAAAACTAATGAGAAAAAATTTTGTGAAAATATTTATATTCTTCTGAATTTGTAAATGTGAAGGTTTGTCACTATTGAATAGAAAACATAACTTGAGTTACTGATAATAATTAAATGGAATATAGATCCATGATGAGGCATATATGTTTCATAACATATTTTGTCAAGTGTAGTATATTCTTGTTACTGAATTTGTCTGTAAATGGAGCAATGGGATAATGCTTACCTGGGAGCTTACAAGACTCACAGGCCCCTCCCAGCATAGACCTACAGAATAAGAATTTGCATTTCAGTTCCATTTCTAGATATTTTGTATTCATATTTATATTTATGCTTAGTATACTTTGCTTTAAAAAGTATGTTAATCACAGATCCTGCACTGTCTAAACTAAACTCAATGCTTTTGTGCAGTTCTCTGTCATATTACTCACATAATTCTTTCTGCTTGTAATAGAAGTTTTTCCCTTTATTGATAAATTTCACTTATCACATTGAGACTGAGTTCAGGGTTTTCTCCTTTGGGAAGTTATTTGGGATTCAGTCTAAATTTAGTGGTTCCCTGGTTTATGTGTCTATAAAACTTAGTATAGATAGCTCTAATGTGATTGTATTAAATGGTGCTTCTTTTTACATCTTCCATCCTAAGAAATTATTCTTCTTTTGGACATCTTGATATTGTCATTGCTTTCCTGGGACTTAGTACAGTATCAGAAACATAAATGGGTAGTCAGTAATTGCTTTAGAAGTAATTTAATGAATGTTTTATCTTTGAAAGACATACATTTCAGAATACGATATTTATTCCCTCATAAGTGAGATAGTATGTAATTTAATCATCCACTTCATTCTTCAATATAAATACTATTTTTGATAAAGAATTCATAGGTATTATTCAATTTCTTAATCATGAATTATGTTTTGTTTTCATAAATGTCACAAATTAGATGATTTTGTATAATATGTATAGTGATTTGTAGTGTCTTGCTATTTGTGTAGCTAGGGTACGTATTTTTATATTACATTGTAAGGTAAGTTTGAGTTAATAATTCAGACATTATGATAGGTATTAAAATGTAAGGGATAGAAGTTATTCACCTCTTTTTTGCCCCATTAGACTAGTTCTATACCCAAGAGTTCACCATGGTAACAATTTGCCATTATATTTAAAATATGTACTGGTAAATATAGCTATAAACCAACATTTATAATATCATTGGTTAACATTTTAAATGTTTACTTTCTGCATCTCTCTTTACTATATATTCCCTTGAGACTTATACTTGTCTTTCGCTTTCTCTATCTTTTTTGGCATACCTTTCATAATGTGGAATTTAAAAATATTTTAGTTAATAAGTTATGTCAGATTTTACCTTTATGACACTTGGTTTCATCTCCTCTTATCTTGCTGACTCCTCCTGTCAAAATTTTACTTCACTGGATGACTATAATAGCATAGACGGTGTCTGTCTTGTTTAATACTGATTTAACTCACCTAGAAAAGGTGTTGACATACAGGAAGGAACCAACATAAAATTTCTGAACCTATTGACTCAAAGTTTCTAATAAATAAGGTTTAGTCAATGAATTAATTTTAAATTTCTACACATAATCTTACTCTTAAATTTTATTGAGTCTTGAAATATTAAGAACACTTGAAATGATTAAGCAAAACCTCTGTAATTAAGGTAAGTTTTATTATCTGTTATTTTGAAAATTATATCTTAATCCATATAAGAATGAATTTATCCTTCAAACTTTGAAAGCTTGATGCTAGTCCGAGTGAGCTTATTAGCAGAATTCTTCAACCAGAGGCTAGATACTTACACAAAAGTATTTGCATCACAACTGTCATGCTGTGAAATAAAATTATAATGTAAGACTAATTTCAGTTTGTACATTTGCTAATTTGTTAAAGAAACCTATATTTTTTTAAAATATAAGAGGATTAATAGCTAATGCTATTATGGAAACATACAATAAAAACTAATAGCTATTATTTGAACATAATAGCTAATGATTTATAGCATCAATTCTAAACTTTAATATTGAAGAATGACTGAATGTCATGATACATGCCATAGTTACCCACTACTGTTGGAGGTAAAGATAGGCATTTAAGAGTAAACAGGGAATGGGGATGGTGGTTGTGTATGATGAATAGGAGAAACTTCTTTCAACTTACTAGAAAATATTCTTACCCACACTTATTATCTTGAAATGGTTATTATTTTTCATTTTGTACTCTGGTACACCTTTTTAAATCACATACATTCATTGATAATAGTGCTATTAAATAGTTATGGAACTGCCCCACGCTTGATAGGCTCCATTAGAAAGCCAATTAATCTTTACAAAAAATTGTAATGAAAAGTATTTCTATGTAACTTGACATTTGAAGAACTGATATTTTAAGATAATAGGCAATTTGCCCAAGGTTGCAGAATGAGTAAATGTCAGATCTAAAAAGGTAATAAGTTCTTTCCTACAAAATGCATACTATTTGTTCTATAGTCCCAAGAGTTTTAGTTTTCCCAGTAAAAGGGAATTTAATTCTCTGAAGATTTGCAATCAAGATAAGTCAAGAGTTTGAGAGGTGTCTACTGGTCTTTTGGCAGTAGGAGACCCAGTGATATTCATATGATTCTGGTTTGGTGAGTAATGTGAAATCTTCATCTCCGTTCCATAAACTTATAATCAAAAAAGGGGGCATTTACTGTAACATATGGAATTACCTTCTACGACAAGCGTTTAAAGTTTTGAGTTATGCAACAAATGATTGCATCCATGTTTCTTCCAAATATTGAAATCTAAAACCATAAAATACAGAAAGGAAAATGTACATAAAAGGAAATGGTCCATGACATAGATTCAGAGATGTCAAACAACAAAGAAAACAAGAGAATATAAATATTTGGGACTTCATTAAACTAAAATACTTCTGCAAAGCAAAAGAAACTGTCACTATCATGTAAAGGCATCCTACTAAATGGGAGAAATTATTTGTACATGATACATCTAAGAAATGACTAATATCTAAGAGTTACAAGGAACCCATACAATTCAACAACAACAAAGAACCCAATCAAAAAATGTGCAGAAGAGCCAAATAGACACTTCTCCAAAGAGTATACATGGATGGTCAATAGGTGCATTTGATAATGAAATTAGAGGTAGTTTCAGTTGAAGAGATTTTACCTTTTGCTAAGAAACCTTTTTTTTTTTACAACTATAGTTCAATTCTAATTATCCTTGTCATCCTGTTTTATTGTCAATGGAAATATTTTTACTTTTAAAAAAGATATAATAAAAAGTGTCAGATGAGTATGTGTTGTTTTCTATTTGCAGAGTAATAAAATGTTACAAATAAAATAAATAAGCAAATTGAGACAATACAGGCACAGATATGGTGAGTAAAGATATTCTCAAGTGTTCAAGTTTGCCAGGTTTTGAAATAATGGGTTTGAGACAACCCATTATTTCATCAGCATACCAGGAACACCCCCACCACAATATGTTTTTATATCACTTTCAATGTCGTACATTTACTTCTAGAGAGATTAAAATGCAATGGTAACATTCTATTAGTAGTTAGTGAGTATTAGCTAACTCTCCCTGTTTGGCTCCTGCATTATGCTAAGTTCTGGAGGTAGACAAGAGGCTGAGATGGGCACAGGTCCAGCACACATGCTGCTTTTCACATGAACAGGTAAAAAGACAATAAAAAGTAACTAATAGGGAGAAACTGCAGTTTTCTATGAACACATGGTATTTGTGAAGTTATGAGAGATCAGAAACTATAAACCACTGATTTAATAGCATTAAAACACTTAGGAAATAGAAAAAGGGCTGCAGTGGCCTTCAAACAATATGTGTTAAACAATGTGGGCCCAACTACGTGTAAATTTTTTTGTAAACAGATAGCATAAATTTATAGTATCAAGTACAGTGGAGTACTGTAAATGTATTTTCTCATGATTTTCTTAACATTTACCTTAAAATTTTGTAGATAATATTGCAGATAGTACATATAATATAAAGTATGTATAACTAATTGTTATTTGAAGGTGTCTGGTCAAAATTAGGCTATTTATTAGCAGTTAAATTTTGTGGGAGCTCAAAGTTAACACACAGAATTTTGAATGAAACATCCAAGCCTGTGTTGCTCAAGCATCAACTGTGCATCGGCTATGAATAATCACTTAGAGGATGAATCTAAATTTCAGAAATGTTTGAGTGTATCTCATAATTGAAGGACATCAGGAAAGACTTTCATGGGAATTAATAATATTTAACTGAAGCCAAAAGGACACTGAAAGCTAAGGGGACAAAAATCAAGGAGAGGCTGGAGCAAACAGAAACAATAACTTTGGTAATGTTTCTGTGTCTTAAGTTAACTGACTCTGAAGGATAGGCCACTCCTGAGAATGGCCATCAACAGTAATGAGAAATCCCCACTGAGGTCCACTAACTTGAGAGGGTTCAACATGTGAAAAGCTTCTAAAGCATGGGACGTGGATTTCAAAACGAATCTGCCCAAAGGCTTCTAACAGGTCAGTGATGTAAGCTAACGTTAATTAAAATAATTCTGATTTCAATATGAAGAAAAAAAATTAAAATGGGGCAAAATTCTGTTTATAGATATCAGTTAGGACTAGTATTATAGCTGTTCCAGAGAAAAATAATACTATGCCAAATGCTTTGTAAGAATACAGTGATTGGATGTACCTAAAATATCTCAAGGATTTTGAAAAAGTTAAGGAAGAAAATTCTGAGTGAAAGTTGTAGTAGACAATAGATTCATCTACAAGGATGTTTGAGAATCTCTCTCTGTTGAGGACTTTACAAACCAGACTGTAAGTAGCAGCTGGCTAGACTAATAAACAGCTATCTGTTGTCTATATACCAGTCAAGTAGTGACTGTACACTCATACTGTACAGCTTGCTCTGGGTTGGCAGGAAGATAATAAAATGCAGAAATCAAAAACAGCGATTATATTTTGATTTCTACTGTATCTAAAATAAATGTTATAAATACAAAAATCAAAGCCTAATTAGTTTTGGACAGTAATAATCACAACTTTGAGAAATAAAGAATTAAATTGGTCATGGAAAGAATAGAAAAGATTCAGGGGTTGTGCAATTGGTTGAAGCATTCTGAGCAGGAAAAACAATCTGAGTAAAAGGAGAAGGGTGGATAGGAACATGGTTTGTGTGCAAGGCATTAAATGACGTAACTAAAGCCAGGCAGTTAAATAACCAGGTATCGATCTTGGTGCCACATAAAATCATTCACATAATTACAAAAACCTGTCAATTCTGCTTCCTAAATAGCTCTCAAATCCATACTTTCTTTTGAGGTGTTTTCTAAAGTGCACATCTGCTAATAGTTTCCAAGTACTTAGCATCATTTGATATTCCCCCTGCTTTCTGCAGGGCAGTCTATATTCCATCATATGACTCTGAGATCCTTTTGTTTAACTTTCAGGACTCAACTATTACACCGCCTTATCTGCCTCTTTTTTCACTCCATGTGCTTTGGCCAGAAGGGATTTCTTTTCTGTATGCAACATGCCAAGTTTTCTGTTATTTGTCTATACTGCCCTTAATTTTATTTCCTTTTCCCTGAAAGTTGCATTTGTTTACTATTTTTTCCAATTTCATTTAGACATTACTTCCTCCAGAAACTTTAACTTCAACATTGAGACTGAGTTAACAGCTTTTTTCCTTGTAACTTCTTATTTTAGCCCGTATCTCAGCATTTTTACCTTGAATTGCTTCTACTTATATGTGAACCCTTCCAATATTATAGCATAACAAAACCAAACTCTATAAACCTCTGTCTGTACACCTCCACATATTTCCAGTATCTATAATAATACCTGGCATTTAATAGACACTGAACGCGTGTGTTGAATGGATGCTTGTTTGAATGACTGTACTTGCTGAGAAGTGAGAAGTGAAGAGTTGACTTGGAGAACTTCTTACACAGGTATTAACTATAAGTTGAAGAAATTTCAATTTTCAAATAATAAAGGTTGGTAGTTTCAAATATGGCACATAACTAATTTCCACATGCCCTGTAAACTAAGACTTTATATTTTTAAAGAGTTGGGGGGAGGGAAGTACATACAATGGAACTATATTTTTTCCATGAATCCTAAAGTATTTACTATTTGGAATTTCTATCTCACCTTTTATAGAAATAGTTTACCATCATCTGTTCTACAGGGAGGACAGATAAAACCCTTATAAATATTCTCTACAGTAAAGGTTATGTTGATGTGCTTTTAATAGTTTAGCTACATATATTATGAGTATTTATATATGAATGAATGAATGATCCAGTTGGTATGTTTTGGGACACGGGGTAAATACCTTGGTCCTGGACATATGGCTGAAAATGATAAAATTGGATGCTTTAATCTTGGGCTTCTCTTATGGTATGTAATACTTTCAAATGATTAAATATGGGATACTTTTTAATCTTAATAATCTCAGACTTCCTTGATAAAAATGATAATTATGATAGGTTCAACTATTACTGCTATAGTTAATTTTTGTTGTGCAAGGCACTACTATAAGAACTTTCTATGAATATATGTCTTTAAACCTACACAAAACCCTCTAGAATACCTAATGTTACCACTCCAATTTTATAAGTCAGAAATAGAAGCAGAGTGGAATAAGACATTGTCAGAAATCAACTGTGAGTAAAACTCCAGTGTGAATGAATTGCACTGCCAGAACTTTTATCCACAATTATATACAAGTGAATGCTTACTTTAGTGTGTACATTTACTGTTATGTGTATAACACCATGCTTGATAATGTTTGCCCAGTGATTAGCCTTCATAACTATAGTGCAGGTCAGCATAATTTTCTTCTTTTGGAAGCTGTGCAATGAGTTTATTTGTAAATCAATACAAATTCTATGGAGGATGAAATTGAAATTTAGAGGTTAAGTCATGTATTTACAAAAGGATATTAGTGTAAATAAAGTATATATGCGGAGTTGTGATCTCTAGGCATCTTCTTAAGGAAATACACTTTTTCACTCATTAATCTCATGCAGCTAGTTACAAAATTAGAGATAGTGAGCATTATTATTCTTCCACTTGCTGTTTTAAACTTGGTAATGTTTATTTGAGAAATAACAAAATATATCTATTTCTGCTATACTACATGTATATAAAACTTTATTTTGGCTATGAGAAAGTTGTTTGGTAACATTAGAGAATCACAATCCCTGTCTATTGCTTCATTTATTTGAAGCTGAGAATATATTTTATATGCTATGGTGTGGCTGTTAGGGTCCCATTTGCTTGTAGGATTGTTTCCCAACCCTTTATTATGAACCAATAGTTACCTTTTGTACACAGGTGCATTTCATGGAGGTAGCAGAAAGTTCGATTCTGTTCTCTGATTCACCCATCCTCTCTTTCCTTGTTCAGTTCTTTGTGGATGTTCCTCTGTTTGATTTAGATAAGAGAGCTCCTTCCTTTCAACATTTCTTAGAGGAGGGGAAACTATCATATGCAAACTCATTCAGCTTTTGTTTGAGAAGGCCTTTATTTCTCCATCATATGTGAAGGAGCATCTTGTACTATAGAATATTTTTGGTTGGTGGCTTTAAGTATTTTGATTACATTATTCCATTCTCTTCTTATCTATAATTTTTCTTCAGAAAAGTCAGATGTAAGCCTGATCAGTGTTTTTATGGGTTATCTGCTTATCCCCTCCTAACCAACTTCTATATACTCTCTTTGTCTTGGACTCATGGAAATATGTGTAAAGCAGCTGGTTTTTGTTTTTGTTTTTTTAAAGCTTTATGGACTTTTATATTTAGTTCCTTCTCCAGCTTTGGGAAGTTTTCCTCCATTATCTTCTTTAAATAATTTATTTTTCCTTTATTCTCTCTTACCCTTTTTGTATACCCATTATTCTTACATTGCCTTTCCTAATGAAATTGGATAATTATCAAAGTGTTTCTTCAGTGCCCCCCTTTAATATTTCACTTCATCCATGTGGATCCTTTATGTACTATCATCCTTGAGGTCATTGATTCCATCCTCCATCTGGTCTGTTTTACTCAAGCACTTTCCTACACATTTCTTTATAGTCAGTTCCATCCACACTATCCAGTTCTGACCTCCCAGCTGTCATATCACAGGAGCACAGATATGAGCTGCAGATTCTTCTTTGGCAGGCAGCACTTCTTACCACCTACCTTTTTTACTTAGAGTTGAACTTTCTCGTCTCCTGTCACAGATGATCAGTATTTTCAGAAGACACTCCAATTTTATCCAAGTCATGGAACACTCTGAGTTCAGTGCTTGTTTTGATTTAAGCTCATTTTCCAGGAGCAATTCAAGGACCCTTCCCTGATGCCACCTTCCCCCTCCTCTGTTTCTTAAAAACTGTTTGTTTATTGTTGAGCTATGTGAGTTCTTTGCATATGTTGAATTTTAACTCCTTGTCAGACATATGATGTACAATTATCTTCTACTGTTCAATGGGATTTCTTTTTTATTTTGTCTTTTTGCTGGTCTCTTTGTGCAGGAGCTATTAAGTTTAATGTTCCCCATTTGTTAATTTTTTGTGTTTTGTTTTTTCTTTGCCTTTGAAGTCTAGTCCCTACCTATATCATAGATCCTTGTAAAGAAGCATATCACCCATGTTTTTTTTCCTATGGATTTTATAGTTTCACATCCAAGTCTTTAATTCACTTAGAATTAATTTTTGTGTATTGTGCTAGATAAGTGTTGCTTCATTCTTTTGCATGTGGCTGTCTAGTTTTCCCAGTACCAATTTTTGAAGACATTTTCCTTGCTTTATTGTAAGCTCTTGATTTTTTTTGTCATAAGTTAGATATTCATAGATGTGTGATTTTAAACCCTGATTCCCCCCTCTACTGTATTGATATATTTGTCTGTTTTTATTCCAGAACTGTGCAATTTTATTACTGTTTGTACTCTAGTTTGAAGTGAGGTACTGTGATACTCCATTTTTCTTCTTTTTTCTCAGGATTGTTTTTACTATGTAGGATCTTTTGTACTTCAAGTAAATTTCATGTGTTTTGTTCTACTACGGAAAATAGCTTTAATATTTTGATAGGGATTGCATTGAAACTGTTTATTACAGGTTCATTTGTCATTTTAACAATGTTATTCACATAATTCATGAGCATGGAAATATCTTTCCATTTCTTTGTGTCTTTTTCTTTCAGCTTATCTTAGTTTTAATCCTCTTCAATTTTATAAAATATATATCACAAGCATTATATATAATGAATGTGAATTGCAAATTGATAAATTTTGAATAAAAAGTAACATCATGTACTGTATTTCTTTTTGTATGTGTATTTGTAACAGATGGCCAAAAGGAGGTTATACATGCACTGTTGGCCTGATATGTACAACCATTAATTATATAATAATATTGGTTATGTTTCTGAAAGTGACAATTTCCTGTTATTTACACAGAGAGAAGGCATTTCTGATTTATCTGTAATGATCTTTCTAATAACAAATTATACATGTCTGTCATCCGGTATTATCATTTTGACCAATGTTCTTTCTGAAGTATCTTGTTAATTAACCATTTCATGGTTAGAGCAAGTTGTTAGCTTTGCAAACTGGAAATAATAATAATCTCCTTAATTTTAACCAGAAAGATCTCACACTCTTACACATCTGGTACAATGAGAAAAAAAAGTCATAATATATGTTTCTGTGATAGTACTGTTCAGATCTTTGCTAAGTCGCTACCTATTTGACCCTGAGCAATTTATTTAATATCTTTAATTCAGTTTCATCAAGTGTAAATCCAAGTATCTGCAAATAGCTTTATAGAAAGTACTATAAGCAATCACTGTAATTCCGTATAACACTGGCAGACACATTAAAGACATGCAACAAGTGGCCATAATTATGATTAGTGTGATTAGGATCTATAGGGACTAGAACGACTTTCTGGAACTCAACATCAGATCATTTACAGATGAGAGACCATTAGAAGATATGGTGGAAAGACAAATGGTTCCCTGTGAGGACAGTAATGAAATCTGTGACTGTGTCATTTTATAGCAACATCGCTCTTCTTTTAAATCTCACTCAACAGCAAATCAGTGAGACAGACAATTTTAATTATATGGGTCCCAAGGAAGGTAATAAATGGTTGTTCATAAACACTCCCAGTGATTTTCATGAGCTAAAGATAAATCTGTAGAAGTGGACTTCTGCTTTTTGAGGTGGTACTCACAGATGGGCAGTTCATTACCGTGCATCAACCAGCAAAGGCTAATTATGTTCAAGGGAAACTGTAGGGTCTTCCTTAGAGGGTAATAAAGCCCACTGGAGTGGTTCATACTAGTAGGTTTCAGAAATATGCATCACCTTCACTTTGCGATAGTATAACTGTCTAGTACAGAAAAGAATAGTGGAAAAATGATAAAATGAATGTTTTTTATATTTACTAAAAAGTTGATAATTGATGAGTTTTACATTAGATAATATAGTTTGTAATTTTAGCTGTCACTGGTGTACTTTGTAATAACAAATCAAGTTAGGATAAATATAAGACAATATATTACTCAAGTAGAAAAAAATAGACCTATTTTAGTTTTCTCTCCCATAATTTATCGTAAGCATATATTTTAAAAACAAGTTTTCTTTAACAAATTATAGTTTCCAGGTTTTTCCAGGTTATTTAAAAAGGGCATTAATTTTTAATATATTAAAATAGTATAACAATAAAATAATAATTCAGATGCTGGAAGACATAAGAAACAGAATTCTTTCCTTTTTCTTTATTATGGTTTGTGTATGATAAAACTAGTGTTTATCTGTAATTCTAGAGTAACATTCTACTCCAGTATGAAAAGAAAGCTAAAATAATAAATGTTTCCTTTAACTAATTACACTTCAACCAAGTACCTCTTAAAGATTTGGAGAAAAGGCAGATTTACTTGAACAGTTGATGTTGTTCTAGACTGGGAATGTCATCATGTCTATATCGACAAATGCATATATGCCATAAAAGTACAACCTGCACATGTAAGTAGACTCTTTCATTGTGGTCTGACTCTTACCATTACCACAGAAGTTAACTGATATTGGCCACAGTACAATATACGAAGATAGATATTGTCCAGTTACATTAATGTTTAGAATGACATTGAGCAGAAATGTTCCAGTTTATTTTAATGTAGAAAATATACCAAACCCCAAAGTGTGATAAAATGCTTGTTTTGTTATGAGAATTTATCTTTTAATCTTAAATCACTGTTACTTTTCTTTAAAAAAATTGTCCCAAGATTCTTTATTGAAATTAAGTTACTAAAAAAATTAAGATGTTAGGAAGATCAATGCTTATTGAAATGCTTTCTTCATAACTCATTATCTGTGCATCAAAAATTTAGAGAGGTTTATGTGTAAGTTACTTTTCTAAGTGATAAGAATTTAGATAGTCTGACACATAATAAAAGTTGCCATCATTTATTCAGTATATATTTTAAAACTATTCATCAATTGTTAATATATTGGTGGCAGAATAGAGCAAAGCAGTTAAGCACATGAATTCTTTTTTCTCAAATTTTACCGATTTGCTATTTATTTGCAAAACTATATAATTTTGAGAATACAATTTCACCCCTCCTATGTGCACATGCTTTACCATCCTCCAAAGTTCAGTGAGTTTACAATGTCTTCCTCTCCTTTGCTTGCTGTATTTTGTTTTAATTTTATTTTTCAGTTGTTTATATAACTGTTATTTTGAGAGTACAACTTTACATGTCCTTGTGAAACACATAAGTTCTTACAGACAGACTAAATAGTTCTAAAGCAGGTTTTCCTCTTGCTATCTATGCTACCTTCTTTCTGTTCTTTTTTTTAAATTTTCTCATCAATACAATGGAGAAAAATTGCCACTTAGAATGTCATCTTTTTTTGAAGCTAAATGAAAGAGTATCTGGAAGTTAACATATTTAATATATTCTACCTTTTAATAATTAATCCTGAAAGTTGAATGATAGTAGTAATTATGGTGTGAAATCACTCTAAGTCACAGATTTAAAGTGATTTGTAAAGAATTACTTTCCAGTAACTATCAGAGTTAGTAATTAAATGTGACCTGTTGTCTTCCAAACCTCGGCTCCTTTCCTGTAATCTTAAATGTCCTCAAGTTCTCTGCCAATCAGGGTCACTTTTTTCTGTTTAAATGTATGTGCTCAGACTTATTATAGGTATATGGGAAATTCAGAATTTAGTCTAACATTTGAGAAACCCAAGGAAGGCATCAAAAAATCTCATGTTCCTTTGGTCATTCCAAATTCTTACGTTTTTTTTCATTTTCATTTTTCAGTTTTCACATCATCTTGCTATCAGTTGGGTATACTTTTACTCTTTTGTCATTAACACATTATGTTCTTTTGAAAAAAAATTAAATTTCTTGAAAAAATACCAAAGGTTCATCTTGGGATGCAGGATTTACATAATGTTATAGCACCTGTCATTTTTAAAAGTTAGCTATTCCTTGTGAAGCTTGTGTCCTTTTTTCCATGTCTTTTCTATGACATACTATAATCCATTGTTCCTAATAGTTATACAAAGTATTCTAAAAGAGACCAGAAAACAACTTTTACACATCCTAAATCATCCTAAATCATTCTAAATCATTCTTCTTATGACTAACAAAGATTAGAACAGGTAGCTTAATTCTTGTAACAGTGATACAGTTTTCTAGTTTGCTCATAGAAACACCAGGGCTTCCCTGAAGGTATTAAACATTCTGGATATTATGACAGTAATATTTAGACTTCACAACACTTGATAACAAATTCATAATAAATCAGCTTAATGCCTCTAGTTAGACTGAATGATATCATTCCATTGTGCTTTCAGTAATAAATGAGAAGGGAAAATCTTCTTATTTCCCTATCCTTTCATACCTCTACAATAAGATATTTCAAAACTTAAAGATCATTTCCTAGCAACCTGATTCAATTAAACCACTACATAGAAAAGACTAGTAAGGAACTCATATGAATCTTTTATTGTTGTAAGTTAAGAACAATGAAATATTTTTGACCTATTTATCTTTATGAAATAAAGAAACACAGCTCTTACAAAGATTCCAAGTGCTTTTGAATTTTTCTTCTCAAAGGAATCTAAAACATAGAAGAATTATTTATTCAGTGTTTGCCTCACCATCTTTAAAAGCTGGAAGTTAAGAATTATGTAATTTATTTACAACAGTACAATGTGCTGTTTTACTAAACTATCACAAAATAGTCATTAATCCAGGAAACTGAATGAACCAGTATTATACATTGTAGGAATTATCAATAAATCACTGAGTTGTTTTCCAAATTTTATTCAATTAAAATCATTGTTTCTGAATAATGTAAAAATGCATTGATGATGTGGCAATATGCATACCCTTGATACAGGATACCTTTATTGTTTCATCTTAGTACAGGATTGTAAATTATGAGTGTGTTTTTGTGTATGTGTGTGTTCACATGGGTTTTCAAATGCAGTATTCAAAAACATAATCTTATTGGTAGGGTGGAGAGGAGTAGAAAAACAACTAAGATGTTCTGACTCAGGGGTTCAAGGGTTGGTGAAGGTATGAAGTACATGCCTAGAGGGCTCTCATCTAAGACACTATGGGCAGAGCTCACTTATCACAAATGTATTTTACAGTAGAATAGTGGCAAAGGATTCTACCTGGATTGAAAGTCAGGTGGATATCATTTACTTAGACTCTTGGCTACTAATTTATTTAACTGTAAAATATTATATGAATCCCTCTATAATAAAGATTTTAACATTGATAATAATAGTAATATTAGCAACTTGCATAAGTAGACATTTTTATTGCTAAGCTCTGTTGAGAGCTTATCACATTCTTTTTAAAATGATGTATAAAACATAAGGATGCATAAATTCTATTTTGCAATTCTATAAAAATTTATAAATAGAAAATATGAATGTTATATATACCACATCAAAAACTGAATATATAAAAAGACCCATATAGGGCCTCCCTGGTAGTGCAAGGGAATCTGTCAGTAGCCACTGCAACACTTGTTAGATCACTGGACAGAGAGCTAACCCACAAGGTACAACAGACCTCTCTTATCTCTCCTGCCGCTCCCCTCCGCAGTGTATTTCAGCAGATCTGCCTCTTCTGCTCCCCACTCTGTCTCTGGTGAATCCTCTTCACTTTCCTACCCCCACACCTCTGACCTACACTGCAATTCTTGTATGCATAGATAAATATCATCTTTAAATAATAAGCCTGTTTCTTTATTAAAAAAATATTTATTTACACATATAAGAGCTGAGGTACAGGCCAGAGTGGTGGGAATTGAGAGTACTCACCAGAGACAGAGTGGGGAGCAGAACAGGCAGATCAACAAAAATATACTGCTGAGGGGAGCGGCAGGCAAGGGAGGAGAGGTCTGCTGTGCCATGTGGGTCCCCTCCCTGGTTGGGGATAGAACTCTCTCTACAGTGCTACAGATGCTTCACATTGTGGCACTCAACCTACTGCGCCACCAGGGAGTCCCAATGAGTTTTTCTTGACAATAATGACAGTTGTCTAATATTATTTGTTAAAAGAATGAATGATAACACATTCCAGAAAACTTTAAAAATTAATACCTTCATCAATATTCATTCAATTATTATTGTCATTAATACTGTTGATAATTTTGAAAAGTTAATTTTTTTCCAGTTCATATCTTCTTATCAGTGGTGTTGCATCTATACCTTCCTTGTTAGTTTGTTTGCCTGGGGTGTGAGGCTCTTGCCAGGGAAAGGACTCAGAATTCATGGTTATTGTCCTTACAGGAATATGACCTCTAACTAAAATACCAGATAATAAAAGAATAGAAATCATAGTTAATCAATTATTTCTTATCAACTTATTATTTTATCTGGTTAGCCACTTACTAAATCAAGATACAGTTTTCCAAAGTAGAAATTGAGGCTTTAATAAGGAAATACTGGTTTTGGTACTGGTTTGAATCCTCAGGGAGAAATTGGTGTCACATATTCCCAAATCTCACTAGCCTTCAGAGATCACTTCCATATGCCTAGACAAGGAAGAGACATCAATAATTTGTGTTGTTTGCAACATTATGTACCTTTTAGAAAACAGTGTTCAATTCTCCCTACCTGATACAGAGGCTTGAAAGCTTGGTTTCAGTAGAATGTAAGCATGAAATGCAATTTACATGATAGTTTACAAGCATTAACTCTCATAGATTCATAAAATAAAAATCTATTTATAATTATCATATTAGAAACAAGATATTTTTGTCACTACTCAAACTTGTCACTATTAATAGAGTATATGATTTACCTCAAAGCGAGGTGTAATCAAACTGTTATTCTGAATGGTGTATGTGGTGTTCTCTTACAAATTTTGTATATTAGCTGGCAAAATGACATGTCTCTATTTTCTTATATACAATATTTTATATATAATTTACATCATTGTTCATTTTTCTCCTGTCAGGTGTAATCGCCATAGAATTCCCAATTCACCCCTGCACCATTGCCATAGTTCCTTGTATTCTTCCCTCCCATTTTGATTCCTCTCCCTTCCCATCCTCTGCCTAATGTTTCTGATTTATAGTTGCCTGATATTTTTTTAATTTATTGTTATTATTTCTCCCCTGATTCCTTATTTGATTCTCCTATATTCCTCATATAAGTGAAACCATCCCATATTTTTCTTTTTCTTGCTTATTTCACTAAGTACTTTTAGAAATTTTTCAACTTTGTTTATTATTGTTTGTTATTACAGTCATCTCTAATTATTTGTTACATTGATTGAATCATTTAAAGACTGCCAGTAAAATGATGACCATTTTTGTAGGTGGTAATCTGTGGGATAATTGAAGTCTTTAGAAAAACTATGTGTAATAATTAAAATTGTATTTGACTAACAGAAAGAATGCCTCCTAAAAACTGGTGCTGGATCAAGCAGTGTTTATCACTATTCTGGGTTTTCTACCCTCAATAAAGTCAAAATAAAATTGTTGTTAATGGTGAACAAAGGAATAAAAGTCTGAATTTTTGAAAGGCATATTGATGTTAAAGAACAAAACAAAATATTCTGAAGTTCTGTACATTGTACTCTTAGTATCTATGCTCAGCACTGGGGACTGATCTCTTGACCAGTAGTCTTTCCAGAGAGTATCTGGGATGTGTGTATGGTAGGGATATACAGCAAATGCGGGAGTCAACACTTCATCAGTGAATTTTTCACTGGTAGTTACCAGAGATTTTAAAGGCATTTGCAATATTTTATACCAGGACTGTTGATATGCAAGATTATAAATCCTCAATATTTGTCACAAAAAACCTTATATTGTAAAACATAAAAGTAGTTAAACATATCACATTTATTTTATGTTAATCTTTATAAAAGCATAATGCATTATACACACTTATTTCCATTTTGTAGATGAGAAGCTTAAAAGTTGGAATGATTAAGGAACATGCTAGATAGTTGTTAAATCTAAAGTCTTAAAACTCCAAGTGGCTCTCATAAGAGTAATTTTTGCTCTCTATTTTTAAAATTTAAGAGAAACTTTTCTGATCTGGAAAAATAAAGAGAAATCAAAATATGTGATTGTGACTTCCAAGCATGTTGGTGGTATTATATGTGCTATAAAAGCATACATTTCTTCTGGTTACCATTGTTTGTCTTTGTAACAGACTTTTCAGCATATTGAAGTCTTGTCTCTGAATTGCCCTTGTCTTTTCCAATGAAGTTATCTGCTCTCCCAAGAGCCATGCCTGTTTTGTGAGCTGATTTAATGATATTGGTATGAATAGTGTTGAAAGTGACACTGTGCCATCCTGCTGGTTGCAGAGAGGTCATCAAAAATATAAATGGCAAGGAGCAATCAATACATCTCTATTATATACAGATGGGAGGGAAATGTTTAAGACAGCAGTTCTATCATCTAAAGGTGCTTATATATTCTCAAAGCAACTGTCTTTATTAGAATCAATTTTTAATGGGGTTAAGACCTTATCACTTTAAAAGTGTTTGGCCACTCTATAACTTTTCCAAGCACTATTATGGCATTTCTCATTTGTGAAGTTCTTTCTCAGCACAAGTGCTTAGAGTAACATTTGTTAAAAAATAACAACAAAAACAAGAAAACCCATAATTTTTCTTTAAGAGAAACTTGTTATATAAAAGCAATTTTTTATGGAATCTGGAATTAATAATTACATATTAATATAAAATATTAGGGCCTCCTGGGTGGTGCAATGGGTTAGGCAGCGCACTGTGAAGCAAACCACAGCCACTGCAGCACAAGTTCGATCCCTGCTGCCGGCCAGGAAGGCGACCCGCATGGTGCGGCAGACCTCTCCTGCTGTGCCCGCTGCTCCCCTCAGCTTGTACTTCTGGTGATCTGCTCCCCGGTCTCTGTGGTGAATCCTCTCACCCCCCACACCTCTGGCCTGTACCCCAGTGCTTGTATGCATAAATAAATCTTTAAAAAATAAAATATTAGTTTTCAAAAATAGTTATTACATGACCTAAATAACATTAATTTGAAAAAAATTAAACTCAGGAGTAATAAAAATAAATCCCTCTTATGGGAGGCTTAATAATTGGAGAAGAGTGAAAAATGGGTTGGTAGGAATTGAGTATAGGCTCTTTCAAGCTGTATAATGACAACACTTATGTGAAACTAACTCAAGCTTTTTACCAAAATTTGATGTCCTAGTACTAACAGCTTCAGGGCCTCAGCTGTTCTTGCTGAGACTGTCTATAGTTATCTGCCATATTTGAATCTCACTAGCATATTCCAGAACACTTCTATCTTAATATAGTAATGCTAATCCAATGACAGCAACTTTGAGCTCTGTATTGAAAGACTTGCACCACCTATCACCTATCAAATTGACCTGTCTCAATTTGATCTACACATACTGGAAGCTTTACAACAGTTTTTTCATAACATTTTATAGATACATAATAATTGACATAATAAACTGCACATATTTAAAGTGTAAAATTTGACAGATTTTCACATATGTACACTTATGAAACCAACAGCACAATCACGATGTGTATGGATCACTGGCAAGATTTCTTAGGCTCTTGCATAACCCTTCCTCCCTCTTCCTCTCTGGCACATCATCTATTTTTTAGTAATAACTAATATAATTCATGTCAATATGTATTCACTTGCATTTTCTAGCATTTTATATAATCATAAAATATTTACTCTTGACTAAATTTTTTACTCAGAACTTTTTGATTAATTTATGCTGGTAAATATACTAATACTCTATCCATTAATACTGCTGAGTAGTATTTCATCATTTGACATTATTACAGTTTGTTTCTCCATTAACCTGTTGATGGGCGTTTGAACTGCTTTCAGTTTTTATTTGTTTGTTTGCTTTTGTTTTTACTTGGAAAGATGCTAGGAACAAAGTGGTTAGGTCCTTTCATGCTTGTTCTTATCGGTAGCATTATGTGAGCTTCAGCTGCTCTATATATCTTTGCTGACAGTTGGTGTGTTCAGTCTTTTTGATGTTTATGCTAATTGGTGTGTAGTGGTATTTTATAGTAGTTTGAACTTGCATTTCCCTAATGATTAATGATTCTGAACATATTTTTGTATGCTTACTTGCCATCCATGTATCACTATCCATATAAAGTGTTAAAATTTTAAGTTTTAAATTTGGATTGTTTCATTACAGGAATGCCTTGCTTCTTGAAAGTTCTCATGCCACTTTGCTGTTATGTCAGGCCTACATAGTACTTGTTTTTGATAATCAAAATTAACCTGAAGAAAATTTTCTCTTTTACAACAAAAGATAAAAAGAAAAATAGTGTTCATCATTTTTTTTAGCAGTTGTTCTAGAGGTATCTTATAACCAATGCCAGAGTGGTATCTCAAAGTTCTTGTTTGGAAGCTCCACTGGTATCAAGTTGCCATGTCTTTGAACCCAGTGACCAAAGCCTTGTAGCCACTATTCAGACTTATTATAGCAAAAATGTGATGCATCATAATGTAAGAGCCATTGACAGATAGGGCAATTCTGCAGTTTTTTTTTTTTTTTTTTTATGAGAGATCCTGAAAGGCCACAGTATATAATTAGCAACTGCTAACACTGAAGGTGCTCTTGATCAGCTAACAGTCTTCAATGGAAATGGCATTTCGAAGAAACTGTGTCCTGAAGCAGTGAATGATTTTAAAGAGTTCAGACCAACAATAAGTAAGGCAATGGTGACTTTGGATAAGGGGTTCAGGTTTGTGGAAATTGATTAAGACAGTGTTGCAGAGGTTTTGACATACCATGACCAAAAACTGACAGATGAAGTGCTGATGCAATTGCAAGAGGAAAGGATAAGTATCAAAACTGAACACAATGGCAAGCAGCCTGAAAGTGAAGTCGTTGGGGAACTGAAAGTGCAGAACTTGCTTTATTTTTTCACTGCTATTGGCAATGCAGCAATGACTACAGAAAAGTATGACTTTAATTTTGAAAGGGCAGGTAGGCTTAGGACATATTTGCCAGATGTTTTGGGTACCTATAAGAGAATTTATGATATAAAAATGTGTGACATTAAACAGACAAATATATTGTATTTAAACCTTTCACATATTAGTTACAGCAGAAAGGAAATCTGACTTTTGACATGGAGGCAGGCAAACATAGAATGTATAGAAATTAAGGAACTGCATACTCTGATGGATTCAGAGGATGATGGCAGGTTGTTAATAAATGACTCATTTCCTCCCTCTCCTGTACTGCAGTCTTCTGCATCTTCCACTACCTCCATCTCCAATACTTTGACCCAATACACAATCATCACCTAATATGAAATATTTGATTTTCACTTAAGAAGCCATCATTCAGTTACTGTAGGATTTCAAGTAAATTATTTAGCTTCTCATTCTCACTTTCTTTCCAAATGGAAAATGGAATATGCCATTATTTTTTATTCCTTAACTTTCCTCCTCTCTCCCTTAATCTTATTCTTGGTAGTCAGGTTACATAATTGTTCCATGCTTTACAGATAGTGTAATCTCATGCATTTATGGGGGGGGCAGGCAAAGCACTGTGGTCTTTTTTTTTTTTTTTCTTGATGAGATCAGGAATATATGAACGCAGATGTGTCTTTTAATGATTTTATAACCATGAATAGAGTAAGACTTAGGGTAAAATATGTACTATGAATAAAAGATAAAAAGAACATAGACCACTGAGAATATTGATAAAGTATTGGATAAAATACCCTTGAAACCTATCCTTTTTCTGGATATCTTCAAATGTAATATACTACTTAAAACTTACTTAAATCAGTTGGAATTGGTAGTGTATCCTGCAACATCCTAACTAAGCCCTGATGAAAATAAATGAAATAATGAAGTTGAATGCATAGTGTAACTTTAGACACATTGGAGAGATTTGGTATCTGATGATTATTATTTTAAATTTTTAAAGATAATGATTGAAAGAGACTAGTCTCATAGAAAACACCATAGTTTTAAGTTTATGAAATTTTGAAAGAAAACCAAAACTAGCAAGCTATTTTATCCTTCTTTGTACTATAGAAAATTGAGCACAATTTCTCTAATTTAATATATATTCTGACATATAGCTTTAAATCTCTAAGACATAGGCCTCCTAATTCTATATCTTCATTTCAAACTGCTGTTGTTTAGGTTTATTGAGAGTGCCTAATTTCTTCATTGATGATTGTTACTTCATCAGTTTGCTTTAAAAACTAAACATTGCAGAATTGCTCATGACCACTTATCATCAGGAAATGTAAGTAAACACCCAATGAGATACTATCTCACATGTGTGAGACTAACTCGTATCACAAAGGCCAAAACCAATAGTAAAGGCAAGGGTGTAGAGTAACATGGGCCCTTCTGCACTGTTGAGAGTAATGTTCACTAGTCTGGTCTCTCAGGAAAACAGAATTATGTTTCTCAAGACATTAAAAATGGGCCAACCCTATGATCCACCTAAATATCTTTTTGAAAAATCCAAAACACTCATTTAAAGCTCTATGCATTTTCTTATATTCATTGCCTTACTGTTTATAAGAGACGAGTTATGGAAACAACCTACGTGCATAAGAACAGATGAGTGAGTTAAGAAGATGTGGTATTTATACACAGTGGAATACTACACAGTTGTAAAAAAAATAGAGATGTGAAGTCTTGCCATCTGTGACAACATGGAAGGAGCTAGGATGGATTACTCTAAGCAAAATGAGTCAGAAGGAAAAAGACAAATACCAGATGAGTTCTCCCCTGTAGAATACAGAGAAACAAAACAAAGGAGTGGCCAAAACTAAAGCAAAACAAACCTTAGGAGTCTGACTATCGACTTGAATTGCCAGATGGGGAGTGTGGTGAATGATGCGCAAATAGGGGAGGATGCCCAATAGACTATGGTGGGGGAGGTGTGTGATGACAGTGTGATGTGATAACATAAATCTGAAAATGTGTGAATCTGTATGTCTGAATCATACAAAATGTTATAAATCAATGTTGCTTCAATAAAAAATAATACAATAGAAATAAAATTTGCATGCAAAAATAAACATTCCATTAACTAAGAATTACTATTTTCAAAATTTAACAGTATGAAAACACTACATTTTCTATATACTTTTATTATAGAAAACACAGTAAGAGTCATTTATTTACACATTGCCAGATTTAGACTATTATATTGACATGTCTGTGCTATGGAAAGGTCACATACCTACCTTACATATTTTTGTTATGATGAAAACAGTGGTTGGAGCCAGAGAAAGAACTGATATTTCAGTGATCCAGGATTGTCAATGTTCTCACAATCATTGGTCACAGAAGTCATGAACCATTGAAAACAGCTTAAATTTCTCTACATTCAACCTATCAATGTATATATTATATACAATGTGTATATATATAATGTATATATTATATATGTATAATGTATATATTATATATATATCTCCAACATTTCTCATATCAGTGTAAGCAACTCTAAGATTTGATTGATACTTGAGTAAACTGATATTATGGGGTTAAAACTACTTTCAGAAAAGTATTGCAGTATAAGCATTACTTGAAGAAAACACATGTTAAAATTATCATAGTTAAATTATGCACCCATTTAGTTATAGTGCATTCATTTAAATAGACCATTTCCATATTAGTAAGACTGTAAAATGGAACCACTTGTCCTTCTGGATGTGATCGTTAGGTTATTGTACAGAGACATATTAAATGAAAGCTGGAGGTATATGGCTTCTAAAAGTATAGAAACAAATATTACTTTAATGTCACTAATGTTCTTGGTTTAATGCAGTATTTACTATTTTTGCTTGAAAAATTCTATAAAAATTATTTTTAGGATCTAAAAGGTATGAATTTAGTTAAAGTTATATCTTCAGGAACACAAGTGTTGTGTCATATGAAGAACATCTGCTGAGCCAGCTGTTGTTACCATTTAAGTTCAAGCTTTTGTCAAGAAGCATTTTACCCCAATAATTTTATTTGTTCATTTGGGGAGAATGATCTGGAAATGAGTGCCACGGCTAGATGTGGCTATTACAGTAAAGAGTGATTTGCTGGGTCTCAAGTGGGCCATCATACCTTTGTAAGTGGAATGGCCTGAATTGTTGCCAGGACATATAGGAGTGTAGTTGATAGATATATTGAATGTTACTCTTAACAGTGATGGTGAAGTATTTTGTTTTAGTGAAGGTAAATGTGAACTCTGCACTGGAGCTGTAAGTATAGTCATTTAACCAGAACAAAGTACCTAGTAGGCACTGGTCTCAGGTAACCGAGCCAAGGATTTGACCTATGGAGTCAAAATAATTGCAGGTTGACCATGAGACTAAGTTAATTTTGGCAGTGTAAAGAAACACCCACATTATCTAGGTCAGATGTCCACATTTTCTTTTTTCTGGAAGATTCCTAACCTCTATAAACAGGAGAAAAGACGAGATATGACAGCAGTTTGATGTAGATACAAAGATTAAGGAGATTTTCAAATATCAGTGACAATTACTTCCAATTATTTAGCAAGGAAATGAGGTCAGAAGCATAAAATTCCTTCTCTTTTACTTTGCCTCACAAATATTTCTCTAATTAGGAGAAAGCAGTGATTTGTATGTACTTCATGTACATTTGCCCCAGGCAATCACAAAAGTCTGAATTGACCTGTCCGTCAAGAGAAAAGATTGCTGAGCTAGATGTAAACAGTGTATGTTGAACTTTTAAAATGGTGGTACAAGTAAGACTCTACCAAGTATAAGAATAATAAAAAATGCTTTCTACAAATGCTTTTATATTGTACTAGGGAGATAAGGAACCTCAGGGTAAAATGGCCTGTGTGTCAATAATTTTGCAGACATACTCATTTTAAAACATATGGATATGTTACAAAATTAAAGACTTTAATTTTTAAGCAAAAGTTAACATTTTCGACTTCTGAGACTGTCTCTAAGATATCCCAGGAGCACAAGTTTGTTCTTCTGTGTTATTAGGTCATCTACTCTGGAAGAGTTAGAAACCTGAGGTGCTACCAAGGCATTATATAAAGAACACAAAGGAGCAGGTTGCTAAGTATGAGCATTGAATTAGTCAGATTTAAAAGATGATAAAAAAATCTTGTTAAAAGTTGATAAATGATAGGCTTTATTTGATCCTCAAAAAGAACAGTGCCACCAGGGAGGCAGGACTTAATTCCTTGGGAACATTGAGATTTGTCTTTGCTCCTCTCTATTTGCAAAAACTATATCTTTATCATGTTCTGATTTTCTTCACCATAGATCTGTGTGTCTACCTTGCTAATGGCAATATGTCCTTTCTATTTTCCTCTTTTATACTTTAAATCATGAAATAAGCCTTACTCCATTTTACCCCATGAAAACTTCATGTTTTTAACTTGACTGAGAATGGACTTAACAAATTTTTAGATGTCATAACAAGGAGTTTGGATTTTACTTTTCAGTGAAAGCAAATATTAAAGATTATTTTCACCTAAGTAGGGAAATTATATACTTAGTATTAATTAATCATTAATTAAAAATAATATATTGCTATTATCTATGACACAAAACCTGTCATAGAAAAGTCAGCATATTTTTTCAAACTGTTTCCTAGAATCTTGGGAAAGAGTAAAAGATCAATCATGTGAGGATGGGATGACTTCTTACAAATCAATCATTTTGGAGAATGATGGGGAAGGGAGAATACAGAGACATTGACAACATATACCTTACCAAGTGTTTTAACTTGCCAAGAGATTTCTTTGACCTCAGGAAGTGAAAAGCGACAAGAAATAGAATGAGACTGAGAAGCTTCTGTAACTTATTCATCTGCTTTTTCTGCCAAGAACAGAGGTTGACTTCTACAATAAAAAGGGCATCGAGGGAATATTTAGCCTGAGATTCTGTGAAACAGTAGTGAGAAAGCAACAGAGAAAATTTACAGCATTCTGACACAGCCTGTTCTATGGCTCTTGTTGCAAGCCCAGATGAGAAGGGGACCAGGGCGTGGCAGCAGTAGGCCACTTGGTAGTAACAACCTTGCATCCACATCAGCAGCAGAATGCAAGCTGGATGCTTTGGGATGTACCTGGGCAATTTTTAGACAGTTTTAGTGCAGTCATACAAAAAGTAGGTTAGTCACAAAATTCTCCTATACTGCAGGGGTTTTCTCTATATTTCCAAGTCAGAGAAAAAGAATATGGGAACACAAGGTGTGGAATGCTTTTATCTGTTAATCAGCAACTTAAATATTCTACCCTAACCTGATATATTGGGAAACATCTGTTATACGTACATCTGAACCCCCTAATTTGAACTGATATTTTAAATGTACCATAATCCAGTTTTGATAATGTATTTATTGGGTTGATTTTCATGACAGCTTTTTTTTTTAAATGACTTAAAAGGATAAAAACCAGAAACAAAATGACTTATCTCCAACCATGGAAAGGTTATTGCTGGCAAAGTGTCAAGATACTGATATATAAAGATATCTGGTAGATATTAAGCAAAAACAGAATGACAGTGGACAATTTAGCACAGTGTAGGCTTTTTTATGTATTAAGGTTTTTAGAAAGTCAAGTCTATAAAGTGAAGTAATTGGTTTAATATTGGGAGTAAAGAAGGAAATGGCAAGAATCATTTCTTAAAATTTTCCTTTGTTCAATGGGAAAGAGGGCGCTACTAGTCTTGGGTAAAGGACATAGAGGGATGGCTGATTTCATGACAGGGAGAAAGAATATCAGTTCATATTTGAGCATATTGAAGAATTATCTTTAAGATTATTTAAAAGGTAATATCAATAAGGCATTTGAATAATATCAATAAGGCGTTTGAATTGAATAAGGCAATTGAATAAGGCATGAAGTTTAAAGGGATGTTGTTGCAGACCCCTAAGGTGTGAAGTGCTGAGACAAGGAAAATGTCTGAGTCATGACTGGAAGACTGGTCATGGCTAACAGACTGACCAGATTGGGTTGACAGACTGGCCCGTGTACATATCAGGATATTCTTTCTTGTGCCAGTGAAACCATTGTCTGGAGAGTAAACTAGATTAGAAGGGAGAGCAGTGCAGCCTGATAATGCAGAACTTTGATGGTGAATGTGTGCCTGAACAAGGACAAACACTAAAAGAGGATTCATTGTCTAATCACTCACAAGGAGAGGAGGAGCGCTATTTGTATCAATAAAAATGAGTTGGGCCTGGAATTGGGATGCTTGAGCCTGGAGTAAGAGGCTGTGTGTCCCCTGGGGCCTCCTTCTGTTAAACTCTATATTGTGTCAGTCATTTCTTTATTTCTGGGTTCTTTTTTTTTAATACTTATTTATTTATGCATACAAGAGCTGGGGTACAGGCCAGAGTCCAGGGAGGTGAGAAGATTCACCAGAGACAGAGCAGGGAGAAGAACAGGCAGACTGACTGAAATACACTGCTGAGGGCAGCAGCGGGCACAGCAGGAGAGGACTGCTGCGCCATGTGGTTCCCCTCCCTGGCCGGCAGCAGGGATTGAACTCATGCTGCAGTGGCTGTGGTTTGCTTCATAGTGCATTGCTTAACCCACTGCGCCACCAGGGAGGCCCTATTTCTGGGTTCTTTTGGTGCCTCTCCTCAACTGTCTACCAGAGCTGGTCTCTGGCAGGATGTCCTGAGATGTGATATAAGTTTAAGGGCCTCTAGTGGAAGAGTTTGTTAAAAAAAGTCACTATTAGAAAATTTTAAAGAACTTTCATAATTGATGTGAGGTAAGTGGGAGAAAAAGCCTAGTGGAATCAAAGACTAAGCAGACAGAGAGATAAGACTATGGTCGCAGGAGTATACCTTCATAGAAACCAAGGAAAGAATGTTTTTTAGCAAGGATATAATCTGTAATACAAAGTGCTACTGAGAGATTATGAGCAAAATTGGTAAAGAAAATGTCTTCTGTCCCCAAATGTCCTTTTGTGGAGTGATGGGATTCATGTCATGACAGTATTCATTGTGCAATGAATACATGATGAAAAAAATGAATGTAGTAAAGATAACTTTTTCAAGAGAATATTTTTGAACACATAGTGTTGTAATAAAGAAAGTTAAATGGTAGCTACAGAAAGATGAATATGGAAAGAAGAAACATTTTTCGTTTGTCTTGTCTAAATGTGAGGAACTTGAATAGATAAAAAGTTTAATTTTAAAATAATCCAATTTTAAAATCTAACTATTTTAGAATTGAATGAAAAATTTCTGTTGCTTACTTATCTCTAAGTTTAGATATTGAGTTTATGGAATCATGACTATTGCATTTAATCCATATAGTTGTTTTCAAATGACAATAATGATATTTATCAAATTACATATTTTCCGGTAAATAATCCCAACTCTCTAAGTTCTCATTTTCTCATCTGAAAAATTTAAGCTAATTATACCACTTTAAAACCTTTAAATGAAAGATTAAATAAAAAATGGCATGCAAAAACTCCTAATGTTGTATTTCATGCATTGTATGCACTCAACTAATCTTAGTTCTTCTATCACTGTGATCTAATGAAACAGTAAAATTTTAAGCTTCAAGGTTGAAGTTAGAATATTTTACTTCCAAACATTGACATGATTTTTATGGGGTGGAATTCTCATCTTGAAAGACATAAAATCTACTACTGCAGGTTTCTTTTTCATGTTACAAAAGGAGGAACTACAGTTTTGGCAGCAACATTTTATGTCCGTATGCTGGCAAATAGGTATTTTCTTAGATGGTCAAAGTATAAATTCCTCTCTTTGATAATGAATTTCCAAGTAAGAATTGTATATTCATTGGAAAATGATGGGTTTAACATTACTTTTCAGTTGTTCATGTAATGCAAAGCTGACTTAGTAGGAATTTTGCACTGGCTCCTGACATCATAACATTTAATGTCTAGAAGCATCCACACATGCAATATAGTCTATATTATGCACAGACTCTATTATATTTAAGAATCCTTCTATTGATCCTATAATTAATAGAAGTTGGATTGTAGAGTCAGACTTCATGCATCAGATCTAACTCAATGAAATGTTAGATGTGTACCTTGATCAAGTGTCCTAAATTATCTATGTTTCATCTTATCTCATTAGTGGAGAAAAGAACAGTAGGATCATTTTAATTATAGGAGATATGCATTTGAAACTATTAGTATGGTCTTTGCACATTGTAAATGCTCATTAAATATAAGCTAGCCATTATCTTATTATTCTGAAGTTTCAAGTGTTTCCTCGATGTATTGAATGAAAAATTGAAAAATTCAGTTTGATTTTGTGGAAAACAAACCTTGTATGCTAAGGTTCAAGTTTAGAAGCATGACATATTTTCTTTCTAAATATATATATATATATTATATTAAAATAACATTGGCTTACCACACTTATTCAGAAATAAAGGAACTGGTGTCGTCAGATGTTGTCACATGATACCCACCACCAAACCACTGATTATCCTCCACCATTGTCCATTGGACCTCCTTCCCCCTTTTCTCTCTACTCTACCTCTTCCCCACTATTTCCCTTAGATTTATGATCATATTTCAATGGTTTGATATAATTTGATTTTGTCTGACTCTGCTTTGTTTCTCTATAGTCCACATATGAGTGAGACCATTTGGTATTTGTCTTTTTTCTTCTGGCTTCTTTGCTTGTCATAATCCCCTCCAGCACTATCCATGTAGATATTGTTATTAAAACAAGTCCAAACTACTATTCCAGAGTAAGAAGTCTAGCATTAGAGAACAAACCTGGAAATCTTTAAACTAAGGGGGAATTATGTGAAATTTCCCATCTTCTTTTCTGATACAAAGAAAAATAAAGAAAAAGAGAAAAATGGTAGTTAATTTTTAAAAGTTTTACTGCTTTATTATTTATATATTACAAGACCATGTTTAATAATATAATACCATATTGGAAAAAACTAGGATATATATAGTACTTTGTGATGAAAGTAATGTGTGATGAAAATAAGATATCTTAGTATGTATAGAAAAACTTAGAAATAATGGAGTCATCTTGGTGATTGTGTTAGTTTTAGGAAAATTAAGAAACATGGTGACATTTAGCAAATGCATGATTATTTGGAATAAATTATAATTTTTATTCATCCCTTGAGAGGAAATGTGAAAAAAACTGTGGCATTTTGAAAAAAATACATAAGTTTGTAAAAAATTTGAGATACTTGGCGCTTGTTAATGTTTGATCTTTGGAGGAGGAGATAATGAATATTGTCCTCATGTTCTTGATAAGCAAAGGGTTTACTGTTTTTGTTTTCCTGGATATTTGAAGAAATTATTTCATAATGTTTCCACAAAAGAAAATGTGTCAAAATTACCCATATATTTCTTCCACAAAACTCAGCAAAACAAAAGTTTTAAAGTATAGAAAGTTTGGAAGAAATGTCCAAAAGCAATCCAGGATATTCTTACATTCTAGAAGTAATCACCACTGGAACATAAACCTACAAAAGTAAGGGATGAAGAATCATGGAACTTTTCTAGATAAATATTCAACAAAAATCATGAAAAATAGTTAATTTTTGTTGATATTTTTGCTTTCAAACCCTCTGTGTTCTAGGCTAAATTAAGTAGTATAATTTGTAATTTATTGTCCTTTAGGTTCCTTATTCCCTATTCATTTATTTTACTCTATCTAGTGCCATGTGTATACTTTTTTATTTTGAAGATTATTCTATATTTATTTACATGTACAATATTCAGCTAAGGGGATGAGAATATCTGTCTGTCTTTCTACTTTGCTGCCCATCCATTCATCCCATATATTACCTCAAATAATATTTGTAATTTGAGTAAGACATTATATAAATGTTTATAGCTGTATTTATATAAGGAAATTACTAGTGATATAAAATTCTTAGTAACTGTATAGTCATTATTTAGTTCTTGATCAGTTATATGAAAATTACATGAGACTATTGAATAAAGGTTTTGATATTGATAACTATCAGCATTTGATATATCTTCTTAATAAGTTTGCAGCAACAAAATACATATGTATAGATGAATAACTTCTGGAAATTCTTGGAGACACAAAGGAAAATTGTATTCTTAATTGTCAGTGTTAACTGAATAGTTGGTCTACTTATATGTATGTTTATGCAACATTCTATGAACCTATTTGACCAAAGACTATCTATATAAAGCATTTTGTGGCAATGACTTTGAAAGAAAATTTTGGTTGTCAAATATTGAAACCTTATAATCATCTTAATTTGAAATATGTATTGTTATAGTACTGCTCTTACATGAGATTATAACTTTTGTGACATAGTTTACTTTTTTGTAAAAGTGGAAATGAGATAATTTCTAAGGTATATATGTCCCTATATCACAGATGTTTTTGTATAATTTTATATTAGTCAACATCATGATAATTTGTTACTACAATATTCATTTATTTGTTAAACTCCATTTTAGAAGAAAAATAATGTAGGTGGCAATTACTTTTATAATTCATATTTCAAGTAGAGTTATGCAGTTTTAACTACTTCAAAGTCAAGGTAGTTAAAGGTAGGTGTGCCTTTTATCAAAAATTTTGCCCAGTATCTGATGTTAATAAATTCTGTGTTACTGTCAGAAATGTCACAGTATTTGTAATCTGTATCCAAATTATTGAATCTGGAACAGAGTTAAAGAATCTTTTATTTCTTTTTAGTTTATATTGGATATATTATCATACTCTGTATCCCCAAATTAAAAGTTTATATGAATATGAACAGAAAGATAATGGTAAAAAAAAATATATTGATTAGGTAAAAGTATTTCCAAACCTAATGACCTTGAAGTTTTAAATCATAACACTTTAAACTGAAATGGGGCACTTAATAATTATACCAAGTTTTCAGGTATGATCAATTTTGTTTTGGGAAAACTGGGACATATAGTTACCCTTTCTAATGAACAGATTCACATGAAATAATGTGTGACAAAGGGTAAAAAATACACTACTTGTGTGAATTCAGGGTACTGTGAAATATAACACAAATGTGTTTTTAATGATGAAATAGGGAGATAGTTCGTAAATAGAGAAACAGAGTTACACATTATTCAGTCTTTTACTAGGAAGATGCTATGAGACTAGAAAGTTGCAGGATTGGTGATTATTAGGTTAATGTCTTGAATGTTTTAATGCCCTATTTATTAATAGAGATAATGCCCCATGTGGCAATGGGGATGCAAATTTTATTCCAAATATAAGGGACTCTGTCTCTGACTTTTGCATCCTAGCTTAGTGGCCAAATATGTATTCAGGGTCTTTTCATTTCAGAGTCTTTTACTCAGATTACACTATATGTTTAAATTTGTGAAAAGATACACGTCTATAACTACTTAGCATATTCATTTTTCTTTTTTTTGTTTTGACATTAGAATATTATCAAGTTTTAACTTCTATTAACCTCTGTATATGTCTGCATTAGAAATATATGTATTTAAACTTTAAGAATAGCATGCTATGTTTTCTAATTTTAACTGCTGCATTTTTATTGAATTATGTGGGGGCAGCAGATCGAGTCTGAACTACTCTGAAGATGAAAATGTTAAATATTGGTCTTTCACATTATACTTGTAGCATTCCAAAGTTATTTGAAATTGACCATATAGAAAAATCTCTAATCTGTGTGAGATAATTAAAATGACATTCTGGAAATAAAATGTTATTTTGGTCCTCAAATTTTTTTAAATGTGTCATTCTAACAGGTACTGTTTATTGCATGGGGGTGAGAATAATATGAACACAAGTATCATTGCTGAGTTCATGGAATGCATTTCATCATTGTTTACTCTAGTTATCTAAGCAAAATAATTCTTCAGTAAATCTTTTTCATCTTCATATGAACTTCAGCCCCTGCAGTAAGCTACTTGTGATTAATTTATGCAGCTACTCAGTTCCATTTCCTATTAATAATGTGTTTATCATATAACTATATTTAAGGGCTTAGCATTTTATCTGATTTATAAATACATTTAATACATTTTGCTAATGCAATTTTTAATGTGTTTAATAAAATGGTCTACAAACTTTATTATTAATGTATAAATTTCAAAGATAACTGAGACTATCTGCTATCTAGGTCAGACTCTAAACAATTTATAACAATTTTTAATGTTTTATTTAGATCCCTTTGGAATGTGGAATGAAGGGTTTGAAATGGGCCTGAGGCAGCTTAGGTGTCATACTTATTTCTGGGGCTAGTTTTACAATTCTAATAGCAATTCCATGCACATTGAAACCTATATTTTAGTAGATATGAATATATTATGGACCCTGTCATTCTCTGAAATAAAAACCATGAACAGGATAAAATTAATTGGACTTGAATTTTTTCCCCACAACAGTGAATTTACAATGGGCTTCAAGTTCAATATTGTGAACTTTTCTTACTTTACTATAAATTTGACTTTCCTAATATATATCCTCGATGCAAAGAAGTCACATTTACATTACAGAAAATGATCATTTTTATATTCTTTTGACATCAGTGCACAGATTTACTTGGTGGTCATTTACTTTTGTGTAGTTATTTCAAACCAGCATGGAGACTTAGAAAAAAAAAACAAACACAAAGAAGGAAGCACCATGGATAAGAAGCGAAGTTAATGGGATTTTAAACAGCATGGTTAGAGTAGGCGCTTATAGAAATGTAAAAAAAAAAAAAAAACTAAGGTGTTATTGAAAACATACACATTTAGTGGTCTTGTAGAGAACAGAAAAATGAGACACAGAGGGTTTTGGTTAGGATACAATACACTTTCTAAATTTGATGAAGTGAGTGTTCTTTTGGAAATATGCCTGGCTAGACTCCCTTTGGTTGTTTTGGATGTTGAAAATAGAACAGAAAATGAATCAGCTCTATAATCTAATCTTATATTTCTCAGGAAAATGTTTTCTCTTTATTTTCTTAAGGGACAAGCCATTTAATAAAACTTTCCAGATTTCCTTGTAATTATATTTCTCATTGTATGTTATCACATTGGAATTTTTGAACAGTTATCTTGTGCAAGTTTAGTCATCCTAAACCCCTCTCTCTATTCTCAGTGCAGGTTATCCTTTGGAAAAGTTCATTTCCAAGGTGTCAGACGAGCTTTAACAGTGAAAGTGAACAGTCAAATCCTGTAACACAGCTTTGTCTGTGCTGACATCAGGGAAGGTACTAACATTCTTTATTACACATCCATATGTGCATACACAATACTGGGATTGTTTTTCTGCCTTTATTAGACCATGTAACAAAATACAGTTAAGTTATCTTGAATAGCAGAAAAGGAAAATTATATGAACCCGGTATCATTGCAAGTGTAGAAATCAATTTACATAAAAAGTGACTGGATTCCTTCACTTTGTGCCTGGGAAAGGGATGAATTACTAAAGCAAAGGAGGAAAGTATTAGAGAGGAAAAACTACAGCTTAAAGAGGCACTGAAAAATCTTCTACTATAGAAGAACAGAATTTGTTTATATATCCTACTTCTAGAGCTCAATGTTTACCTTTTCTTTGGGTGATTGACTTAGTTATGACTGGTTAAACCTAGGTTGAAGATAAAATAATCATGAGTAGGTAGGTTCTGAAAAGGTTACTATGGGAATGGAGCTAATATTTGGTTGAGCACCTATAATATGCCAAATATTTTATCTATTATGACATATGCAGGATATATTATTATCTTCAGTTGTGGGATAAGAACAAGTCTCTGTTTTAGCACAGTTAAGTGAAGTGATATTGATTTGAATACAAAGGATTCTTAATTCATTGTCCTACACAATATATTAATATTTTAATAATAAAATGAAAATGAAATACATATTTCTCCTATGCTCTTTCAATGAACTGTATGGGCAAAAGACTACTAACAGAAAGTAAAAATATCTGATATTTCCATTCAAATCCCGTGTTAGCCAGAAGACATTTGTTGTCCTCAGCTAACCATGAGTCAGACCATAAGAAAGGGCAAAAGTGAATTAAATGGAGAGATTTTGATTCATTTCCCTTCTTCCTCTTGGCCTTTAATTCTTATTGTTGGATATTTCTGATTTCTCTGTAACATTACAGGAAAGATAGAAAAATCTGGAAAATTAAGTCTGAGTGAGGAGGTGGAGAAATTCTATAGAAACATAGTTATGTACATTACTGTTAGCCCTTGTAAATTATTCCTTAATTCCAAAAGTAGAAGTAATACAGGTTTCTTTTATATAATAAAACAATATATTTTAAAGAAAAATGTAAAAATTTCCCCTTTTATTCCTTTCAAAATTAGTAGCTTCATGTTACCTCTCCAAATCATACACAATGAATTTATGTATTTATTGCTTTCTTAAAGAAAGTTATTTTGATTCTTAATTTTTAAAATTGAGATTACACTTATTTACAACTTTGTGTGTGACTTAGAGCTATAGGATCACATTCACAGGACTATGGGTGCCTTGTGGTTGCCCATAGTCCTCCACCATAGTCAGTGACTCTTAATTTTCTAATTTAATTTTTTCTCCATTTTTCCAAATTAAGATATTCTTCTAATTATTTTAAGAACTACATAAATATAATCAACACAATTATGCTATAATGTATATAAATACCACCAATTGAAAGTTATGTTGATATAAACTTGGCAAAAGCTATATATGACAAACCCACTACAAATATAATCCTCAATGGTGAAAAACTAAGAGCATTCCCCTTAAGATCAGGAACAAGCCCACTCTCTCCCCAATATTCAATATAATACTGGAAGTCTTAGCCAGAGCAATAAGACAGGAAAAGGATTTACAAGGAATCCAAATAGGGAAGAGGAAGTAAAATTATCATTATTTGCAGATGATATGATAATATACTTGGAAAACCCTAAAGGCTCTACAGAAAATCTAATTAAAACAATCAACCAGTTTAGTAAAGTAGCAGGATATAAAATAAATGCACTAAAGTCAGTAGCCTTCCTATACACACACACACACACACACAAAATCTGAAGAAGAAGAAATCAAGAAAAATATACCCTTTACAATTGAAACCAAGAAAATCAAATCCTTGGGAATCAACCTAACAAAAGAAACAAAAGACCTATTAGAGAAAATTATACAACACTGTTAAAAGAAATAGAAGAGGACACAAAGAAATGGAAAGATATCCCTTGTTCATGGATAGAAAGAATCAACATTATCAAAATGACCATCCTACCAAAAGCAATTTACAGATTCAACGCAATACCAATAAAAATCTCAATGAAATTCCTTAAGGAATTAGACCAAATATTATGAAATTCATATGGAGACACAAAAAAACCCGATTAGCAAAGCATTACTAAATAAAAAGGGGAATGGAGGTATCACACTCCCAGACTTCAAATGCTACTACAAAGCAATAGTAATTAAAACAGCCTGGTACTGGAACAAAGACAGACACACAGACCAATGGAAGCATAAAGAAAGCACAGAAGTAAAACCACACAACTATGGACAACTGATCTTTGACAAAGGAGCAAAGAATTTGCAATGGGGCAAAGTCAACTTATTCAATAAATGGTGCTGGCAAAACTGGTCCACCATATGCAAAAAAATGAAACTGGACCCTATCTCACACCATGTACAAAAATCAACTCAAAATGGATAAAAGACCTAAATGTAAGACCCGAAACTATAAAATATATAGAAGAAAACATAGGTAAAAT
>JAGFMF010011568.1:10651054-10661348 GCA_019455555.1 Galemys pyrenaicus | reverse complement strand
ACACCATGTACAAAAATCAACTCAAAATGGATAAAAGACCTAAATGTAAGACCCGAAACTATAAAATATATAGAAGAAAACATAGGTAAAATGCTACAAAACATACATCTCAATGATGCCTTTGAAGATGCATCCCCCAAAGCAATAAAAATGAGAGAGAAGATAAACAGATGGGACTACATCAAGATAAAAGCTTCTGTACAGCAAAGGAAACATTAAACAGAATAAAAAGAAACCCCACTGAATGGGAAAAAAATCTTTGTGCTCCACACAATGGACAATGGACATGGACAAAATATACAAAGATCTCATAGGACTCAAGAAAAATAAAGTAAACAACCCAATAAAAAAATGGGCAGAAGAACTTAAAAGACACGTCTCCAAAGAGGAGATACACATGGCCAACAGGCACATGAGAAAATGCTCAGCATCCCTCATAATCATGGAAATGCCAATCAAGACCACAATGAGGTACCACCTTACACCAGTAAGATAGCACACATCAAAAAAAAAAAAATAACAGCAAATGCTAGTGAGAAAAAGGAACCCTAATACACTGCTGGTGGGAATGCAAACTAAGCCAACCATTATGGAAGGCCGTATGTAGGTTCCTCAGTCTACTAGAAATGGAACTACCATATGATCTGGCAATCCTGCTCCTAGACATCTAACCAAAGGACACAAAAACACCAATCCAAAAGAGCACCTGTACTTCTATGTTTATGGCAGCACTATTTGTAATTGGTAAGACCTGGAAACAACCCAAATGCCCAAAAGTAGATGACTGGATCAAGAAGATGTGGTACATTTACACAATGGAATATCATTCAGCTATCAAAAATGAGAAACTAGGGGCATTTATAGAGACATGGATGGAACTAGAAGGAATTATACTCAGTGAAACAAGTCATAAGGCAAGAGAAAAATATCAGATGGCTTCACTTTGAGGAGGAATATGAAAGAGCAACAACTACAACAACAAAAAAAAAGTAGAAGTTCAAGGAAATGGGCAATTACAACCAAAAGCAAACAAAAAACTCAACAAGACCAAAAGGTCAAAGATGAACCAAAGGAACCATGGAGGGGGAGGGGAAGGAGGGGAGGGCAAAGACGGAGATGAGGACAGAAAGAGCACAAGGGACTGAGGTGATGGTGCATGGGTGGAATGGTGGTGGGAACTCCCTGGGGAAAACAAAATGATGTCAAATATAATTGAATAATAAAAAAAAGAAAGTCATGTTGATTTATTGCCAATTATTTCGTTATAATTAATGTCACAATATTCTGTAACTACTGGTGCTTTTATTTAATAAACTACATTTTCAAAAAACTGTCATTCTGTACCTCTGAACCATATATACATAGCTGTAAATCATAAATTTACTTCAATATCAAAAAATTGCTGGTAGATTAATATTTACTTTAAAATTATAGTCATATTGCTTTTAATGTCAGTAGCCTCCTAATATGAAGCAATGACATACTAACATCATCAAGTTTGAGAAGAGTAAAATAAAGGAATAATTTATGTAGGAATAGTTAGGATTTTGGGACACTGTGAATGATAGTTAGTCCTCTAGAATGAAGGAATTACTGTTTCTAGAGACAGAGAGAATGAGAGAATTGTCCCAGGAATACTGGAAACTTCCTTGAGCCAGTGGTGATCCTGTCAATAAAGAAAAGGTTAAATACATGCTGTTCCTTCAGTATACTAATTCATTTTCTATTAGGATCCTTCATTGGCTCAATTCACCCAAAAATTCTGGAGTCAGGGATATAGTAAATGTAACTCCTATACATCAGTTTTTCAGAAGCTCAAAGAAGGGTCAGCGATTGTGGAGAATGGATCAAGAAGATAGAATGGAAAATATCACCACAGCACTCACCTCAAATCCCTTAGCAATGATCTTTGTTTTGTACAGATAAAGCTAAAACACCACAGAGAGGAAAAATATCCCTGCAACTAACCTGTGGGGTTATCACTGTGGGGTGAAGTCAGTTAATAAATACATGATATTCAGCATTGAGATGAGTCCATCTCATCTCTGAATTTTGTAATTTTTAAAATAGATGCCAATTTGATGGTGAAATTGAAAATTAAAATAATTAATTTTGGTAAGTTGAACATATTTTCACATTTATTGTTTATATAGATTTCTTTACTACGAACTGCCTATTCATAAACACTGCCATCTTTTTCTACTCTATTATTTTAGAGTCCTTTAAATATTTTCATTAATTAAATAGTATGAAGGTTTGCTGAATGATAGGCCTTGCTGTGGGCATTGGGATCCAGTGTATATAATAAGGCTAAAATATTTTCCATATTGAAATTTATATTCTAGATATTAGAGACAGTAAATGAATCAGTGCAACATATGGTGTAGTAGATGGTGGAATCCAAAGGCAGGAGTGAGGATGCAAAGTGCAGGATGTTTTGTGAAGTGCATTTTTAAATGGGACAATTAAGAAATATACTCAGAGAAAGTGAAAGCTTTGCAAAAACCCCAGGTTTTAAAATAGGGAATGATATCTATTTCTTGGGATGAATATTTCAAATAGACTGAAGAGCAAATGCAAATTTCCTTTGGTGAGTAAATTGGTTATTATTTAATTACATTCTAATTGTTAAATTGTAATTTTTTTTTAGATTTTGTTTTAATATTTTCTTTTAAAAAATATTTATTTATGCACACAAGAACTGCATTAGGCCAGAAGTGCAAGGGGTGAGAGGATTCACTAGACACAGTGGGGAGCAGAACAGGTAGATTGACTGAAATACACTGCTGAGGGGATCAGCGGACAAGACAGGAGAGGTCTGCTGCGCCGTGTGGATTATTTCCCTGGCCGGGGATTGAACTTGTGCTGCAGTGTTTGCAGATAGCTTCATAGTGCTGTACCTTAACCCCTTGTGCCACTAGGGAGGCCCCTGTTTCAATATTTTCTTAAGACTAAAGATGGATCAAGTCAGATGAGAATTAGCTATGAGCTGGCCTTCAGAGTATGATAAAAATTGTTTGATGAAATAATTGATAAAGTCTGAACTTAGAACAACAACAAATAAAAAGACTAAACTAAGAAAGAAATAAAAAAAAAAGTAGGAAATGAAATAGAAGAAATGAGCATTTGTGATTTGGAGATGATTTTAAATCAAAAGAATATCTATCTATCTATCTATCTATCTATCTATCTATCTATCTATCTATCTATCTATCTATCTATCTATCCATCCATCCCCCCTGCCCTCTCTCTCTCTTTAAAAAAGACTCATTTATTTATGCATACAAGAGCTGGGATACAGTCCAGAGGCAAGGTAGGTGAGAGGATTAACCGGAGACAGAGCGGGGAGCAGAACAGGCAGATGGACTGAAATACACTGCTGTGGGGAGCAGTCGGTTGATCAGGAGAGGTCTCCTGCGCTATGTGAGTCCTCTCTCTGGCCAGGGATCGAACTCACACTATATATCAGTGGGTCAAAGAGACTGACTCATATTTACAACCATGCAGCAATCTTAAAATTGAATGAAATATTTTATTTCGCTATTATTTAATGAATATGAAATAGAAGTATATTGAGATATTCCTTTTTTGATATAACACCACTCATACTTCATTTAATATATAAATAAATAAGTCTATTTACTGTGTACTTTTCCATGTCTTAGGGTCTTTTCCTTACCTGGTTCTAAATCTGTTGAACTGATTCAAGAAGAAAAGTTCTTTTGATGAGCTCTGTGGGATACAGAGCAAATAGAAACCTGGAACTATTGTTCTTTACCCCAGGTAAACATTTCTTTTAGCATCAGCTGAAAACTATCTTAAGAATAGTTGAAGAACATATTCTACATTAAGGCCTCCCTGCCTAGTGAGTTTACCTCATTACTGTGCCAGTTTGACTCTGAAAATGGAAAAAAAAGAATATCTAACTCTATCTGTGTAGCCAATATAATGTAATTAGGGTGATGTGGAATTGTTTAATTGTGAATGTCGAAACACAACAGGATACCTGCAGAAACAAATTTCTTCCTAGGTAAATCTATCTCTATAAGGTTTGAAAACCCAGCAATTTTATGCTTTGGTCAAAACAAAAGTTTCAGAACATTATATCCATTCTTGAAACTTAACTAACTTTTGCATATATTTAAAAAAATACTTATTTTTTTATAAATACACAAATTGGTGTAGGCAAGAGGAAGGGGGTGACACCAGGGACAGAGTGGGGAGTAGAACAGGTGGATCTACTACTGAGGATAGTAGCAGACAAGACAGTCAAGGTCTGTTGCACATGTGGGTCACCTCCCTGGCCATCTTGGGATCGAATTCTGGGATTGAACTCATGCTGTGGTGGCTGATAGTGCTGTGTCTTTAATCCCTGCAACACCAAGGATGCCCAACTTTTGCATATGTAATAATATGAAAAAGAGAAAATAAATGAGACCCATTTTATTTATAGGCATTTAAATAAAGAAAATTAAATGCTATCAAGGTTAATCCAATTAAAGAACATACAAGTAATTTTAATGTAAATTCACATTCTTATATTTATAATTTCAGAAAAACAGTGAAACATATATGTGCTAAATACTAGTATTACTTAGCAGAAATGATTTTATTTTTGTAGAGAAAGGATTGTCTTTTTAAACATATTTTTATTGTGGTAACATTGGTTTACAAGTTAGTGGTTTATCTTATGTATAGGATAACCCACGTCAGGTAGTTATTCTATTGCACCCACACCATAAGGACCCACAGTCCAAATAAGAATGCATATATTTAGTTATTTTGAAATAAAATTTGGGAATAAATTGAAACCTCTTATTTTTGTCATTTTAGTATGTGGAAGAAATTTTCATTTATAAGTGATCCATTTGACACAAAAAAAAGAAAAATACTCCTTTACCATGTCATTATGTAAACATCTGTCCCATCTGGGTAGTTAATACAACTAATATTTTGCTTGTGTTTGATGCTTCTTAAGTAAAATTAAAACATGTTGTTTATATAACACATGGTAAATATATAGCACTTTTGCACATTTATCATTATCTATGCTATTGCTATTACTCTTATGTTGATAAATATAAACATGAAAGCATTGTTTAGAAAGTATAATTTAGTAATGACGTTTTTGAATTGGGATAACAAACAAAAATATTAATGTGCTATTAATATAAAATGCATAGAAATCATTTAACTCTTATTTTCCTATTGAATGATATATTTAAGGTGATGAAAAATGGTTTCATTTATACAGAATAAAAAGTAACAGACATGTTTTTAGGACTTCTCTTACTAAGGATTTGATATCTCAAGTGCATACAGATTAAATTGATGTTTACTAAATAGTGTGGTCATAAATAGTCAAACTATGGGGTACACCTACTTTACAAAGTGAGTTTAGTGTTTACTCACAAAACTATAGGCTATTGCAGAGACCCTTCAGTTAATAATGTGTCTCCCCTCCACTCCTTGCCCTCACACACACACCTCATCATTTACCAGTTAATCCACATAGACTTTAACTAGGTAAGACAAGGGGTTATTACTTCCCCCATTTTACGGATGAAGGAGCAAGCAAGGGTAAGTGAGGTTAAGATATATGCCACAGGCCTCAATTAATGATGACACACTTTACTTGTACCATTCCTGAGCACCTCAAAGCACTAGACCGAAACATTAATCCTCTTAATTTTACTGTGCAGTTGGTAGGGGACAGGTAAAATTATCCTCATTTACCTGTAAGGAGAATGAACTACTCTTACATACTTTGCCCAAGGTATTTGGCAGAGTTTAAGGATTTAGCCTCAACTTTTTGATTCATGAAAGTTATTCTTTTTTTTCTTTTGTTTGTTTCAGCATACTACACTTTTTGCTAACCAAAGTCTTAGAATTTAGAATCAAATATAAGTGTTTATGATCTCCTGTCCTAATCTTTGACCATTATTTAATGATTTCTTCCAGTATTTTCAAGGATGAATCATTTCTTTAAAATTAGTGACACCTCAGACTAATGATGCCCACAAGAAAAGTATAATCTGATGCCTTCATTCATTTAGGTTAATGAAACAGAATAGCATAATCTGGGTGGTTTACAATTAACAGAAATTTATTTTTCATGGTTTTGGAAATTAGTACATTCAAGAAGTTGGAGTCAACAGATTTGGTATTTACTGAACTCTGCTTCCTGGTTGATAAAAAGGAACACATCTTCCTGCTGTGTCCTCCCATGGTGGAAAGGATAAATAAGGGCATTAATCTCATTCATGAGGAATCCACTGTCATGATCTAATCACTTCTTAAAGGGTCTATCTCTTAATACCATCATTTTGGGGTTAGATTTTTAACATGTGAATTTTTGGGAAGACAGAAACATTCATTTAGTAGTACTAGAAGAGATTAGCATTGGGTTAATATATGAGGAGTTCTATGGGCAGCTTGTATAAAACATTTAAGAATAACATTGCTTGATCTTGATTATATATATTTTACTACTGATTGGCCACAATGAAGGTTTATTATTTATTAATCAAAATATTTAAAAAATATACAAAATAATTATAAACGTCCACATGAATATCTTTCCCTGTATGCTAGTTCTAATTTTTTCTGTGTTTTTGGAAATATTGAGAGTATTTAATTAATTAAAAATTGAGAATAAACACATGCTTTAAAAAAGGCAATTAATTTTTACTTAAATGAACAACAACAAAAACCTTTTAAATGGTTAAGTGAGATTCCAAAACAATTATAAAATCATAAATTTTTAGGAATGGAATAAATGAGAACTTATTGTTTATCCCTCCCTTTTTAAGTAGAAAGTTGAATATATGAAAAATGACTTGCTCAAGGTTGCTCATTTAGAACTACAACCTTGTAGGGCTTCCAACCTTGAAATTCAGTACTATCTTGAGGTCAAATGAGTAAGGCTAATCATGTTGATATCCAGATAAATTGAAATGATTTATTTAATAAATTGTATATATTAAGTACTTTCTCTGACACTGAAGCAAATGTTAAATACCCCATAAAAGCAGCAGAAGACATCATTCTCTCTCTCAAAGATGACTGAACTTAGCATAATCAGAACAAAATTTGTAAATGCCTCTTCAATTTGCCTCATTTTTCAAATATCCTTATTTTATCACATGGTAGTGCTATAAAATAACATCCCTCATATTTAAAATTTTGAATCAATTTTTGAACTTTATCTTGAGTGTTCACATTATTCAGTTGCCATGTCCAGTTCTGTCCATCTCCAAAATATCTGTCAAAATGCTTGTCTGTCTCTTGACCAAGAATGGCCAAAATCCTTTCTTTGAAGGGTTTTATTACCTATTACATTGACTAGTAGTAATAAATTTCTGGTAGACATTTCCAGAATCTGTACATAATCTTATAATATGTAATTCTTATATTGCCCCAATGTCATTTCCTAGAAGTATAAGCCCCCCCATTAATGTACTTCATATTGACCTACTACAGATTGAATCAATACCTTCTATTCCTCAAGTATGTCAGGCAGGTCCCTATTTCTAGCTATCTGCATTTGCTGTTTCTCTGTCTGGGATGTTCTTTCCCCTATATCTTTCTTATGGATGATACATCCTTTTATACATATCAACCATTTATCCTTATGTGTACCTACTTATGAGCCTTCTTCTCCAACTATGTACAATTTTTAGCATGTCCTGCATCATCTTAGGCTATTTCAGGGTTTGTGAGTATCAGTGACTTGTGGATTTTACTATTTTATTGAGGTTATTCATAAAAATAGACATTGTGGGTCACTCTCTTTTCTCCTTACTACATAAGATTCTAACTGAGAATTGCATGAATATCATTAAGAAAGTGTCCAACTGATTATTATGTACTGTGTAATTTGATAAACTGTTTTTTACCAATCCTTGATCAACACAAATTATATACTGCTTAATCCCAGATTTAAATGTTACATCTTCCGTGATTTATTTCACAGTCTTATCCCTAGTATTTGTAATTCCTCCTTTATTTAAGGCCATGTAATGCCCAGTTTGTGTCTATTTTAATGGTTCTAAAAGAATCTGTCTATTGTAATGAATAAATCTATAATACACATACAGTGCTTAGAACATTTCTTGATGCATAGGAAGATTTTGTTAACCATTACCTGTCATAATTATGATAATAGATATATATTTTTGTTCTGGCTCCCATTTTATCTCAAGAAAACTCCCTTCTACACACATATGCATGTGTATTATATGGCTGTTCTTGACGTACAAAAATTTTATGATTGTTGGATTCTTTGTTTATTACCTACAGGTAATGATATTTTTCACAAAAATGATATTATTAAGTACTTGTTTATAAATGAAAGAAAAAAATGAAAGTATGGTAAAATATAAAGAAGGTGGAAAAAGAATGAAGTAATTAAAGAATGAAAAAAGATTAAGAGAAAGGAAGGATGTGTCCTAATTTCTTGAGTAACAATGACTGTTTCCTCATTCTGCAAGATAAAATACACATTATTGTTCTTTTGTTGTATTTTATTTTGAATTGTATTTTTAATTGAAGTAGCATTGATTTGAAAACTATATAATGATGTATGACTTAGATGTATAGGCTCAAATGTGTATTTTCACATTACACCTACCACTAAATATATAACTGTCCACTATAATTAATTTCCCCCTTTTCCCTTTGCGTCTCCTACTCCTTCCATCCTCCTCTGATAGCCTCAATTTTGCAGACAGATTTTTAGGGTTTATTTTAGCTTACTATTGTGTGTTCTTTTGTTGTGTTTCTTTATACATTTTTTCAAAATACAAATTTAATATGTATTATCCATTATTTCTGATCCCTTGTAAAGACATGGGAAGTATTTGAGGGTACATGATATATTTAAGAGTGAGAATGATAACAAGTTTCACTAATTCCAATTGCTGTTCTAGTGTCACTGTTTCTGTTCAAATATGTCACTATTTTTTTGGATATCCATTATCTAGCCAAGAGTGGCTTGTGAAGGTAATCTATTGTACTTTTACTTCTATACATGGTACAAATGGAAATAATATAATAAGTGCTTTGGTATTGTAATTCACTGTCTCTAAGTGACAATAGTAAGTGTCTCAGACAGCAACAAAAATGAAGTAAATGCTCGGAACATGTGTAATGTATGGAATGACACAGACAATAAGCCAAGCACCTCTCAAGAATTTGTAAGGTCTAAGTGTAAAAATAAAGGCAGAGGTAAAAATTTACTGACTCCATCTCCTGCACCACTCAAAATTCCTGACAGATGTCAATAAGCTGAAAATGAGAATGACATGAAATAGTAACCATGTCAATCAAGCTGAATAGGTCATAACAAATTTCCAACCAGTAAGGACAATATTTGGAAGTATATAGAACAGTGAACATGCAAAATTGGCAGACAGATGTTATAAACATAAAGGAGTGACTGAGTAAACAAGTAAATTAAAAATCCCTGGTAACTTGTTTAAATTCCTATAGAACACTGGGAGAATTTAGTTCCTCCTTTTTCTTTCTTATACCAAATCAATTAAAGTGAATGTTCCAATAAGTTCACTTAATATTACATAATTTCATATCGATGAATAGCTATGTTTTATTTTTTCTTTAAATAAAACTGAACAAATATAAGTCATTATCGGGGGTTTCCTCTGTATAAACCCCCAGGTTTATTGATAAATAAATAAACAAACAAATAAATAAATAAATGCATTGTCTTTATGATTAAACCTGAAAGTAGGAGGGGGTATTGAGATACAGAAAAGTAAAGTAAGAAGGAAGTTAGTTCAGTGTTAGGATACAAGTATATTCATGTGCTTTCAGTGCACAGAGAAAGTGACATGATTGACATAGCATAAGCCCTGATACTATTTTCTGAGCGAGGTGACATCCGCTCTCATTGCCCAGGACCTTGCAACTACTTGTAAACCACTGCTATAAATTAGATTTATATTACACCAGCAAAACTAACAGCACTTCATGGAAATTCAGAAGAAAATAACTGCCTAACAGTTTTAGGAAGGTAATATTTTATCTAAATATGAAGAATGACAGAATCTATGATGTGAAAAGTGGATGAAGCAACTTATAGACTGGAAGTAGTGGTGTCAAAGGCCCATGGGAGTTACCTCTTTAAGAAATGTCAGATTATTCCCTTCAGATCCATCTGGAGGGGATTATGCTCATCGAAGTAAGTCAGAAAGCAAAAGAAAAATACCAGATGGTTCCTCCCTTAGGAGGAACATAAGGGAACCAAAGGAGGATCAAGGAAAGGAATAAGAAC
>JAGFMF010011568.1:10588644-10651004 GCA_019455555.1 Galemys pyrenaicus | reverse complement strand
GGACTGAGGTGATGGTGCACTGGTGAGATGGTGATGGGGAATAGATGGGGATTACAATTAATGGCAAGTATATGTAAATTTTAAAATATTTTAATAAAAAAAATTTAAAAAAATGTCAGATTATTTAATGTGGTGAAAATATTTGCAGGAGATGTTAGGAGTGGAGATGCTGCAGATATGAGTTTGGGAAGTGAGCAAGTTAGTGATAGCTTTGTTGACAAAGCATTGGTAATATCAATCATGCATTAAAGGAGAAAATCAATTAGGAAGCTTTTATATTATTTCATGTGAAGAAAAATGAGAACCGGACATAGATCAGGGGCACTAATGTGACAGTCATTCAGAACTGAACTTTAGTTAAAGTAGAGAGATTATACATACATTTAAAAAATACATAGAAAACCTATTATACACATATAGTATGTCATGTATTATACATATATAATTAGTATTTAAGACATTACATAGTTCATATTTTTGTAAAACATAGCACCCAGAATATACATATATATATATATGTATCAACATTTTTCTTCCTTCTATAATGGAGGAACTGAATTCTAAACTTTTGTGGCTAATATATGGTGAACACACGATTGAACTGATATTCCTTTTTTTCCTTCCTCACAACAGATAATACTAGATGAAAGTATGCAAAGACGAGTGAATGGTGGCAGACTTACCAAATACAATATTTAGGGTTGGATGCACACATGCATTTTTCAGACCACTAGGGCACCATTTAGTGTGATGCAGTAAATTAGAAAAACCCAGTTTAATACCAAGGAATGTCATAGACACTAAAAATTATGAATCTCCAAAGAATCATAAAACTCTGAGCTAGAAGAAATGTTAAAATGTAGTATATTCTCAACTTCTACAAAGATTGAAAAGGAAACTAGAAGAGATATGTTTAATCCACATGCGTTATAAACCTGAGGCTATGAACCCAGAGAATCTCACAAGAATAGAAAAGGACTCTGTGAGACCTGCCCCCCATATTGAGAAATTTATCAGGATTCAGGACTGTAGGTACATGTGCTTACCATACTCTATGGTTGTTAAATGCAATCACTCTCACATTTTCTAAGCTTCACCTTACTTCTTTGCTACCTGTCTTTTTTTTTTTTCCTTTCAATACCGTGGTTATTTCATTTCTTCTAGGAATAATATCATATTTCTTGGCTTTGTTTATTCATCCATAAAATAACCTTACTGAGTAAAGGAAGAGAGGAAACTAGTTTTGTTTCCATGGTGCTTCCACAGGCATTTTATGTGCAGTGTCTATGCAAGGACCATGTTGACGTTGCTTCTGACATTGCTTACATACCTGCAGACAGAGAGCAGAAGAATAGGATTAAATCTGGATGCTAAGATTCTCATTACTTGTGTACATTGAATAATAGTATTAGTAGGAACATTGTAGTAAAATTGCAGTTAGTATACTTTGAATATTTACTCTGTCAGAGACCCAGATTTATATACCTCCACATGCCATTGGACACAGGGGAAAAAAAAAAAAAAACAGGAAAGAAAACCACCTGGAAGTAGAGTTACTTTTTTTATTCTTTTATTTTTATGCATACACGATCTGGGGTACAAGCCAGAGTCGCGGGAGGTGAGAGGATTCACCAGAGGCAGATCCGGGAGCAGAACAGGCAGATGAACTGAAATAGACTGCTGAGGGGAGCAGCGGGCGAGGCAGGAGAGGTCTGCTGTGCCATGTGGGTCCTCTCCTTGGCCGGGGGTCCAGCTCGCACTGATGTGCAGCAGATGCTTCACAGTATGGCGCTCAACCCACCGTGCCACCAGGGAGGCCAGAAGTAGAGTTATTAAACCTGTTTCATAGATAATAAAATTGAGATTATAAGTTATTTTTTTTCTATAATCACACACAAATTGTTGGATCTACAGTTCCATCTGATTATGTTAGGTTTCAGAGTATAACATTTTACACTCCCTTTTACTGTATTTCTGATCAATATGTCTACAAAATTTAACACGGTGTAAATGAACTTACTGTTTTGATATACAGCTATTTATATATCTATTTGTGCCATAGAAAGAAAGATATCAACACATTAAATTGACTTCTATTTCAAAGTATTTTGAAATATCAGTATTAGAAATATATCTTGACATAATTAGACACTAAGCTTGTTGGTGACTAAATCGTGATCTATAATCAGTATTAAAATTCTATCGCATTAATTAAGCATTTGAATATGAAGTGTTCACTCTGTTATTTTTAATGACATCACCATTATCCTTGGGAGAAATATAATATTTTTTATCTAGAATTTGCTTATCACAAAAATTCAGAAGTAAGTGATTGAACTTATAGCACTATGCAGTAAAATAAAAAATACAAGCACTTTAATGCTCAAGTTATAAACTGTCTACACAAGATTCTAGCTATGTTTGTCTTCTCAACTTCATTATATCCTGTGCAACATTAACATGTAATTAAAATTATTTAGGGTCATGTTAGTTACTATTTATAAAACATGTTGAATATGAAACTTGCAGTTTTAATTAAACAACAAGCAAAGTTTAAAACTTTGCTTTCCATTATTTATTACAACAGCATGTTCTCTTCCATATGTACCATTGTCTATATAACAAAGTTTTTATGAAAAGCTTTTTAAATTCTTTTCCAAATTTTAAAAACAAGAAAAAAAAGAAAGTGAGAGCAGAGTTGATATAAATTGATCCCACATGTAAGCAAGAAGCAACAAGATTGTAAAAGCACAGAAAGTGATGAAAATCTCTTACATTTCTAGTGGTGTAACATTCTTATTGGCTCCATAACTTGTAATTTACATTTTCATTCATTCATCTTTCCTTCCAGGAGGAAATGACTTAGAAGGGGGTGACAGACAAGTTAACAGATAATTACAAGACATTGTGATAAGTGCTTTCAAAGAAAGAAGCAATTTGAAGTTCTATTTAGTTTAGCAAATTGCTCTCACACATATCGCACCATCTAATGCTCAAGGTAACACTCTGAGTAGGTAGAGTACATAATACCCTTACTATTCCCATTTTACAGTTGAAAGAAGCAGAGATTCGGTGAATTTAAATGAATTTTTATTGAAATCACATAGCAAGAAATTGTTACAATTGGGATTTAAATCAGTTCTCCTACTGTTGCTGTGTTCTGTCCAGTGACTAAATTTGTACTGGTTGTAACTCCTTAATAGAAATCTGGGTGCAAACTATATTTTATGTTGGAAGGAAATCTTATATAGATAGACTTGTTAGTCTTAAGAAAAGGTAGAGGGTATAATAAAAACAATCACGGTGTAATGAAAATACTCCTGAGTTCTAATACTATAAAGATCTTGTTTGGTTTAATAACAGTACCAAAGAAAGTTTGTAAGAAATAGCCATGTATTTAAGGCAACTTTTAAAGTATATAGAAAACAAAGTGGAGAATGAATGCTACTGAATAAGAATTAGGGATATATTATAGAAAAATCCATAAAGCTTTTAAACAAATAATTAGCTATGAAGTAAAAGTGAAAAAAAGTAAAAGATAAAAAAGATGCTTTTTTTTTCTAAAACTTAGAACACAAATCTAGGGAGAAACTATTATTTGAACATTAGAATGCTTGTAAGTATACCACAAAAGATGATACATATTTCTTATGTAACTCTCCATATTTCTCCCTAATAATTTTCAGGCTGAAATACCTTAGTGGAAGGGGCCGAAAGTTTAGAGATTAAATCTCTCTTCTTTTATTAGATATTCATGTATGTTTACAACATTTCAAGTTTAAGATATTTTGATTTAATGAAATTTTAGCTGATTAAATAAGTTTAGAAATAATCTTCTGTATCCTAAGGTAATTCCCTTCTTGAAAACCAGCATCCCTGCTGAAAAGCAATGACTCCGGGCCTCCCTGGTGGCACAAGGGGTTGAGGGCAGCACTGTGGTTCTTCCGCAGCCACTGCAGTGCGAAATCGATCTCTTGCCAGGAAGGGGACCCACATGGCGCAGCAGACCTCGCTGCTACCCCTCAGCAGTGTAATTCAGTGGATCATCCTGTCGTGCTCCCAGCTCTCTGTCTCTGGTGAATCCTGTCATACCCAGCCGCTGGCCTATACCCTAGCTCTTACACGCATAAATAAATAAAATCTTAAAAAAAACAAAAAACAAAAAACACAACTTAACAGTCACTGGAGACCCCAGATGGGTTTGGAACAAGACAATAGCCCTTTCCTGGAAAATTGTCATAATTTGACCTATCTGGCAACGCTCTTGAACGAACACATTTGCAGAGCTTGTTTTTATCTTGACTAATATCTTGCTCGGTAAGGAAGGACCTTTCCCCAAAATTTTTTTGTTTTGTTTTGTTTTGTTTTTTAACAGTGACTGCTCGTGGCAGTGATACCATTTGGAGAAAATAAGAGGAATACCAAAAAACTGGAAAGGAAAATATGTGGAGAATAATGATTATAGGATCTTGGAAAGTTTAGGATATGGCTGAAGTTCTAGAAGGTTATGCACAGAAAGGGTTATGTGCATTAATAACAAAGACCTTAGAAAGTTCTAGGGTCTTAATTATGCCTTGCATTGAGGTTCTATATACACAAGAAATAAAGACTAAGTCATAGTGCCCAGTTGCTGGAGCAATGAAAGTCTGCCTTCATGTGTATACAAAAGTTGGGAGATATTGTTTCCAGGTATTTAAAGATATATCTTCCCAGTTATCAGTGACCACTATGTTAACTATGCAGCGACTTCATCGAACACACACCATAAAAAAATAATTTCATAAATTCACTAAACCAACAAAAACAAAAAGAGCAACAATAAGAAATCCTGGTGTGGGAGAAATTTTTTATTTTCAGTCTCCATATTAGATTATTTAAAATACCCAGTTTCCACTCAATATCTCAAGACACACAGAGAAATATGATAAACTTCATAGGTGGAAAAAAATAGTCAAATCAATCTCTGAATTAATAGAGTAACCTAATTCAAGCTAAATTTTTATATCTCTCCTAAAAAATTTACTTCACAGGATCATTCTGAAATGAATATTTATTTGAGAGAACATTTGCTTTTGTGACAAGTAAAACATTAACATTGTAAATATATATGAAAGGATACTTAGCAGATATTTGGACAATGTTGCTTAGAAATAGCTATTGATTAACATACTCATTTGTGACTAAGAAACAAAATTAAATATTGGCATTTCTAAAAATGTAGCTACTGGGATTTGATATATGGAATGTGAAGTATAGAGCACTAATAATTTATAGTCAAAAATAGAGTAAAATTTCATTCCCTATCAATAACTATATTTATCAAATTTTAAGTATACTTGCAGCTGCATGTTTTTTTTACCTTGTTGAAATAATCAATCCATTAGTTTAAGAAAATTGATTCTGTTTAAATATGTCAACATTAAATAAGACACTATGTTCTCCATCTCCTCACTTGTTACAGACTACTACAATTAGAACTTTGAAATATACATATTGAGGCAATATATTTTTCTATGTGGTCTAAACATGGAAGACACTTGAGAAAAATGGAGAGCATTGATGAGAGCTTATGAGTTGTAATCTCTTTGAGCAAGGTTCCAAGTAGAATCCAGGAGCAATATCATCATGGCATGGCTAAGAGAGCAAAATGACACACATTGTGGACATAACCATGATGAAAACAAGTAATCTCAATTTTGGGACATAGAAGATTTGGTGGTCATTAAAAACAACCATAGAATTTTTGTGGAAGATCAAAAAAATGGCTTGTCATGATTAATCTAGTACAAATTGGGTAAATTAGATGTTCAATGACAGAAAATGTATTATTTCAGAAATTTGTAAGAACTATGGTCAGTTTTGAAGATAATAGATAAACAATGACAGATAATTTTGAAGTAAATTTTCAAGTATGATATATTTAAAGTATTTTCTCTCAAATTGTATGGTCTAGAGAATAGTATTTCTCTTTACTATCCTCTGAGAAGTAAAAATATAAAGGAAATTTTCTCAAGCAGTTTTCATGTAGTTGTTTTTGAATGTTATAAATAAAAAAATAAGATATTCTCTGGCATCTTCCCCGTCTTTGCCCTCCCTCCTTCCCCTCCCCTCCCCCATGGGGACTGAGGTGATGGTGCACAGGTGAAATGGTGGTGGGTACCCCCTGGGGACTAAAAATGATGTCAAATATAACTAATAATAAAAAAAAAGAAAAAAAAAAGAAAAAAAAAAGAAAAAAAAAAGAAAAAAAAAAGAAAAAAAAAAGAAAAAAAAAAGAGGAGATGCTGAAGAACCAAGACAATAAATGTCCACTTGAGTTTAAAATTTAAAAAAAAAAATTAAGATATTTATACACTTTTGTTTTTGGCAAAACAGTGAGTAGCATTTTAATAAGTATAGTAGAGACTATAAAATATATAATAAATAGCAGTTTCTATTTTTAATGAGCTACTAATTAGATATTCTAACAACTATCTATGGAAAATTGAAATAACAAAATGCAACAAAATCAACTATCTAATCGGTACTACAATGGAAAATGTACACATGCAAGAAGAGTAATTTATTGCATCTGAATGATCAGATCATCTTCAAATAGGAATGGGTCTTGAGGGGTATTGTGTTAAGTGAACCAAGTCAGAAGGAGAATGACAGATACCAAATGATTTCACTCATATGTATAATACAGAGAAGCAAAAGAAATGACAAAATTAAACTCTAGAAATATAACTACATAATTGAAACTTCTAGTGGCAGAGGCAAGGTAGGAGTTGGAACAAGTTGGGGTAGTGGGGCGACTGTTTAATGGTCTGTTAAAAGATTATAGGTGTTTTGGTTGGGGGTGTGGTGTGGTTGCATGTATCTGAGAAGGTGTGAGCTTATTCCCTTGAATCATATACAGTGTTGTAAACCAATGTTATGTCAGTTAAAAAGTGTACTGTTGTGGTCTTAGGCAATGAAGAGTCATGCAAGTTTTCTAACTAAATGAAAAATGTACAGTGAATAGTAAGAAGATAGTAATGTATAAGGAATGATAAAAATTAATTTAAGGATAAGATTTGTTGGTGATGAAATTACAAAAGTTTGGTAATTCTTGAATGCCAAGCTAATTATTGAAGTATGGCTACTTAATATGGCAAAATAAAATTGTGGGACTCCTTGCTAAAAAATAATAAAAACTTCCGGATGGTGAGAACAGATTAATAAATTAGACACGGAATCTATGCAAGTGTGAAGTTCTGTGACTGCACAGCACACATCCATAAGGTGGCACTTTTAAGAGTTCAGTCTTGATTTAAAAGGCAATGGGGTATTAGACCACTTGGAACCTTTATTAAGCATACTGTGAGAAAATTCTATGAATCTGGTAAATAGGATAGACTCGTGCGCTGTTTTGTACAATAATTTGGTTTACAACAATGCTGAACATTTTCTGCTGGCTGCTTTCAAAGGAGAAAACATAAAAGTATTCTTCTGAACTAAAATAGTGTTTTTTTTTTCCCCCATAACACAATGAATGTATTTATTCTCCACATCCTAAAAACTTTCATAGGACAGATATATTGTTAAAGGTTATAATGCATTATTTTCAATCTATATCAGAAGATAGCTTACTTATGAATTCTCTAGACTATAAGTGATTCAGATACTTCCATCGAGCTAGAAAATCTTAAAACTAATTCAATACATATCTATTGAGTTCTTTAAGCGCCACATTCAGTGACTGGCACTAGGAATAAGGTGGTGAACAAAGTGATTATCATTTCTGTTTTCGTGAAGGCTCCTTGTTAGGGATAACCCGTTGCTAAACAAAGTTTTCTATTCACATTAAATATTTACATATCCCCTGCCTACTTTAATTTCTCAAGTGGTCTATTGATTTATTTAGGTCCTAATATTCTGTATATACAAACATATTCAAGGGTATTGCAAATGAACTAACAAGTTCAAAATAGCAATGTAAATAGAAATGAGCAATGATGTGAAAGAGTTAATCCCACTCATTCAAGCATCCAAAAGTAAAGCAGAATCTCTCTAGAACGTGGTGTCAATTTCTCACTTCATTTTAGTTGGATAAAATTGTAGAGAAAAAAAATTGTTTACTAGGACACTTATTTTCAGTTCTAAGATAAGCCAAAGTGGGACCAATGTAATCTATCACATTAATTTTTATTGCATGTGATCATTGCATTTTTTTATGATTCCCTTCTTTCGTGTACATTGATTTCTCTCATGCTGTAACTCTGAAAACTGTAAATGATGAATGAAAATATTCACAAGCCATTAAGGCAATATAGTGTTATAATATTATGAAAACATGTTATAAAGCAAAGACTAAGTAAAGAAGTTGTGGACATTCCATTTCAATTCTCTTCAGTGACATTTATACAAAGACCCCATATTGACCTAATTCTAAGCTTATCCTTAACCAGAGTCACCATTTGGTTCTTGGATATGATTCTTGGATATGATTAAGTTTATTTTTTTCTCAATCTCTGCCTCTCAAAGATTTTCATTATTTTAAAACATTTTACAATGCAAACCAGATTTTTAAGAAATTTCAAAATTGTAAAAATACCATTTCCTAATACTTTATAAGGACATTAAAATAATTTGAGAAATCTATCATATAATTAATTTTAAATGAAAGAGGAATTTCATTTCTATTTTTGTGGTCCTTGACTTTTCACACTTTCCAGTAAGTTTTAATATACGTTCATTCTTATGAAGTGATGAATGATTAACTGATCCACAAATATTTTATGAGCACCTGCTATGAGCTAACCTATGTTATGATTATTGGGGATTGAATTAAAGTTCAACAGAGTTCTTTATTTCACTATGTGCACCATATAATATAGAATTTAAAGATACAATATGGCAGAGGAAGTACTGCAATGAATAAGAGCAGGTAGGGGGAAATTTAAACCATTCTGGTGTGTACCCTTTATTTCAAACCATATTCTAAGCATAAAGCCATTCCCTTTTATTTATATGAAGATTTATCAGTTGTTTGGCAAAGAACATATTTTTTTGAATGGAATGTATACTTTCTGCTGCAATTTCAGTAATCAACATCAGATTAAATATGCATCTCAGCTATCAACCATCCATCCATCCATCCATCCATCCATCCATCCATCCATCCATCCATCCATCCATCCGCATCCCATCCACCCACCCATCTACCTACCTACTGTAGGTAGTCTGGATTAAGCCAGATGTTCAGAAAACTTCAGGGTTTAGATTATATTGCTGTTGATTCTCATAGATCTCCTCTACTGAACTGAAGTTTTGTAAATTTATCCTGGGATTGCTTTGAAGACATATATATCAGAAGTCATATAAAATTAAAATTCATAGCTTTATTTATTGCAGTGACATTTTGAAGGGAATCATCTCCCATATTCAGTTTCTTTTTAAAAATGCTGTATTTTATAAAATAATGGAAGTGGTGAATCATTCTCATGAACCAAGATAATGCTTTTAAATCTTTTAAAATTAAAGATTTTTGAGTAGTCACATTTTTACCACTGCTTTAACTAGTAGGCCCATTAGAATAATTATTCTTCATTTTTTCATGAGCTTTTTGCTATCCTGTTTTTATTATGACAGTATCTGATAACCCATACTTTCTTATTTGATAATGGAAAAATATTTATTTTAAAGTGTTGATTAGATAGAACTAGAGAGGATAATGCTAAAATAAGTTAGAAGAAAGACAAATAATGGATGGTCTCACTTAGCTGTGAAATGTAGAGAAACATAATGAAGTGTCAGTCAAAAACAAATCAACATAAAGTTTCTGACATCTAACTACAAAACAGAAGCAAGTAGTGGGGGTTGCTGGGCTTGGAATTGGGGCAGTACGGGACCAAATGGAACATGGTGGATGACTGTTGGGGCACTGGTGGTGGGCAGGATGTGGAAGAGTAGTGCATTGGTAGAGTTTTAAACCTATAACCCTAGGAGCAGATACAAATAAGTAAGCCTACTTTATCTCAATAAGCATAATTTAGAAAAAAATAAATAAGTTTGGACTGCCCTTCCACCCAATTTTGGTCTACAGAGCGAACAGTGCGTTTTCATGATAGAAACACAGGTTTAACTCATCAATATTAAAAAAGAATATATCTTGTTTGAGGATTTGAAGAGAGATTATGGTTCACATCACTGTGGATTAAAACAGACAAGGAAACCAGAGCTGCTTAGAACTCTATATGTATTTAAAATATTTATTTATTTTTTAAAGATAGTATTTATAGTACTTTTATTGTTTGCTCAGTTACTTTTTGTTAATAATTTTACAAAAACATGACTATATTTTTATTTACAAATTGGGAAAGAAAGGGAGCTTGACACACAGACACACAGACTACAGTCACTATGGGCAACAGACCTGTGTTGGCTAAGAACAAGAAAACCTGGGATAGCAGTAGGACTGAGGGGAATGATTTCCCAGGGACTGCAAGCAGGAAAGATCTTTATTATGTTGGAGATTAAGCTGATGATTTCAGGCAGAAAAGTATGGGAACCAGAGCAAGGGTGAATGGCCTCTTGGGGATCAAAAAACTGCACTTACGGTTATAGCAACCAGAGTTGCTATGGGAGTGGAGTATTTTGTTTGAATCTCTAGAACCATGCTCCATTCTTCATCCTACTAAGTGGAAGGGGTGATTTTAAACATTACATTAATCGGTTCTCTTACCTTCTAGCTCCTGATTAATTTGTCCTATGGAAAGTCCCAGCGGGAAACGACCAGTGGACAAGCATGAACTTGGGCATTTAATTTCCAGTTTCTTCGTTGCTAGGTTGCTCTGGGTTGGCAGTGACTGCATTCTTCGACAGAAAGTTGTGCTTCCAGTCAGAGACTAAGGGTTGTTTCTTAAAGGATTTTGCTTTTACTGTATTGAGATCTTTTCACTTCTTGATTGACTCATGTTCTTGGCTTTGCTAAAACCATTTTGCTTTCCTTTGATTTACATTTTATCTGCTCAGCACTTTTCAGTGGCTGTGCAGTGATTTACACTAATCAAAGCGGCCTTTATTGGTTGAATCCTATATCCTTTGGTTAGAGTGAAGGTTAGAAGTGACAGCTCAGAAAAAAAAGTGTAAACAAGCATGAATAAGGAAAATATTTCAATTAAAAGCTATGATTTCCTATTTTCTCATCTTAGTCTATGCTTGTATATGTGTAAATACATTTCTATCTTAAATAAATAGTATATTCCGCAAGCTTGGGATAGTTAGGAAGACATGGAAGAAGAGGAGCAGTCTAGTATATTAAGAATATTTTCTTCATTTAGATGACTATTAAAACTATATAAGGCATTTGAAAGTTTCAATCTATTGATTATTCAATAATGTATTGGTCAGATATAGGTTCAAGAATTTTAAATGTTTAAATAATTTCTTTACATTTTGAGTTTTGGTGAATTTACTTTTAATATAAGCAATTTATAAAATAACTTCTTTGAAAAATAATTATCCATAGTCACAGAATCAAGCTTAATGCTGTATATGCTCTGTTGAAAGAAATTGTACAATTTGTCTTAAAAGTAAATTAACTTTACCATTTTGGTATCTTTAACATCAGTAAATAATTGCAATTATTCCATTGTGTATATGTACCACAGTTTCCCGATTGAATCATCTGTTTTTGGGCATTTAGGTTGTTTCCAGGTCTTACCTATTGTAACGATTGCTGTTATAAACATAGACACATTCATAGGAACATGGATGGAACTGGAAGGGATTATGCTCAGCGAAATAAGTCAGAAGGCAAAAGAAAAATAGCAGATGGTTCCTACCCTAGGAGGAATATAAGGGAGCCAAATAAGGATCAAGGAAAGGAATAAGAAAAAATAATAATAACAATAAAGACACAACAGAAACCAAAAATGAAAAGACAAGGACAAATTGGGGACACTTGGTGGGGAGTGGGGAGAGGAAGGGTTGAGGGCAGAAGGGAGAACCGGGGACTGAGGTGATGGTGCACTGGTGATATGGTGATGGGGAATACATGGGGATTACAATTGATGTCAAATATATATAAATAAAGGGAAAATTGAGATACAAAAAATAATTGCAATTATATGTGCTGCAAATATGAAATATCACTTGAAATTGTAAGATTGAAATATTATTTAAGTGACCTAATATGTTTTGTAGATAGTCATACTTAAAGATGCATATTATATAATTTAATCTTAGTATAAGAAATTGAAGAAACTGGTGTGTGTATTTGTACTGGTACTCACCGGAAACATAAAAGTGTTTCATTATCATTTGACACAGAATACTTTTATCTTTTTAATAGTGACTTAAAATATTGTCCCTTGTAATTGCCATTTGATACTTCATAATCTGGGAATTTTGAGACATTACTTTTAACTAGAATATAAAAAATAATTATAAATCAATTCGTAATAAAGATCTTCCTCAGAACTGAGGAAAAACATGATAAACCTAAAGAATAGGCATTTAGAAATTTCATCAAATCCATGATCTAGGTTCAAACTTAAAATTACCTGAAAAACAATTTAAAGTGAATTAACCTTTATTATATCAAAATGAAATGTTAGCAATTGGTTAGGGATTTTTAGTTATGTCATAAAACTAATGTCCTATACATTTTTCCCCCCAAGGTAGAGAACAGAAATTGTTTTTTGATTGACATACTGATATATGTGTAAATGCAAATAATTTTTTTCTTTTGTAATAGTTACTTAACATGCTCCTATTGGATATCATTTAGAAATAACTAAAACACCTTTAATTACTGGTATTTCATAATTTAAGCACAACCATATAATTTGTTTTGGACTGATTTTGCTTCAAATTATTGCTTTAATGGTAGGATCTGGTTATTGACTATTTTTACTCAACTTGTAAAGTAGAAAAGAGGATGAGGAGACGATGGAAAATTCTATAAGTTTAGTTATTCATGAATTTATTGTGAATAATTTGTTGGAAGCATGGATGGATAAACAATCAAAAGATATGTTTGTATAAATAAGAAATGTATATTTCTTAATAGCTTAGAACTGTACACATACAATTATGTGATGCAAATAGTATTAATAACTAATAATTATAAAAATAAAACAAATGTAATTACTTGGTAAAGAATAACAATGCATAACACCAATCATTGATTGCAAACTTTTATTTACCATTTTATCCTATAATTGTCAAGTAGTTTTTCAGAAAAGAAGAAATGTTAAAAAAAATTCCTACATATTTCTAAAATAGAACTATGGATGCTTTCAATGAGGGAGAATTGTAGTGACTACACCTTGGGGGTATACATGAGGGGGGAATCTTATACTGTCAAAACAAGATCAAGGTTAAAAAATAATGGCAGTTTAAAACAATAAAAATTTTTAAAATTCCTAATGTTAAAAAAGTAGTCTGATAAAGTTACTGTGAAAATTTGGTAACAGTCAAATGCTTTGGTTAACTGTGATAAGAAATGTTAATATAAAAAATAGTTATAATAGATCATTGAAACAACATACACAGTGACTTTTTAATAGCTTTATTAAAAGAAAGACATATTTAGTTGCTACTTACAAAGTATATTCTGATGCCTACTTTTTTTTAGCTGACATTTTATTTATTTTTTATTTATATATATTTGACATCAGTTGTAATCACCATGTATTCCCCATCACCATATCACCAGTGCACCATCACCTCAGTCCCCGGTTCTCCCTTCTGCCCTCAACCCTTCCTCTCCCCCCTCCCCACCAAGTGTCCCCAATTTGTCCTTGTCTTTTCATTTTTGGTTTTTGTTGTGTCTTTATTGTTACTGTTATTATTATTATTGTTCTTTTTCTTTTCCTTGATCCTTATTTGGCTCCCTTATATTCCTCCTAGGGTAGGAACCATCTGCTATTTTTCTTTTGCCTTCTGACTTATTTCGCTGAGCATAAACCCTTCCAGTTCCACCCATGTTCCTATGAATGTGTCTAGTTTTTCATTTTTAATTGCTGAGTAGTATTCCATCGTGTATATGTACCACAGCTTTCCAATCCACTCATCTGTTTTTGGGCATTTAGGTTGTTTCCAGGTCTTACCTATTGTAAAGAGTGCTGCTATAAACATCGGGGTGCAGGTATTCTTTTGAATTAGTGTATTTGTGTCTTTTGGGTATATTCCTAGGAGTGGGATTGCCGGATCATATGGAAGTTCCATTCTTAGTAGATTGAAGAACCACCATACTGCTTTCCATAATGGTTGGACCAGCTTGCATTCCCACCGGCTGTGTAAGAGGTCTTTTTTCTCCACATCCCCGCCAACATTTGTTGTTGCTACTTTTTTTTGATATGGATGCATATTTTTAACCTTATAGATAAAAAATATGTTTGACTTGTGACTGGCTATGTGAGCTGGTATGTATTCAAATAATTGACATGTTTGCCATGGCATTCCATAATTAGATAGATATTCTAGTTTCCAGTTTTTGTGAATAAAAATAGTGTCATGATAAAAAGTTACTGCTTTTTATTTTAAATAATTTCTGAATGCATTTGAAAAATTATATATAATAATTATTTCTCACACAGAAACTTGTGAAATTGTTCATAATTCTTGAGTAACAGATGTAGGTTTGTTGATAATGACAGAATTCAAAAGTACATTTTTTCATTGCTGAGTAAAGTCTAATATAGAGCATTTTTCACTTTTTGTTTTTTGAGATATAGTAAAGTGAACAACCTTTTTGCTAGTGAGAACTCTTTATAGAAAAATTAAAACTGAACAAATAATTTTAAAATTATAAAAAAAATTAATTGAAATCTATCTTACTTAGTTTAGTTTAAAATTGGATTCCCAAAATTTAGTTGCATTTGTTGCCCTCTGTTAACATTTTAGATATATACTAAATAGAAGATGATGTATAGAAATTTTGCAGTAGTTTCTATTGTACCATTTTTGACTGAGATTAAATTGGAGAAATTAGTAGTTTCAATGTATAACTTGAAAGTTTGAAATTTTTTGTGGAGGTTTTTAATCGAAAGTGTTTTAAATAAATTCTAATGGGACCCTTTCAAGATTCACATCTGAATAGAAGGTTATCATTATTTCATTTATCTGGATATGAAACTCTCCTTTTTTGGAAAGAATATTATATTCACTTTTAATGCAAGTTAAAAGGGAAATTTAGAAACAAAGACACAATATTTGTTATTATGGAGTATTAATCAAGTATCTTGGGAGACTTCTATGAGTCAAGCATGGTATTTTATTATTTGTGTTAAATTGGTTTTCCCCTTTTCAAAAAACAGAAAGGCCAGACAATTCCACATTTACTCTTAAAAGAATTTCAGGCTCAAATACAGCACATGCTATTACACTAAAGTTGATGACTGTCATTACTCAGAGAGTAGACATTTTCACTGCTGAAGCCTTCATCAGTCAATCTAATTAATACCTTTTCAATCCCCTATATAATGTACAAGACCTTTAAAGTTTAAGATGATCCAACTCCAGTAATAATAAGCTTGTAAAAATTGCTTAACACTCAACTTACAACACACTTAAGTGCAAGCAATCACTTTATTGTCCATCATTTAGATAAAGATCCACATAACTGTGAAATACAATCGAAACAATTACAGTTTTAAAATGTAATCCTTCTGGAATTTGTTACAATATTCAGATTCTTTATCATGTGCTGTTCAACTACAAGTATTGATATTGGGGTGACCTCATTAATTATAATGACAGAGTAACTGATAAGGGTTATCTTACACTATCATTCATGGCTATGGGGGAAAGGCTAAAGTGTCATTTTGATCCCTTTAACACTGAATAATTGACTAGCATAAGGGTGGGTGTTAGTATAATTGTCACAATTTTCTTTCTAATTCCTTGTACTCAAAAGAAGAAAATATTTGAACCTATTATATTTTTGTACCAAATATAATCTACTTGTGATGATAATATCACTGAAGATGCCTTTGTATCATATACAACTTCCCACTATAGACCCAGTAGTATGTGATAAAATATTAAAGGATTTTGTCTTGGTTCCTTGGTTCCTAACATATATATTATTCCTTTGTTAATGCAAGAGATTACAACTTATGGCAAGTCAGTTCTTAGGGTAAAGATGGTTGAATATTCTGTATGCGAAATGGAAAAGTAATTGGAGCAACAGTGTGTTATTTTTCAGATTATAGTCAATAAAATAAGGAAACTTCCCGTATAGAAAATATTGCTGTTTATTTTGGAGACTGGTAAACAACAAATCAATTTGATTCATTGAATTTCATCAATTAAACTTAAGGCCTCGAGAAAACAATGCATGATTTGTATACGAAGAAACATTTGCCTTCCATGGTTGACAATGTGTGCCAAGAATGTTTCAATATATATTTCAATATATATATATATATAACATATATATATAAAGCTTCCTAAAATACCTTTAAGGAAGGTATTTTATGTGATACAGTAATTAGTTTTCTTATCAATATAATTACAATATTACCCAATTCAAAAAGGCTTTATAAAATTCTAAAATACTAAAAGAATATATTGATATTATTATCACTGTCTGCCAATGTTTTTGATTAAAATGTATTTTAAGGCAAGGAGAGCATGACAGTATGTGGAGAAGTGCAGGTAAACTAATTTTTTAAAGACTAAATTTATCTTCAAGGTATCTATCTTTATGCTTTGAGTTGTAGTTAAGATTTTGTTTATTCAAGGTGAGGCCAACAGATCAACAGATTGAAAAAAATCATTTGTGACTATTTTCCAGAGGAAGGGGTATGCCACACCAAATGGGGAAATACCTTGGTCAGGAGGCAAAAGAGTGAAGGGAAAGCAGGTGGTAGACTCCTTTTCTGTATTTCTCAGGAAGAAATGGATGACGGTAGAAAGCTGAGCAGGTTTAGAATTGAATAGTTCAAAAATATTCCACAGACTCTAGGCTATAAGGATTGCTACTACTTGTCAAGTACCGGGCCCTGAGGTGTTTTAGTATATGGAGATAGTGTTCCATTGCAGGAGTCTGATGCAAATTGACTGGTGAGGGTATTGACTCAGGATTAGTCGGTTTGTATGTCAGAGACTTAACAGGGAGGTTGCTGTGTCTAGAAATTAGCTAATTCTGGAATGTTAAGTCTCTGCCTAGATTTGCAAGTCCCTAATATGTCAAAGCATCATAAAGTGAAGACAAGACAAAACATGTTTACTATACCTTTTTATTCACATTTAGTCTGAAAAACTTTGGTGATGGTCCAATTTTAAGTAAAAAATGTAATATATTCTACATATAAATCAATATTTATATTCAGTTCTAAATAACCAAGTAATGGAAATCCTGGAAACTTGGAAATAAACATCATTGTTATGAATAATGGTTTCAACATTTAAGAACATCACTAAAAGTCTGTGTCTTTATATGCGTGATGGAGATAATATTATTTCTTGATATGTTTACTTTAATATTTAATACTATGATGTGTTTTAGCTCTTAGCCCAGTATCTGATAATCAGTGAATTTTCAGTAGATATGAGTTATTATCTTTATCTGATCATTAATAATATTGTAATTTTCTTGCCCAGGATTTCTGTCTAAACCTTCCCATATGTATACGTTACTATCTTACCACAGAACTATACATATATATATGCACACACATACACACACATGCACACACATACTTATGTGTGCGTGTGTATGTATGTATGTATTGTAGGATGGTATTTTATCTGCAAAATATGAGAGGGAAAATAAAAGTAGGAAACAAAAAAAAACGTAATACAAGGTAAATAAGAAGGGATAAGGGCAAGAGGGAGAGAAAAGATGAAGGAGTTGAATGGAATATGGACAGCCATCTTGTCTAGGACCTCTCCATAAAACTCACTCACTCATATTTCCACCCACATAGTTTGGAACTCAGCAATCCATGGCAAGTCTCCACCTCTTAAAGCAGTTTATATCTTCTTGCATAGTAGATGAATCTGTAGCTTCTTGTCTCTTTCATGAAACACAGACTCAGGGCAAATGTGAAAATTAAGAGAAAAAAATTCATACTTAGCATTTCTAATTAGTATGTTAACATAGTATCGGTAACCACACTGAAGGCAGTTAATGTCAAAATGCTGAAATGAGTTGTTCTGATGACAGGCATGATTTACTTTTTATATGAGACTCATTTTTTTTATTTTATGGTTTTTAATGAGTTTAGTAAATCTGCTGAAAATATTTTGCTGTTTCTCTCTGCTGCAGTTTCTACTTTCTTAAAATAAGCAGGTTGCCAGATTCCTTAAGCTTTTTCATCTAGATGCCAAGAGCATTATGATCAATTTACCACTTGGTTTCCACTGAAACTGTTAGAAATGAGAAAGGTTTACTATCTAATAATTCTTAGTGTTCTTGTGGATACCTTTTTAGGTAACCAGGCATCGGAACTGTTAACTTTAAACCTCTTTTTTTCCATCCGTTATCACTTCATATCATTTTAAACACACTAACACTAAAAAAAAAAAAAAAAAAAAAAAAAAAAAAAAATTCCTCTTACAGGGACTCACAAATTTTTTCAACTTNAAAAAAAAAAAAAAAAAAAAAAAAAAAAAAAAAAAAAAAAAAATTCCTCTTACAGGGACTCACAAATTTTTTCAACTTGTTCCTTTTATAATCACTTTTTAATTTTGTCCTCCCTGTTCCAGTGTCCCATCCACGGCCAGGTTATGTTGTGAATGAGGTGCATGTTTGGAAGGACAGGAAAGAGAATTGTGATCGCCTGCTGAATAGACTTTTTACCTGCTGCTCTTCTGATTATTTGTGCTGGGATGAGACAGCTCTTAAAAAGATCTAAGATTAGGGTTTCTCAGAGGGAAACTGAACTGGATATCAAGAGAGCACAGGAGATAATCGATGAATTACCACTGTACTTACCTCACCTCAGCAGCATATTTAGAAATGCTAGTCTCTCCAAATTTATTGTATCTGGCAAGTCTCCCTCTGCATCTATCATAGTAGAGGAGAAAGCCAACTGAGATTTTTGATCCTAGAGATAGTATTTTGTTCATGGCCTTTCTATAATATATTTGTTGACAGTCTCCTGTTGTGCAATTTCATCTTACTCCAAAGATTTCTCTTTTCTCAAATCAGATCCAAGGTTATTATTTAGGAAGAGGGTGAGAAAAAAAAAAAAAAAGAAAAATTCCTTTACTTTTCTAGTTCCATTTCTGGCAGTTTGGGCATGAAAAGTGTGGTAAAGTCTGTTATTGATGAAGAAAGAAAGTCAGTAAGAGTGTCAATATAGGCTGAATGTCAAAGGGTTGCTTTTGAACCCAGGCTTTATCTTTAAATCATTTCTTGAAGCTTGTGTAAGTACTCAGTATTCTAAAACTTAAATTGGGATATACAGTGCAATATAATTAAAAAACCATATAATTCCAATCCTGCCACTGTGAAGGTGATTAAGTTACTTAAATTTTGTGAATATCATGTTTTGACATCCACAATATAGAGAAAATAATTGGACCTACTTCAGAGGGTTATTTTCAGTTTTATATGAACTAATATTTAATAAATTATTTAGTGTATTATGGCATCTTGTATGTCCTCTACAAATTTTGAACTTTTTCTCATAATTGTAGTTGATAGTAGTATTTAGCCTATACTCTTAAGAATTAAATGATAAAGTATATGTAAACCCTTAAAATTAAGTTTTTAAATAACATCTTTCAAATTCTTGTGATTATGCAATGCCTAGCTGATGCATTCTTAATTCATTGCATATTTTACATAAATAATCATAAATGTAGTTCTCTATTACTGAATACTTAATTTTTCTTAATCAAGATTTCTTCTTCTGATAACCCCTAAAAGACATATTAATTGACTCAGAAATGAAGCTGCTATTTTTAATATCCCTTTATCTTGACATTACCTTAAGAATGTATTTATTCTCTTAATTTTTTCAGTGGAATAATTTCAGAAATTGGAATGAAGTTCAAAGCTAAATAACTTACTTAAAATGTCCCATGTGTGATAATATTTTTAAAATTTATTTTATTTATTTTTTTCTTACAATGTTTGCTTTGTTTTCTAGTTATAGTCCCCATAGAATTTCCATGATCAATGCACCCGTGCACCATCACCATAGTCCCCTGTGATCATCTCCTCCATGCCTTGATCCCAAGCCCTCCCTCTTCCCTACACAATGTCTCCGATTTGTAGTTGTCCCTTTACTTATGTTTTGTTTTTTGTTGTTGTTGATGTTATTATTTTTGCCCTTGATTCCCGATATTCCTCCTATAAGTGAGATTATCTGGTATTTTTTCTTTATCCTTCTGACTTATTTCACTGAGCATAATCTCTTCAAGCTCCATCTATGTTTCTTCGAATGACATTAATTTATGTAATGAATTATTGAATAAAAAAATTGGACCTTTCAACCTTCTTTTTATTATGTAGTATTACCATCAGTTAATATCTGCATTTTCACATAAGTGATTTCTATTGCTGGCTTGCAAGTAGGTTAGATTAAATGCTATCTTCTAAGGTCTTGGATTTGGATGTCTTTTTAAAACTGGATACAATTCACCTTCTCAACACTTTTGAATACATTCCCTGATTGTGTAGTGTGGTGCATATCACTATAATTACCATGGGTAATTAAAATATTATTAAATTATTTTTATTCAGATAATGATTATTTACAACATTGTATGTTAGAACATCATGCTCACCACCAAAGCATGAACTGTCCTCTACCATATTCCATCAGACTGCTTCCCCTTTTTGCTCTCCAAGCCCTATCTACTCCTTTAGCCTCACACATCAGATTTTTATGTCCTGTTTTGCTTTGTCTCTGTTTTGTTTTTCTAGTCTACATATGAGTAAAATCATATGTTATTTGTCTTCCTTCTTATGACTTTTCTTAGCATTATCCCCTTCAATTCTATCAATGTTGTCACAAATGGCAAAAGTTCATCTGTTTTTTTTTTTTAATCATATGTACTAGTATTCATTAAAAACATACGCACACATCCCATCTTCTAATCCACTCATCTGTCCTTGAGCACTTAGGTTGTTTCCATAACTTTACTCTTGCAAATAGTACTTTAATGAAATATAGGAGTGAAAATATCCCCCTTGAATTAGTGTTTTTTTTTTTTTTTTTTTTTACATTCTTCTGGAAGATATTTAGGAGTTGAAACTGGATCAAATGGAAGGTCTATTTTCAATATTTTGAGAAACTTTCCTATTGCTTCCTATTAGGTCTGAATCTATCTATATTTACAGCAACACTCATTTCTAGGTTTGTTTTTTTTATTCTTTTTGGTCTTTTTATATGCATCATCCTAGTAGGCATAGGTGATGTTTCATTGTGGTTTTGATTTTTTCACATGTCTGTCGGTCATCTGATTCTTTAGAGAAGTGTCTGTTTAGCTGTTTTGCCCATATATTGACTGGGTTACTTGTTTTATTTTTATATAGTTGTAGAAATTCTTTGAAGATCTTAAATGCTATCATTTGTTTGATGCATGATGTGCAAATATTTTCTGCCATTCACTAGAGTTTCTTTTTGTTGTCATGATAATTTCTTTCACCATGCAGCATATTTTCAGCTTGATATAGTTTCAAATTTACTTTTTTGCTTTTGCTTCCTTCAACACTATTGTAAAGTTCCCCAAAACATCACTGAAGTCAATATGATGAAGTGTTTTACCTATATTTGAACAAATCAGAAAACTAAAGACAAAATGACAGTATCAAGTACTCATTTATCAATAATCATAGTCTATGTAAATAGAATAAACTTACCAATAAAAAGGCACAGAGTGGCTGTTTAGATTAGAAAGTAAAACCTAACTTTATATTGTATTTAGGAGTTCTGTCTGAGATCCAAAGATAAATATAGACTCAAAATAAATGGTGGCAAACAACCCACAAAGCAAATGGGATCTCCCCAAAGGAAGATAGACAGCTATAATTACATCAGATAAAATAAACTTCCAACTAAAAATGATAAACAAGAGACAGGGATGGACATAATAACAAAGATTAATGGATTACTATATCAAAAGGACATGACAGCTGCCAATATATACTCACCAAATAAAAGAGCATCAAACTATCTAAGGCAATTATTAACAAATATGAAAACAGACACTGTCATCAATACAATTGTAGCAGGGGACTTTGAAACCCACCTTTCATTAATGAACAGATTAACCAGGCAGAAAATCAAGGAAACAATGACCTTAACCCAGGAATTAGTCTAGACTTTTGTGGGCACCATACCCCCCTAAAATCTGAGTACACATTCTTCTCAACTGTACATGGAAAATTTTCTAGAATAGATCATAAATAGGTCACAGAACAAGTTTCAATATGTTCATGAAGCTTGAAATCATGCCAATTATCTTCTCTGATCTTGATGGCATCAAACTAGTAATCAACAACAAAAAGAAATCGAGAAAAAACTTTAAAATGTAGAGACTGAAACACACCACTGAATGAGTATATAAATGAGAGAATCAAATGACAAAATACATATTTGTGGAGACAAACAAAATGAAGACAAGCTACCTGGGTCTATGAGACACAGCAATACTAAGAGAGAAATATATAACAATACAGGCCCAAATCAAGAAATTAGAACACATTAGGTGAGATTAGAATAATCTCACCTCACAATCTGAGGCACTAGGGAAAAAAAAAAAGTCAGACAAAACCAAAGACCAGCAAAAAGAAGAGGAAGAAAAGGAATTAAATAGAAATCAAGAAAGACAGTCCAAATGCTAATTAAACTATTTTTTAAAAAAATATATAATAGATAAATCTCTGGCTAGATTCATTAAGAAAAAAGTGAGAAAAATAATAAATAGAATCAGAATTGAAAGAGAAGTTACAGTCATATCTCAGAAAAATTAAGGATCATAACAGCCGACTGTGGATATATCTATGTCAATATATTGGTTAACAAAGTATAAATAGACACTTTCTTAGAAGCATACATCCTTCCAAATGTGTGAGGAATAGAAAACCTAAACAGACCAAGTACAAGCAAGGATATTGAAACAGTAATCAAGAGGCTCCTTAAAAGCAAAAACTCTGGATCAGATAGTTTCACTTGTGAGTTCTACTAAGTCATCTAGAATATATTATTTCTTAAAGTCTTTGAAAAAATTGAGGAAGAGGGAATAGTTAAAAACATTTCTTTTGAATTTAAAAAGCATTTTTATGGTAAAGATTTTTAAAATCCAAACTGTGGTTTAATGGCTCTTGGTGTTCTCACTACCACAGAACAATATCTCTTTACAACTGATGAAGGTAACAAGCTTCATTGTCTGGTGATATTTGTGAGTTTCATTATCTGATACTTACTTAAATTTATATTCTCTGAGTAAAACTCCACAAAATATGACTACGTTACTCAATAGATAACATTATAATCAAGGCAGCCAAGAAATTCCAAGGAAGTATTTTTAGTTACACCTGAAGTAAACAGTATTATTAAGCAGTGTCACTGCATGGTTTTAGCCAACAGAGTACATAATAACTGAGTCTGTTAAGGATAAATACATGTACTCTTCCAAACATGATTATCATTGCTCTGGTTGATACTACAAGGTTATGAGAAACCAGTGGGGAACTGAAAATATTGACAATGTAGGGAAGAGAAAACCATAGTGGTTGCTTTCATCTACCAAAATTCGTCCTTTGGAGAGTTAGGATGTAAGTCTGATACTGCAAACAAACCAAAATTTCCAAGAAACAGCAACTTTTAATTGTAATTTAGTAATAATAACAGCTAAGGATACTGTTACATAATACTAATAATAGGTAATAGAGTTTTACAATATTCTACACTACTTGTTTCACAACACTATCTTGTTTCACAAAATTACCTTGAAAAACATTTTATTTTTTCATTTTCATTTTGAGGGAAGACTTAGAGATGTAAAGTTGTTTTCCTAAGATCATTTAGTTAGGAAATGGAGGATGTCAATATATATGAACCAGAGGATGTATTTCCAAAGCTTATCCAGTCTACTGATTGGTTAAAACTAGGAATCTAATGAATAAGTAATAAAGCTTAACCCTTTATTACTATTAAACACCTATTAATTTTCTAATTTTGCCTTACCATACTTTAATCAGACTTGAACTAAAACAAACAAAAAGAGCTAACCTAAGTCAAACTAATTAATCTAATGAAACTAGCATTTCTGTTTTTAGTCATTGATTTTTTTTCTGATAAATTTAGCACAGATTGTTTTGCTTTAAGATTTATTTGTTGTTGTTTTTTTTTTTTTTTTCATACAAAAGCTGGAGTGTAAACCAGAGGTACAGGATGATGAGAGGATTCACCAGAGACAGAATAGGGAGCAGAATAGCAGATTGGAATACACTGCTGAGGGGAGTGGTGGACAAGATTGGAAAAGTCTATTGTGCCATGTGGGTTAGCTCCCTAGCAGGGATCAAACTCCTGCTGCAGTGGCTGCTGATAATGTCATAGGGCTGAGACTTAATCCCTTGTGCCACCATGGAGGCCCAATTTAGCAAAAATTTTTAGCTCATGTAGACATTGGCACAATAAATGTCATTGCATAGACTATTATACAGATTTTAAACATTTATTACATACTAAATACAATAAATATTCTAAAAATATTATCTCATTTAACTTAATCATAACCCTAGGTGTTAAAAATAGTTGTTCTTCTGAAGATAATCATACTTAACATCAGAGAAGAAAATTAAGTTACACAAGTCAGCCCAGTTAATGGAAAATTAGCTGAGTGACCTCAGGTTTGTACCTATTTATCTAATTCTAAATTCCTTATTACTTTCTTTATGACATAATATCTTAAAAGGACCTCATGCATGTAATTAGTTTATATGAGAAGTATGAACATTAATTTTTATTAGGAGTTTACTGCATTTTCTAGTCTATCCTTTTCTTTGTATTGTCCAGTTCAAGCTGCATAACTTTCTTAGGAAATATTTATGTTACTCATTTTTTGAGTAAAAGGAAACTGAGGTGCATATATGTGTGATAATGTATCCACAGACTTACACAGAAAACCTGCAGAGCTGGATATAAAACTACAGTGACTGACCTAGAAGATAATAGTTTTACAACAGCTTTTTCAACATACTTAATAACTTGAATTATTAAGAATCTGGTAAATGATAGACAAAACAATCACCACATAAATGTATCTGCTATTGCTAAATGTTCCACTTTGTGATGATTTCACTATCAGAATATTTTGTTCCATTATTTTAATTATCTACATTGATATATTTCAGATTAGATTATGAGTACCCATGACATAGGAAATACAAATGTAAAATTAATTTTAAAAGCAGTTTATAGAGTACTTCATAAAGATAAAGAGTTTATCATATTTACCGAATTCTTCTAATCTTTTTTTGGGTCAGAGTTTCTTACTGAAATATATACAGAAATGTCACTTCTTCAGATGAATGACCTGGCTCTGTCTAATAATTACTCATCTAAAAGTCTACTATATCATTCTGTTGTATAAATAATTATATGCTCATAAATTCATATATTCTAATTTACAAATTATTTTGATGACTTATAAAAATCAGAAGTAATTTCATTTTGTATAGTTTATTTGTGTCCACATGAGAATGTAAACAATGCCCAAACAGGGATTTTGTCATTCTGTTAAACCTAATGACACTAGAATGTAGAACAATGAAAATAATACTGCCTGGTAAATTTTGTTGAATGAATGATACTGAATGCTATTTATGAAGCTTTTCTGAATCCATTTTTCTTCAAACAGACATTAAAATTGAAGAATAGAATGTACTTTATATTTAAATTCTAATTTCAGGTATCATCAGCAATCCCTGATTTATTATCACTTTCATTTTTTTCTTTATAGTTCAATTCCTCTCTTATTTTGTGCTTTATTTCCTCTCCCCTTCTTTCTTTTTCTCCTATTTTTATGTGGATAGTGGATTTTCTGAGCCTAGCTGATTAAACTCATTGTCATTTGTCTGCCTAACAGTCAGTGGACTTTGCAAAGGAGGAAATTAAAAAAGCAAACTCAGTTACTCAAGGTCAGATATTAGTGCTCATCATATGAGTAGACACTAGAGATGTAAATGAGGGTGCTGGTTTTTTCTGAGAGTATCAGTGTGGAGCTTTTATTGTTTTGTTATTATGAAGATAAGTCATCATGGGGCTCAACTTATGCTTTGCATTCACTTTAATAAGTTTCTTTATTGTTCCCAGAAATGTGCATCAGCATAGATTGTAAGCTACTGTTGTCTTACTCTTCCATTCAGGAAATGAGTGTGCCTCAATGAAATATTAATACCCTTCTCATTCAGCTTTTAAGAGTTGACATATTTTTGTCAGTAATTTTTTCCCTGAATTCTGTTAAAAACAAAGAGACTGTTTATTAAAACAGAAAACTTATTACTAACATTCTATGTTGAATTTGACATTATTTTGATGGGAAGAGAAGACACAAGATAGATAGATTAATTTGAAACAACAAATTACAGCACAGAAACAGTGTGTAGTCTAAGGCTAAAGTCAAGTTAAGGGCAATACAACACATGCTTATTAAATATTAAGTGTGACTCCTAAGTGCTGAGCGAGACTGTATGTAGATATGCCTGACCTGACAGAAAAATCTTCCAATATATATGAGGTAATGTCCACAAGAATCATAGTTTTACATTATGTATTTAGTAATCACAGAGAAATCCTCATTAGCATGTAAAACGCTTCCTATAACAAAGTCACTAATTCTGTGGGCAGGTATTGAATGTTTATAATACAATAGATTATGTGTTAAGCTCTAGAAATATAGTGGCAAACTATATTTCCTGTCCTTATGGAGGAGGAAAAATACAATAATAATAATAATAATAATAATAATAATATAAAGATGTTATCATTTAAGACAGCAACAATGGCTTTGCAAAATAGGTATATTTGATTAGAGCTGTTGCAGCTATTTTAATCAAAGTGGTCAGGAAGATATTTTATGAAGAGGTGATCTTTGAAATAAGTTATAAATAATAAGGCAGTGGCACAAAAAGTTAGAAAACAGCATCACAAATGAAAGGAATAAAAGATACAAAGGCAGTAGTATTCCTAAAATAGAAAGAAGGGAAAAATGGCTGGAGTATATTGATTGAAAACAAGGGAATAATAAGAAATGAGGCCAGAGAGCTAAGAAGACAGGGATTATGCTGAAACCTATAAAGTACTTAGAAGATTTGCATTTTATAATAACTTTTAATATGACTTTGATGATTTAATCATAGGAATGTAATGATTTTGCATCATTTTTCAGTTATCACTTTTAAGATCATATTGTGGATAGTAGATAGAAATGTGATAAATATGAGAGTGGAGAAAAAATTTAGGAGAATTTTTTGATTGTGAAATAAAAAATAGTCTTAGTCTGAAATGATGAACAAGAAGTGTAGATAAGAGAAGTGGTCAGATTTGGGATACATTTTGCGGATTAACTCAGGTAAAATTATTGGTGAATGGCATGTATGGATGGAGAAAGTAATCAGTAATGACTAAAATTTTATTCTGAGCAACTGCTTGCATGATGGTGCCATTATAGACTAAGATAACTGATGTAAATTTAAATTTTGCGTAGCTTAAATGCAGTAAAAATAAATTTAATATGTATATATAGGTACTCAACGTATCTTATAAAATATGTTTTGTAAAGGGAAGTTGAAAATATATTTTAGCTAAGTTTTGTATATATCTAATATTTCAATCAATCTGTCAATCATTATCATCATATTTTATTGAGTTTAGATCTTGAGTTGCTTTGAGAAAGCATATCAGAACCTCTTGATAATTGGTTATAAATGTATGGTATTGATGGATTATCAATCTCAATAATTGGTAACATTTCTGTAATTTTATATGACATTGCATTTTACAATGAAAAAAATGACATACTTTAAGCAGGAAAAAATCAATAATGAACATTAATTTAAGAGCTATGTAAAAAAATAAGCTAAATGGGCTTTTAAAACTTCATTTATCAGAGGAGAAGGAAGGATAAGACTATTTTATGTAGTAATCTGTATAGAACATATTTAATAGAACTAATTCATGGTTGAAATCACTTGTCTATGATGGTCTGACTCATTTGAAAAATGACTGGATACATGACATGTTCTACATTTAATGCCTGCATTACATAGTTATTTTAAGGATCCAAATGCTTGTATGTCTTCAGGTATTCCTTGAATTCTGAGTAATTTTTCCTATGATTGTATTGCCTGATTTAATTTCTTTTGGATTGTAATCACAGTACACTTTTCTGACAAGAGATAATATTTTATTTCCCCTTTGGTGTTAATAAGAGCAAACCTTTGCAAGAAACATAGTTTGATTAAAGATTCAGCAGTTTGCAGCCCATCTTCATTTTAAAATTCAGTGTTGTTAATCTACAATTCTTCCCTAAGGTAATTTTTATTACTTCCACAAACTGGTATTCAAATCTCTTTTTCTTAAACTATAAAGACGTTTGGTAGTTTTAATAAATGGATTTTTGTAAGTGTGTTAATCTTTACAATGATCAATGGAACACTTTTTCCTGTTACTAGTCCTTTGTTTTGTATATTATTTCACAGTAACAAGAGTTAGAACAAAGGCATATGTACAAATCTAGATTCATATATTTTTAATAAAATATTATTTCCATGTTGATCTAATGACAATTGTAATAGAAATGAAAATAGACAATGAGATAAAATTTCAAGTCTGTAAAATAAAACTTATTTGCCTTTGGATTAGATACAAAATAGTATTTTAGAAATATATTTTTTTAAAGATTTATTTATTTATGCATACAAGCACTGGGGTACAGGCCAGAGGTGTGGGGGTGGTGAGAGGATTCACCACAGAGAGCGGGGAACAGAACAGGCAGATCAACTGAAGTACACTGCTGAGGGGAGCAGCGAGCACAGCAGGAGAGGTCTGCTGCACCATGTGGGTCCCCTCCCTGGCCGGCAGCAGGGATTGAACTCTTGCTGCAGTGGCTGAGGTTTGCTTCATAGTTCTCTGCTTAACCCACTGCGCCACCAGGGAGGCCCTAGAAATATTTTTAAATAAAAAAATTCAGATGAGGTCTCATAACTTTTATTACATCTGTCTTGTATCCGTAATAAAGCTGTTCTTTTTTTTTTTTTAAGATATATTTATTTATACGTACAAGATCTGGGGTACAGACCAGAGTCCAGGGTGGTGAGAGGATTCACCAGAGACAGAGAGGGGAGCAGAAAAGGCAGACTGATTGAAACACACTGCTGAGGGAAGCAGTGGGGCGAGGCAGGAGAGGTCTGCAGCGCCATGTGGGTCCCCTCCCTGGCCGGCAGCAGGGATCGAACTCGTGCTGCAGTGGCTGCGGTTTGCTTCCTAGTGTGTTGCTTAACCCACTGCGCCACCAGGGAGGCCCTAAAGCTGTTCTTAAATCAGGGGAAAGGAAATCTAACCAACCATTCTGGATAAAGGTAGTTATAACAATATAATTTTCAGGAAAGGTAATAAGGCAATTTAGAGATGACTCATATTAAAAGTTAGCCAATAATTATTTTAACAGTTAATCTCAAACTAGAAAAATGCTAAACATTAAGTTTGAACAAGCCAAATGCATGAAGACATGTTTTTTCCCTCCCTCCCTCCTTCCCTCCCTCCCTCCCATCTCTCATCCCTCCCTGCTTTCTTCTTATTTCCTTTTTAATGAAATACCATTGTTTTATATCCTTTTTTATATTTTGACAGTATAGGATTTCTTCCCTCAGGTGTGTCCACTGTAGCTTTTTCACCACCATAGACTTTATTGTCCTCCACCATAGTCCATTGTGCTCCCCGTACCCCCCCTTTCATTCCTCCCTTTTCTAATTTCTCCCCACTTGGATGCTTCATGTCTATGCTGTGCTTTCAAGGGTCTGTCTTAAACTCTGTGTTTGTCTGACGCTTTGTTTGGTTTCTCTAGAGTCCACATATAAGTGACACCATCTGATAGGGGACGTTTTCATTCTATTACTTGCTGCAGAAGATTTTTCAGATAAAAGTACTTAATAATTGGTTGCATGAAAAATTCTCTGAGATTTTGTTGTAACTCATACGTTAGAAATATGATCTACTCTAATGAAGTTTTCCCTTTATCAACTATGAAAATACTGCATGTCAAACACTGTGCTAAGTTCTGAGAATACAAAGGTGAACTAGATGAAAATGTATCTTAGCCTCATGGAGGTTTCCATTCTAGTGGACAAAGAAGAGAAAATATAAGTAATTAAAAGTACAAATTAAAAGATTTGTAACAGAAATAATAAAAATTAATATTGGCTAGACCTACTTTGGATAGATGTTTGCTTTAATGAAAAGCTATTTAAGCCATCTTCTTAAGGAAAATTCCGGAATATATAACATCAATTCAGATTAAACTTTTTATAGGAAAGTCAGACTTTGGTAATATTAATAAAACAAACCGAGCAAGTTAGTGAGCTATATTTGGTCTTAATAAACCCTAGAAATATATCTATAGTAGCAAGGTTACTAGAACAGGATGAGGAAGGTGAAGAAGGAGGTAGATATTGGAGTTATGTACCCACAAGGCAAGAGTTTCTAGAGTCACCAGAAGTTTGAAAACCTTAGAAAGATCCCCCATACCCCTACACACACACACCACTTTAGAGAGAGCAGGATTTGCTGACACCTTGGCTCATAATTCTGGCCTCCAGAACTGCTCAATAATAATTTTCTTTTGTGGTTTGTGTTAGTTTGTTACACCAACTGTAGGAAACAAACATGGACACAATTCCTGTTTTCATAAAGTTCAGTGTAAAGAATCATATCTTTCTATATATGCACATAATTAAATTGTAAATAACACTGTGAAGCAGTTTTTGAAAGCACTCTTTGAACCAGAGAGACTTGAGTTCAATTTCCTATTCTTTTAATTAACTGCTTTCTTAAAATTCTGCCTGTGTTTCAATTTTTAAAATCTCTATAATGAAAAATGTTGTTCTTGTGGTTGTTGTGACTGGTGAATGAGTTGATTTTTGCATTGCTCTTATGCCCATCATCTCGGCAGGTGGGAGTGTTTTGTCGATTATTTAACAACCTTACTAATCAAGCATGCATGTAGAATAGTAATGAATGTATAAAATGTTCCTTTACATTAGGTTTAAATTATTTCTTCCAAATTGTACTGAGTCAACAAGAGGGTCAGTGTGGGAATTATTCACTGACATTAGGAAAGTCTCTTGTTTTTGACCTTTTACTATCATCTCAAGTTCTCAAAAGACATAACTCCTTTGTGGTCAGTTCTTTACATTCTGTCTTTCCTCTGTAACTGTGAGTACATTATTTGCTGTCTTTGTCTTCTGGTCTTTATAACTTGTTTATTTATCTATGTTTCTGTGTTGTATTGGTTAGGAAGGAGAAATTTTCTTAAATGCCATTATTATCATCTCTTCTTAGCACATCTTTTGCACTTTATACACTAACAGCTTGTCTGTGCTTCCTCAGCCATGCACAGCTAAATCAATTCATGTAATTTTTTAGGAAGTTGGATTATATTATTGATGACCATACAAATGTGTATGCACACCTTCAAACTCACAAACCACAATTCACTGTAAATATATAAAATAGTGCAGTGTCTTATCCACCATAGGGCCTTAAAATTTAAGTTTTTATTTTAAAAACTAGTCAATAAATATTATATACACACTATAAATATTTTTGAACTATATGGAATTTTAAAGGAATAAATAATTTTGTTTTCATATTTAAGAATATCTTTAGCTTTCAGAAAGTATCCACATTGATAATTTCTTGAACTTCTATTCAGAGCTCAATTTTTTTTTTTTTCCAAATGTAATCGGTAGTAACTCAAATCCCAAAATGATGAATCTTCTTTTATAGCATTTGGAAAACTACAGGTATTTTAAAGGAGCTTAATTTTAATGCACAAGACTGATGGAAAACTATTACATAGGAAACAAATTACCACTGAATAAACAATAGGAGTTGCTGAACTGTACTGAAATATTAAAGGATTTAGGATTCAGAATATATTTTTCTTTTGTTTTTATTTCACTGGCTCAATACTCAAAGTAATTTTTCCTGTTTATCATAACCACCAAACATAGTAAGAAAAAATAGATTAGAGAAAAAAAATTCCTAAGTCTATAGTATATGACAATAGAAATTTTTTGCCATTAAACAAAACAATAATTCAATATAGAAATAATGTAGTATGAGAAATCACTAATGACTTATTTAGTAAGTAGAATAATCTATTCTCCTTTATTGTTTATAGAGAGGATATAAAGGATGATATTATTCAGCAATCAAAAAAGACACACTAGTGCCATTCACAGAAACATGGATGGACCTTGAAGGGATTATGCTTAAATATTATATATTTACAGAGAAATAAGGCAGAATGAAAAGGAAAAATAACGATGGTCTCACTTATAGGAGGAATATAGGGGGTCAAGGGAAAAATAGTAATAACATCATCATCAACAACAAAACAAAACAAAAATATAAAACTACAAGTCAGAGACATTCTGCAGGGAAAAGGAAGGGGTTGGGATAAGGCAGGGATGGGAAGTGCACAAGGGACTGTGGTGATGGTACACGGGTGAATTGGTGGTGGAAATTCTATGGGGACTACACCTAGCAAAGAGAGCAACATTGTAAGAAAAAAATAAATAACAATTTAAAAAATGTAGTGTTTATTTCAAATGATATTGTATCTTCCTAAAATTTTTGAAAATATTTAGTCATGGTAAAATGCTGATAACTTAAAGTTTACACTCTTTTTAAGAAACTACCAAAACTGCAAATTTACATTTTTAAAAAGTGGTGTTGTTTGAAAAGTTGCAGAAGGTTAAAAAGCTCGAATATATTTGAAACTATATTTGGTAAGATTCTCAAATATCTAATTTGTTAAGTACAGTGGTAATGATTATTTCTAAGATGTTTTGTGAGAAATTTATGAGAGGACATTTGTGATGCCTCCTCGGCAGACAACAGATGCTTCATGAGTACAGGAAGTTCTTCTTACATTAACTCCTGAAATTTTTGATAGAAAAGAATGTTGATACATTCCCCATGGAGAGAATGTTTTGCTAGTCCCAATAAACATTACTTTGTGAAATTGTTGTCAAATCATATGAATATTTATATTTAGTTTCTATTAACACATTATTACTCATAGATGATAACACTTTACCTATAAAGTACTTACTAGTAAAATTTGCAGAAAATACTTGGTAGGGTGTCATTTGTTAACATGTATTGGACAGATTTGACAACTTACTATGATTAGAATCACCAGTGAAAATGAGACAAGTTAAAGGGTTTGAATAGAGGTTAAGATTTTTGGTTCTAAAACTCAGCATCTATGTTCTTTTTTTGGTCAAACAAGTTAAATTTCTCGTAGGTGTGACTGAATAGATAAAACCTACCTTACATTCTAGGATAGCTTATTCCTCATTTGTATGGACTTAGTTCAATTTCCATGTGTAATCATGCAATATAATTGCTATTAAAATGCTTCTCTTAAGATGCTGTTTCTCATTCATGCTCATAGTTTGTATTAGTATATTAAATGCCCCCCCAGAATCACCTAATATTTTCAATCTTTCCTATATGATAATTTTCATACCAGATAGTGAGAAAATAATGCAGAAATCTGACTCGTGTAATAGTAAGAGCACATAATTTCTCATGTCTCTTTTCTAGTGCCACTAATGGGATATACAGCTATATTGTTCTAATCAATATTTTACATTTGTTTAAAATGTGAGAATATTGTGTGCTTGTGTATGTGGTTTTTAGAGACTCAACAGTCTTGACCTTGAGTGTAAACATGAATATTTTGACTAATAATGTGCTATGCTGTAAAGTTTCAGGAGCTAACTGAGTGGTCCAAAAAGTGACTGGTAAAAACATGAATACATGCTAAACCCCTTTCCTTGAACTTCTTTGGCCGGTGTTGTAGGCAATTTTATAATTGTAACTTTATTTATGACTACTTCCAAACACACAAAATTTAAAAGTATGGTGAAATTCCAGACTTCAGTCAGTATGAAGACATCACCATTGGCTTTATTTCCATGTTTTCCAACACCAGTGATTCCTTTTTGACAATCAGTTAAAAATCCGTTCTTTGATATTTTAGAACTTTTCTCTCCCTAGGTTTGGAACCAAACTTGGCATGTAAAGAAAAATAAATGGGCAAAGCATAGCCACTATTTTGGACTTCATTGGTCAGTATATTAACTATACATGCTGAAATGTAATTGTCTTACATTTGAGCATAAAACATCTAAAAATAATGAATTCTGAGATCAAATGAAAATGTATACCTTCTCAAAGAAAGGAAGATGTGGTGAATTTCTCATGAACTGGTTGAGATTTTATAATACCATAGTCAGTTATATAAATCTGACTACAAATTTTCATTTTTATAATTTGTGGTTAACTGATATAATGCAGCAAGTCAATTATATCCATAATTCCTAAGTGTAAAATTTAAGGGCATTCTTGATGAGACCTATTTTCCTCTTGCTTTTGATAGTTATGTGATACATAAAGAATTGTAAATAATTTCAAGAAAGTATATCAGAATTTAAAAGCTTAAGTGTTTTCAGTGATTATTATAAGGTCTACTATGTATTACAATTGTTCTGTCATCTATAAAATGTTATTGGGATGCTTATCTTTGAGATAATTTTGCATTTGTTGTGACACCTAATAGCATTAAGTTTAATAATATTCACCCATAGTTATATCTACTATGTGATGGATGAAGGTTCTGTCTGTACACTTCTTATAGCAGTCCTCTGTTTTCTAAGTTAAGAGAAAATAATTCAATATATGTAGGGAACTGTGGGTATGTCTGCTGAAGACATGGGTTTTTGGAATGACATCTAAATCTGCAATACAGAAAGCTGCTTATCCAAAGGAGTTGACTCTTCCATAACTGAGACTCTGTCAGCTCAGAAAATTGTCTTCCATTGGTCAATTTCAGAACAACTTTGCTTTTTTCATAGCCTGTACCAGGAGAAAAATTATGCCCTAGTATTCACTTTAAGAAACAAAACAAAACAAAACTTTACTCAGTCCTAAAATAAAGTCTGATTTGACTTTACTGGATTGCCAGAAACTGATATTGGTAAATCAGAATTGTTACTGTAATAAGAAAATGATAAAGAATTCAGGAAAATAATTTAGAAAAAAAATATTCACTTTAGAAGTGAATTTGGTGTTAAAATGTCTGTTATTTAACTGTTCTATTCATGAATGTAATGATGGGAATGTGAGCTGAATTCTGAAGGAAAAATAATTTTTATTGAAGCATTTTTTACTTTTGAAACCTAGATATTAAGTACAATAAGACGGTAGTGAAATTAAAGATTGACTGTTGTTAATAATACAAGTTTATTATTTGTTGAACTCCTGCTCTTTGCCAAAACTTTTATTAGATTTGAGGATGTAACTGAGAATAAGGTAGTTACTGTGGGTAGAGCTGGAATATACATTCCAGGATAAAGATATGATAATAAAAAATATTCTGAAATGCCAACTCATGAGACAAGTACTTGTAATAATGAATATGAATGCAGGCCAGTATCAGCATAGGTAATAATAATAAATATGTATCTGGGAAAACAAGTTGTGACCATTTTTTTGTGGAGGGTAAATGTGAGGTTAAGGAACATGAATTGAATTTGGAATGTTATAGATGCTTCTGAAGGCCTTTTGAAAAGAGAATAAAGTGGTCTATGCTAATTTATAAAATGATTACATTAAGATTCATGTATCTAATAACAAATTAATGGTGGGAAGGATATTTATTTGTAAATGGCTTTAATGTATGCAAACTTATCCATAAAAAGTCCTAATGTCAAACAAGTAAAATATATTTTTTTGTTATTTTGCTGTTAGGAGAGTATTAGTTTTTTAAAGGTAAAACAATTCATCTAACACAAATCTGTATTTTATAGAAATTGTGTGTTCATATTTTAAAATTTTCTATAGGAGCTTTCAAGTCTTAAAGAAGTTGAGTTTTAGTTTTTTTTTTAAATGATTTATTTATTTATGCATACAAGAAATGCGTACAGACTGGAGGTGTGTGAGGTGAGAAGATTTGTCAGAGACCAAGTGGGACTAGAACAGGCATATTGACTGACATGCACTGCTGAGGGGGGCAGCGGGGAAGACAGGAGAGGTCTGCTGTGCCATGTGGGTCACCTCCCTGGCCTGGATAGAACTCATGCTACAGTGGCTGCTGATAGCCTCATAGTACCATGACTTAATCCCTTCCACCACTGGGGAGGCCCCAAGTTTTATTCTCTTTTGATTAGTTCAAAGCTACAGGTCCACTTGATCGATCAAAACATTAATTTAATATCCACTACAAGAAAACAATTTTAAATTTGGCAACAGAAATTTATAGATTATATGATCAAAGAGCATTACAATAGATCCACTAGTTTGGATGATTTCAAAATACATGAAGATCTCTTCTTAATAACAGTTATTAGAGCAAAATGTGCTGTGTTTACAAACACTTGTTATTAAATTGCTTTTGCTCATCCATAGTGATTATATTAGGTTTAAACTACTGTGAAATTATAAAATTAACATTACTAATCGTATTTGTAGAAAAGATTTTCAATGCAGAAAAGTAAGGTCAAAAGGTTAATTTATTGGCTTAGATTTCTGTACTTGTTAGTGAAGCAGAACTAGAGTTCTGTTTACTTGAATCACATTTCCATGAACAGAAATTGCTTTATAACAGAATCACTCCTGGAATTATACAGAAACTAGGAGAACAATAGACAATCGAACCTGGAATAAATATTGTTAATTTTGTATCAGTTATTAATATGTCCTATCTCATCTACTGTGTAATAAGGTCAGTAGGTATCTTGTATTCATTATTTTTGGCCCACAAGGTTCAGTATGGCATACAATCAATATATTATTAAATTATTTAATTAATTTTGTTAAAGAGGCATTAATTTTAAATGTCTGGTATTGATCTAAGTTAATATGAGGGTATATCAATCAAGGATATCCATTGTAAGGAACAGAAATATATTGTGATGATTATTTTAAAGGTAATTAAATGTTATTTTGTATCTGAAAAATCACTGTAGACCTAGAAAATGAATTTCATATACACAAGGTAAAACAAAGAGAATCAAAATCAAATTCCTGCTAGGATACTTATGCTGGCATCATGGAGGACCAGGCCTTGCTATGTACTAAAATAAGGCAGTTCTTGGGAAATTAAGCTTATTTTAGCTACCTGAGTTTCTTACATAGAATAACCACAGCCTGGTTGGATAATCTGTGTCTCCTCAAAGACGAAGCAACAACTTGAAACTGAGGCTAGAATATTCATAACACTACATTCCACCTTAGGACTAAAGCCAAAGCAGCAAGTGAACACTGTCATAAGTTGGCATGACTCTGTATACCATTTTCTTTTTACTAGTTTGAAATTTTATATCTGGGGTATGTGAGTTTACATGGAGTATCTATTCACCCATGGTTGCAAGATTACCTGGGAAAGCCAGTATATCTATGATTTTCATTTTTCTAGCAAGATATAGAACCTATTCTCTGACATATCACAAAGTAACAGTTATCCTAGTCTAGAACATGAGCCCAAATGTAAAGCAATAAAAATGAGTGAAAAATGCATACTTCCCAGGCAATTCCTTAATGACAATATTTTCTTTTCTCTTTTTGTAGGTTCATAACCTGTGCACTGTGTTTTTTTAACTTTAAATTTATTTATGACTTTATATATTTTACATTATTTTTCATTTTTGTACAGTGTATATTTCTTGTCCCTGTGAAATTTCCATCACCAATAACTTGTGCTCTTCCCACCTATTTTCTCCCTCTTCTATCCCTAGGGAATGTTTCAGATTTACAGTTGTCTGTTGATTTTGATTTTTAATTTAATATAATTATTTTTCCTTAGTCCCTTATTTGTTTCCTCTACATTCCTCCTGTAAGAGAAACTATATGATATTTTTCCTTTTCTTTCTGGCTTATTTTGCTGAGCATAATCCCTGTTGCTGCAAATTGCATGAGTTTATTTTTTTAATTGCTGTGTAATATTTCATTGTGTATATATATCACATCTTCTTGATCCAGTCATCTATTTTTGAGCATTTCAGTTGTTTCCATAGCTTGCCTATTGGAAAAAGTGCCAGAATAAACATAGAGTTAGTGTTTTTTGTGCCCTTTGGGTAAATTCATAGGCATGAGATTGCTGGATAAAGTTTTCAAAGAGGATTAAATGAATTACTGTAACAAATGGAACACACTTAAAGGAGTACTTGGAAAGTAGTCTTACAAATGTCAGCTATTATTATTTTTTAATTTGTGGTAGTATGAAAAGAGAATAAGCCTTTTTTCAACAGATGTCTATTGAATGGATCATTGTCGCTATACTGTGCCAAAGTTTAGTCGGGTATGAAAACAGTGTGAGGTCAGATAGCCATGGTACCACCAAATCACAGCTTCCCTCTAGAGGGAGGCTTTTCATGTTACCAAGTTAGAAAGAAAAATATTAAGTTCTGGAAGAGTTTACTGACATGAATCATTATATCCACATGATTTTATATATCTTTATCTAGAAGCAAGGCATAAAGTAAATTCGGTTGCTAAGTCAGGTTCAAGTCAAAGTTCAGACTTTCTGTAGACTAAGCAGAATATAACCCACAGAAACTAAGGATGGTATGATGCTTATGCACAGAGAACCAGCATCTGCAAGAAGCTTCAGATGTCTGGTTTCCTAAAATATTAGTGACAAATTCTAAGAGTTTCAGTAACATGTTTCAAATATCAGAATAGAAATCTGCTTTTCTACTGAGAAAGTTTCAACTCATGTTTTATCAGTAATTCTAACACTTTAATGGACACTACAACAAGGAACATTTTTCTTCATAAAATCTTGCAATGATAGATGAGGAAATATAGTGGACAGGAAAAAGGGGTAATTTTGGAAATTTTGGATGAGGGTTTAAAAAAAAAAGCTAGTCTTGAGTAAAATGGAATTTGGCATATGTTTGCTTACTCATGGATCCATTAATTAATTGTATGTTTAACAAATATTTATTGTACAATTTTACAAGTCAGGGACTATAATAGGTAGCAGGGATGCTAAAATAAACAAAAGGATGAGCTCCTTGATTTTATAAACCATACTTTCTACAGAGGAGAGGCTGACATGATAAATTATCTACTTGAATTAAATTGACTCTTGCTACTCAGCTTCTAATCTGCACAGCTGAAGAAAAACAAATAACCACAATGACTAGTTTATTTTAAATTCATTTACATTGACTTCACTTGGGCTCTCAATGGTATCTTTTCTATTACTTTTCTGTTATCTTTTCATCCTCCACAGACTAAGGGATCAAAGTCACATCCTATCCACTTTTGAAACCTTGCACATCACCCTTGCTTATTACTTCTAGCTGGTGTTCCCAGTTACTATTTCACTGTGAAAGCAGAAGCCATGAGATAAGAATTTCCACATACTTTTCCCACCATATTTAACCTCAACTTGCAAACATGTAAATATCTTCTACTCTTTCCATCCCTATGGTGCCTTTGGAAGCCTGTTACTTTTTTCTAAAAACAAACCATTCGTGTGCCAGATTCCACTTTACTAATATCCCCAAAAAAAATCGTTATTCAATTATTTGCTCAATTTCCTGGAACAAAATTTCCTCTCGAAATCTGGATCATTTCCATCAGCAAACAAATGGTAATATTACTCATCTTAAAAATGTTACCCTTTGTCTCTCTTCAAATGGTCCAGGGTCCAACTCTGCTCTTACCACTTTTTATAGCAAAACTCTCCTACAAATTTATTTTTCTTACCTCCTTTTCTGCTTGAAAACAGTTTATGCAGGCTTTTGTCTGAAACATTACACTGAAAATTGATTCCATATTTTTAATCTAGTGATTTGTTCTCTCTCAATATTACTAAGATTGCACATTGAATTTGACATAGTAATCATTGTCTTGTTCTATGTAAGTGTATTTTCTCCACTTTGGTTTTGAAATATTCATGACTCATTTCTCTCTACATAAATTAAATTAGTTTCTCCTTGAATTTACTTTTTTTCTTATTTCCTCAATTTTTTAAGGTTAGAAATTTCAAAGCAGTACACTAACTAGAATTTGCATTTTTTCTGCTAAAAGAATTCTAGGAACAGTTAATAGTCATTTGCCTGACTCTTGAACATGTCAATGACATTTTCTGAATGAAGTTTAGCCTCCAAATATTTCTCTGTATACTATAGAAGAAATAAACAGATGTTTTAGAGAGAGGGGCATGAATAGAGTTATCGTTTCTGACATGTTGACTGTCAAATAAATGTCTTTGTCAGACAGGAAGCTAAAAGACATTTTCATGATCTCTTTATTGACAATACATTTAGAGGAGGTACTGCAATGCACTGAAAACTCATTGTGGTGACTACTTGCTTTAGACTAAGGTTTGGCTGAAATTCCTTTGCTAAGTAAGATCCCACTTTTAGAGGGGTGTGTGAGCTCCCTAAGTATCATATATATTCCTAGTGGATATTGGGTATCCCTGTAAGGATGATACATACCATAACCAGGAGCAGGGTCAGAAAAAGTCACAAAATTTGAAGCATGACTACCTATGACTGACTATTGATTATGGCTCCTTTAATGACTGGGTGTAGAGTAAGTGATTTAATCAGATTTTTACACCAATTGCCTCTGTGCTTATTACCTGTGGCCTTGATCATATTGATGCAGAAGGTGCTTAGGAGCATGGGCACAGAGCACTAGTGCCTGACTGTGGACACCTGGGGTATGGTGCGGGCATGAGTAAGTGTGCACACCTGAGTCTCAAGGCCAGGTATATAAGGGCAGCATCACTTAGACAGACGAGTGACTACAGAACATACAAGATCGGGAGAGAATGCCAGAGGGAGCCAAGAGGAAAGATTCGCTGGGGGCTGGAAGGCTTACCTCCAGGCTTCCACTAGACTGGGGAAACCATATAAGCACTCTATTCATAACAGAACCAACACAACACAGACCTATATGGGATGGAGCAACCCAGCTGAGGCCTGCTGTAGAGGTACTGATCTCACAACTTTTTCTCCCCTTCCCTTTAAGTCTTTAAAGAGGGAATATTGACAGCACTTCCATTTGTTTATGTTTTTAAATAGCAGGTTTAGTAAATTAACCTTACAATATTGACTGAGGTTTCTGTTATCTATATTCACGATAGAAGTCCAGTAAGTTGGCAGCACAGACATAAAACCCGCCTCCTCTGTTCACTAGGTTGTAGCAGAACAATGCCAGTAACCATGGAAGGAAAAATGAACAATGGCATCATACACTAGGAGCAACTGTAAACAGAAAGGGGTAAGGAAATCTTTAAGTCAACTTTGTTTGTAGTGATAGTGAGCCATTACAACCCACCACCAGCACTGGGTACTCTTGAGACCCAGCACAACATTGGTTCAGTGGGGCATGCATATTTGATACTTAGTGAGTGCGTTGTTGGAGAGCTGGCATGTGAGTGATGATTACTGGTTTGAACTTGAATCTTTTAATATGGAACAGCTGCAGACTAAACTATAAGGTAAGACAGGATGGATCACCTGTGACTCCTCATACAGGAGGCAAAAACTTGCATCGAGGCTAGAATATCAAAACACCTGCCACCCCCTACCTCAGGGCTAAAACTGAAACCACAAATGAACACTCGCATAAACCATAGTGTAAGCACCTGTTAATTATAGGTGCCGACTCCCAGGATACTGCTCAGCATTAGAAAAGAAAGAGGAAAACTCTTGACGTGTCATTCTGTATCAACTAGTTTAATGACAGTTCCTGCACGTAGACTTTGATCACTTTAATATCCCATAGGACGTCCCATTAATTTGCTGTATGGATTATTCAAAATCATATGTCCAGGTGCATTAGAAGTCACCAGTACTTTAATTTCCTTGTTAAGTTACTTTTGTCCTTGGAAAAGTGAGTGCTTAGTGCCTCAATTACTTTTTAAGTTTCTCCCCAAGAAAAATATCTTGATGATTTTTTTTTCTTTTTGTTGTAAGTCAGCATATACCAAAATTAATCTGTCTCATTTCCTATGAGAACTGTAGGTCCTAAAATGTAGGGATTTCAAACTGATCAAGGTTAAAGTACAAGCACCAGTAGCAATATATCTTGAGAATTTACTGCTAAAACTTTGTGACATGTGCACTGCGAAGCAAATTTAGCTTAATCACAGAAGAACCTAGGTTTTTGTTGTTGCTGGTTTTGTTTTAACAAAATTCTGTTTTATTGAAAAAATAACACACTTTCTATCTAGCGACACCTTATGGTTTGCATTGTGTCCATGCAGAAACCCGCACCTGACCTTAGGTTACCCAACAGATACATTGTTCAATGTTTCCTGGCCCAAGAAATTATAAAATCAAAAGTTTGTTAGGTAACTCATCAAGATCACATGGGCTTATTTCTCAAGACTGGATTTAGAAACCTACTGAGAGTATACTCTGTTGAATATATCTTCTCATACAGTTTCCATTTAAGATTGTATGAAAAATTCCTATTAAATGCAGTTTCAGTTGACCTGTATTTAATGATGACTCTGATATATTAGCAGCAATAAGAGCAGTTTTATAGTGACACCCAAATGAGACCCTTCTGGTGTTAGAGAATGTAAATCTTTTCTATCATAGAAACAAAGAACAACATGCCAAATTTCAATATTGACTGGAAGGATGGATTATACACTGATTCTGTGCAATGGTTAATGATTTCAACTTATAAGGGTTTGAAAAGAAAAATTTGCAGAATGTATAAGAAGGTCTGGTAAAAGTTACATGGATTAAGTCTCCAAATAGTCATAAAATGTATGATTGCTTTACGGAACAACATGTACTTTTGCCGAAAAGCTACTCAAAGTCAGATAGAAGAGATGATACACTCTGTGATTATCAGCAAAATCTTTTGCCTTAAAACTAAGTGATTATGATAGAAGGAGAAAAGTTGTATAGATTTAACACATATTACCAGCCAGCAACCTTATCTAATTATGGCCACTTTTTAACTTAGGGTGAGTGAATGGATGGATGGAGTATATATAGTATGTTATAAATATTTGAGTTTCTAGAAAATTTGGAATATGATTTTTTTCCATTATATTATAGAGGTGACATGTCAAAATTTCTAGGAGCTGTAAATGAGATTTTGACTAAACTAGAAGAGAAATGAATTAGAAATAGTTGTGATAATATTGAGCATCCTTTTGGGGGAAAGTTGAATGTGATTGAATTTTTCTTTGTATGAGTAATTGTCAGACAGAATCAGATTTTGTACCTGTTATGTGGATATTTAAATGGGTATATATCTGACTTTTGTGTAGCCAAAATGCCAAATGTGTACTTACTGAAATTTAATACATAGTACAATACCATCCTCAATTGATTTCATCTACCACAATTTCTGGAAATTTGGTGACTACAATTTTAGACTGATTTATGGCATGGGGTTGATTCTCCTTTTATAGAGGTAGAGGTAGAAAGGAAAAATGTATAGGAGCAGGGGTGCATGGAGTCATTAACCATCAAACAGAAATGAGTTAGTTTCTATTCAATAATATTTGAGAAAAAACTCATGTTTAGCAGTACTTGTTTATATTTTAGTCTTATAAATTACTTTCAACAAGAGACTAATGTGAGAGTTCAAAATATGAAAGTTAGTGACTCCTTATTCAGTTTGTTGCACAAGTAAAAATATATTTAAAGGTAAATTTAATCAATACAGCAAAACAAAGGAGAAAGTTGTAGTTGCTCTAAATTAGAGATAAAACAAAGTCATGTCAGTTATATACATTTTTCAATGACTTAAAAAGTTTTGAAAATACATGACAGCAGTGCTATTTTGACCTGATGTATATAATCAAAATAAAATGGCTAAGTCTAAGTTCCATTGGCTCAGCCTATCCAATCTCTCAGGAAGTGAAACAGGTTGGGGAAGAATGGCCAATACCATCAACTCAATGAATGACACAAGAGGAGATGCCCTAGTTTTATTTGCATCCCACCTGGCTGGGAGGTTTCATGGATGAGGGTGAATCACATGGATCGCTATGGCTGTCAAGCCACCAGCCAGATGTAAAATGGTGTGAATGTCCCAGCTCATAGAACGCTATCAACTATTACTTTCTAATACTAATTATATAGATCTAATCTTTAGCAAAACAATGATCTTTTTTTGATTGACATATCATTGATTCATGTTTGAGTTTTAGAATTATAGAGTCTCCACTTTTAGGTGTTGTTACCACACTATACCCAACCCTGAAACACCGATTATCCTTATGCTCCCTCCTTCATTTTTCCTTGCCCTTAATTTTCCATTTTACCTCTGCTTTGTTATCCTCAGTGATATGGTCAGATTTCTAGGGTTTGCTATTTACTTTGACGTCAACCATTTGTTTTGTTCCTTTATATTCCACATATGAGTATTTGTCTCATTCTTTTGTCTCATTGTTTTGCTTAGCATAATCCCCTTCTTTTAATTTCAAGTTTCATCTAGCTATGAGGTTGAATAGTCTTGGAATTCCTTTCAGAACTGGAACCATTTTAACTCAATCAGTGTGTAATTAAATTAATTTTCCATGAAGACATAGAAACTACCTTTTTATTTTTTTCCTTTTAATCATGCAGATTTGTGAATAACGGCTTTGACCATTACTTCTTTCCTTTCGACTGTCGTAGTCCAATTCTCTTTATTCTAGAACATTGGTGTTATTAGAGTAGGAAAAGAAGAAATTTAGAATAGGTAGGATAAAATTTTCTTTGTGTGCATATGTGTTTGTATCTGTTATTTTGTCAAACTGTTAATGTAAGTGTAATTATAGCCTAGATGAATTAATATCAAGATATTTTTTGTTAAGGGATTTTGTTTAATTATGGTTTTCTTGAGATTTGACCTTTAATGAGTCTTCAGCTGTTTAGATACTGTTTATTTTTGTAATGTTAATTTGATTTCATCCTTTGATATAAAACAACATTTCATCATGTTGTAGAACAAATAGAACTACATGAAAATCATCAGGCAAGATGTCTGACTAGAGTTATTGTACAAACTGTTATCTGATTTCTATCTGCTTCCCACACTTCTTGCTAATGTGAAGACTGGCACTAATTGTCATTGACATTGGCAGACTTCGGGGACTGTCCAGTTTAAGTGAGTGGACATGATATCTAGATCTTCCCAATTAGTAGAACCTTCTCAGTGTCTCCTTTCCTATTGGAGAGGCTTCTCAGAAAGAGGGGGTTGTAGAAAATGTTTAGAAATTACAGTAAAAAATATTAAATACTTGAATGTAGAGAACTCCATACTACATATCATCAGTACCATAGTTTAGCGTAAATGAACTTTAAAATGTTAGTTTTCTAAGTTATAGTAGCAACAATACACATCTAAAATATTTGATTACACTTTTCTAAGATAAAGATAGTCTAATTCTGATTTTGTATTTTCCTTAAAGAATTTCATTTAGATATTATAATGGAAATTGATTAGTACATATATATTTCTGCTATATAAATTTTAATGGTTTTCAGTATACAAATTTTTAAATTGAAAAACGTCTGCCACATAATATAGTATACATTTAAGGTACAAAATGTGTTAATTTGTAACATTTATATACTGTTATTGTAGTGATCACATTATATAATTCTTCTCTTTTCATTAGCTGGAAAAATTAACCTCTAGTCTCTTATTTCATTTGTTGATTATGATACAAATTTTTGTCTATATATACTATGCTGTGAATTAAGTCTTTAGAGCTTACCAACTACTAATTGTAAGATTGCATCCCCTTAAACAGCATTTTATATGACACGATGAAAACTTGAAACTTATTTTTAACATAAAAATTCATAAACCATAAATCTATAGTTTAATTAGTTACACAAAATTATAAAGAAAAACCTAGTATATTCATTATCCACAGCAACATATAGTGTCAACATTCAAAACCTACTGGAAAATCCTTTGTAATCACAGAATTTTCTTTCTTCCCTCCCTTTCTACGATGTAGAAGTATTTGACACTTATTTTTTTTTCCTTTGTCCTGTTATTATGGAACACTTTGGTACATTTCTTCCATTAGCCAATGGAATCATAGATTATGTGTTCTCTTCTTTTTAACATTTTTTGTGTTTAATATTGTTTATGAAATTAATCCCTATTACTGCATACAGTTGTGCATACAGTTGGGTTTCATGCTTTTAAAAATATAGCATACTTTATCTGTTTATGGCTAAGCATTTATACTGGTTTGCAATTGCTACAAATAATGTAGCTGTAATATTTGGACCATATCTCTTGCTACACATGTGAGTCATTGATGTTGGTTTGTATTTATAGCTTAATTGTTACCAGAGCATATATGACATTTGCTAAGTTGAAGATATCAAATTTTAATAGATAGTAACAATTTTCTAATGTGTTTGTAATAATTTATATTCTTTCCATAATTGTATGAGTTCTCATATTGCATATTTTTACCAGTAACAGATATTTACTTAATTTTTATATTTTTTTTGTTTTTGTAAGTGGAGAAGTAGGATTTATAGACTTAAAATTTGTGTTATTTTAATGAAGTTAAAGTCATTTAACTTCTATTCTGTTGGTTATTTTTAAGATTTATTTTATTTATGCATGCATGCAAGAACTGGTGTGTAGGCCAGAGATGTGGGGGTGAGAGGATTCACCAGAGACTGAATGGGAAGCAGAACAGGCAGATCTACTGAAATACATTGCAAGAGGAGCAGCGGGCAAGACAGGAGAGGTCTGCTGCACCATGTGTGTCAGCTCCCTGGCAGGGGTTGAATTCATGATGCAGTGGTTGCCGATAGCTTTATAGTGCTGAGACTTAAACACTTGTACCAAGGAGACCCTCTGTTGGTTATTTTAACAAAGTGGTACCTTAAATTTATATTACTTATATGTTCTATTTGTACCTTCAGGAGATTACCAATATAGTATATTATATATATCAATTTTTTAAAATGTTTGTTTATAATTTGAATGACTATATGGTTTGATTTTCTAGAGGTGGACTTGACTGTATGGGTTTCCCAGTGAAAATTATTAATGCCATCCAGGCTATAGTTCATGAATTCAGATGGAGGTCAGGTATGATAACTGTAACTCTCCTATCCTGCTAAGCTGCATGTGTACAGTTGCACATTAGGAATAGAGTCATTTTAGAAGGTTTATGGTTTTGCCAAAGAAGCTGCAATTAAGTAAATGAATGGTGATAAAGTTGAGTCTATAGGCAAAAGAATAATTATGAAGATTTAACATTGAAAATAAGCTAGATGATTTCGGAAGAAAGTGGTGGTCAGAAAAGAGGATTGAATTGGAAACAGAGAAAAGTAGTTATTAGTGATTGCACATATAATCACTGACTCTGACACTGAAAGAATGAAATGGAATGGTATTCAAGATTATTGCAAGTGGGGAGTATAAAGAGTTCAGATTCCAAAAGTTTTAGGAATACCTCAAGATCATATTGAAGTTCTAGATTATTAAGACCCAGTCAGTTAATTTTGGTTATAGAGATTCTACAATTTATAAACATAAAATGAACTTGTAAAAATCATTCAACATGAATAATTTTTGATTTAAAAAGTTTCAAACATACATTGGTGAAATGTGGAGAGTGGTGATACACTTTCACTTTCTCTTCTCTCACATAGCATGGTATTTAACAAGTGGGGCATTAAAAGGCTTCATTTCCCTTTAAGACACTCTCAGTGATGTCATCCCTCGTCTAATATGAGGCTCCTACATCTCCAGTCTGGTATTCAAGATGACTTGCCTCTTCCTCTTTATGCCCCCTATTTCTAGTACCTTCAAGCTGCATGGGTGAGCTACTAACTAATGACTACTGATGAGCTACTAACCAGCTTTCACACTCTCTTGTAAACAGGCAAATTGAATCAGATGACGGAAACTGTTTCTACTGATCTTGCTGTAGAATTGCCTGTACCTTTGAAATTTTCTGCCTGACTTTTCTCTCATTCCTTTTTTGTTTCAACTGAGCAGTCACCCTGTACAAAGCTGCAGTGATGCTTCCAAAAGTTGGGCCCTGAAAAGCTTAGTGAACACTGATCCCCTTTTCAATGTGCTCTGTAATATGCTCTATTGTCGTGCATAGTCTATGTTTCTTTTCTGCTGAAATGAATGGCACCTCTGATGTTTTATTTACATTTGCTGCCCTGAAAGTCATTTCACAGGGCTTAGATGCAGTTCTCAAAATTAAAAAAAATGTTTAATTGATCCTCTTCCCTTCCACACCCTGTCAAGGGCTAGTCCTTTTTACTATATTTAAGTGCCTTCTTTACCTTTTCCCTGTCTTCAGAACAAGGAAACTTGCATTTGTCTTCTATGACATGTCTCTACTTTTAAAAAAAAATTATTATTTTAATTGAGGTAACTTAAGGATATTACCCTTCAGCTACTACCAGGTATCACATAGGGTACCCACAACCAAATAATCCATAGTCTACCCCATAGTCAATTGTTCATCCTTTCCCCTTTGTCTCTATTTCTCTCCCATCTCCTATCCCCTTTGGATGCTTTACTTCTCTAACCAGTTTTCAAAAGGTAACTTTTAAGATTGTCTTTCTCTGGTTCTTAGTTTGGTTACTTTATATTACACATATTAGTGACATCATCTCTTTCTGACTTATTTCACTTAAGATTGCCTCTAACAACTCCATGATGCTGCAAATGGCATATTTATCATTTTTGATTGTACAGTAATATTCCTTTGTGTATGTGGGACACATTTTCTTGATCCAGTAATATTTTTTTAGTAATTAGGTTGTTTCCATAGCTTGGCTTTTGTAAATAGTGTTGCTATGAATTTAGAGTACAGGTTATGTTTCAAATTGGTATTTTTGTACTTTGAGGGTAATACTTAGGAGTGTAACCGCTGGGTCTTAAGGCAGATCCATTTTGATCTTTTCAGAAATCTCCACATTGTTTTCCATGCGACCTGGACTGGTTTAAAGCCTACCAACAGTGTACAGTGTTCCTTTTTCTCCACACCCTCACCAGCATTTGGTGTTGGTCATTTTAAAGTGGGTCATTCTCACTAGAGTGAGGTACTATCTCATTGTGGTTTTGATTTGCATTACCATTATAATAAGTGATAATTAGATTTTATTCATGTGCCTATTGTGCATGTTTGTATTTGTTTGAGAAGTGTCCATTTAGCCCCTCTTCCCATTTCTTTTTTAAATTTTTTTATTAATATAAATTTTTTAAAAATTTACATATACTTGCCATTAATTGTAATTCCCATGTATTCCCTATCACCATCTCACCAGTGCACCATCACCTCAGTCCCTCGTGCTCCCATCTTCCCTCAACCCTCCCCCTCCATTCCCCCTCTTCTCATTTCTTGACTGGAATATTTGTTTCTTTTCATTGAGTTAAATGAGCTCTTTGTAGATCAGTCCCTTGTCAGATGTATGGTGTGCAAATATTTTGTCACATTCCATTTAGACCTCTACATACTGTGTGAAGAAGACTTCCATGGTTTGAAAAAGACCAGGAAGCACTGTCCTTAAAAAAAAAAAAAATCCATGGCTCAATCAATTTATGCCCAACTTTACCTGTTTAATTAGATGGTCTTACCAAAGAGATATGTCCTATCAGATTGTCATCTAGCTCATATTTAAATTCAATCTGTCATTTTCTTGCCTTGCTCACTTTAATAATCTATCTTGGTATGTGTTTTATTTTTTTTCTTCTTAGATTACTAATTTCATACACTCCTGAGGCCTTTTCCTTCAGCACACAGAGTATTCAGATACTGTATGCATCAGATTTTGCTTAGGATTATACAATCACTGTAAGTGACTTCTGTAGAATGGACAGATACTTATATAAAGCACAGAAACTCAATTCAACTGTAAATATCACTGCACATTACTTGATTTTACCCAAACTTTATTCTTTATTTACTTCTCAAGTTTTTCTATGAAGAGAGGCTGATGTTCATGTTTTGTTGCATCAAGAGAAAAATAAAACACTTCTGAATAAAAAATAATTTACAAATAAAATTGAAGTGTCCACGTGTAGAGAAATAATTATCAACTTACTTAATTGATAAGCTTGATTGGGTACCATAGCTTAATGCAAAAGACAGAATGGGTTTGCTGATTTCTTACCCTTAGGACAGACATCTGCACATCCCACCTAATATTTAGGTCTACAGAAAAAATACTATTAATGGGATTTTGATTCTCATTGTCCTAGATATAAAAAGAAGGGGAAAAAATCAAATTCCCAAATGCTTGTACTCCTTCCACCATGTATTAGCCCTATCCAGTCAAAAAATGCAAACATTCATTGGCACTCACCTAAACTCCAGTTTTATTACTACATCTTCATGAGATCCATCAAGTAGTTGGGTACACAACCAGTGTTTTTACAGAAAATACTTTCTCACCTAAACCCAGAGAAGTCAGATGGAATTCTCCAGTTAATGTATATCATTTAAACATTCTTTTAAAAATCCCTGAAGTTAATGTCTCTTACTATTTATCTGAAAATAAATGCTTCATTTCACACTTGGAAAACATATTTTAAAATTTTAACATATTTTTAAAATGTATATATTTTCTTATATAGCCAAATGCTATTTACAAGCAAGTTTATTAACAGTTAACAAAAAAAATAATTCCTTGATATTTGCTAATAACCACCCCGTAGCAAATATTTTTAGTTTCCAAAATCAGCACTTTATGGTTGATGTGTCTAAATTGGCAAACCCAGGGTCACACAAAGCACCTTGTTGTAGCTTTTTAAAGTAACATATTTTCTTTTCTCTCTCAGCTCTGATTCTTATTTTATATTTATATTTAAAATTACTTTTAATATACTGTTGTTTTGTATCCTAGTTAACTTGTTTTGACAACAATAGGTATTTCCCCTCTTGTGTGCTCACTGTAGCTCTCCTACCACCTAAGCACCCATCATCCTTCACCATTATTCATTGTGCTCTTCTCCCCCCTTATCCTTCTGTCCAGGATGCCTCATATCTATGGTCCACTTTCAAATCTTTGTTACTTCACATATAAGTGAGCTATCCAGTATTGATCTTTCTCCTTCTGGCTTATTTCACTTAGCATAATCTCTTCTAACTCCATCCATATTGCTGAAATCACATCAGTTTATTCTTTTTGATTACTGAGTAGTATTCTATTGTATGTATATATATCACATCTCCTTGATCCACTCATCTGTTTTGGGGCTCTGAGGTCATTTCCATAATCTTCACTATTGTAAATATTGCTGCAAAAAAAATAGGAGTGCAGATTTTTTTTTGAATTAGTGTATTTTTTGTTGTTATTTGTGTAGATAGTAGTTATGTAGTTGCTGAGTCTTATGGCAGACCCATTTGTATTCTTTGAGGATTCTCTACACTGCTTTCCATAGGGTTGAACCATTTTACATTTCTACCAACAGTATAAGAGTGTTCCTTTATTCACAACTTTGCCAGCATTTGTTGTTTATGGTTTTTCAATAAGTACCATTCTCAAATGGTGTAAGGTATTATCTCACTGTGGTGTTGATTTGCATTTTCCTGATGATAAATTATGATTAACATGTTTCCATGTGCCTATAGGCTATCTGCATGTCTTCTTTTGAAGTGCTTATTTAGCACTTCTGCCCATTTTTTGAATGAATCGTTTATTTTGTTGTTGTTGAGTTACATGTGCTCTTTGTGGATCATCTATATCAGTCCCTTGTCACATGTCTATTGTGCATATATTTTCTACTATTGGGAGGGTGTCTCTTCATTTTGCTTGCTACTCTGTGAATATAATGGTACCCCTAAGTGAATGGCAATTTGATTTTTCTATTTGTTCAGACTTTTAATGCTCTGTTGCCCACCCTCTCCTCCTTATTTCATATTCATCAATGACCTTTGTTGTCAATTCAGTCTACAAAATATATCCAGAGGTTGACTATACCACACTATGACATGTTTCCATATCACTTCCTCCATTTAAGACCAAGGTACCATCAACTGGAATGTTGAAATAACATGAAAACTGGTTTCTTTGTTTCTTATCTTGTCTCAATGAAGAAGTTTCTACAAAGCTTCTAGAATAATCTGACCACTAAAGTCTTATGCCACTGAAACAAAGATTAAATTCTTAAGATACCTCATACCTCACAAGTTTCTGCTTGATCTATTTGATTCCAGAACAGTTACAAGACTGGTATTTATTTAAAAGCAGTCAATCCAGTAGAATCTTTCCTGAATCTACTGTTTAAAATTCCTAAACAAGGTCCTCTCTGGTGGCACAATGAGTTAAGCATGCACTATGAAGCAAACAGCAGCCACTGTAGCACAAGTTCGATCCCTGACACCCGGGGACTGTGATCCACATGGCACAGGAGACATCTCCTGCCTCCCCACTGCTCTCCTGAACAGTGTATTTCAGTTGATCTGTCTGTACTGCTCCCCATGCTGTCTCTGGTGACTCATATCACCCCCCACACCTTTGACCTATATCTCAGTGCTTGTATGCATAAATGAATAAAACTTTAAATAAATAAATTCCTAAACAAGCCCACTTCAAAATTTAATATCCTTGTACCCTTTCTAAAATATCTTTAGCATTTATCACCATTTAAAATACTGTTTCCTTATATATCTTGAGTATTGTCCATATGTAACACTTGGAATCACTTTCCATGAAGGAATAGATTTTTGTCTGCTTTGGTCATAACTTTGTCCTTATCTCTAAGAATTGTGCTTAGAACATGACAGGTATTCAGTAAAGGCTCTTAAATATAAATGAGAACATGAACAGATCTACTTTAAAATAGTACTGTATTGTGTCTTTCCCTCCAAGCATTAATTTTCTATGCATTATAGGACTAATCCTTCTTACACATTACAGCATCCTTTGATATGTTCAGGCTCTAGATGTTTGTCAATGTTTGTTGCTGATTGCTATCTGTTCTTATCTAAGTAGAGTCTGCAATTGTGCCTTTATAATTATTTTCTTTGTATCCTCCTCCTTTCATGCCTGCTCCAATAATTCATGCTTCACATACAGCTATTTCTAGCACTCTCCTGGCAGATAATAATCTGGAGTAAAAGAACATGATCCACATGCTAGTAAAAATTCCAGGTGTTCTTCTATGATTTTGACAGACTGAGGTAGAACATTTACTGCTACTGTTTCTGTCTGAGAAGGTGAATATAATTTTAAGTATGTTTGGAATATTTAAAATTGTTCTATTCCCCTGAAACATGTATTAAAATACATATCCCCCATAATCCACTAACTTTAACCCTGGGATTACTGCTGAATATGATTCTACTTGTTTATTTTCTTCTCTGTGTGTTTTTATAGCCTATAAATAAAATTTTAGAGATTTTCAAATTTGATTCCCCCCATATTTAAATAAGTAAAGTTAATTTCAAAATTGCATGAGTGTTAGAACCCTAATTTCCAGAACTGTTACCATTGTATCCCTCCCTTTTCTGTTTTAAAGAAGAGGAGAGCTGTATGACATTCAGTGAGTAGTGGTAACAGCCTGTTTTGGTTAACTTTATAAATATTTTTAATTTGGTTAATATTTTTATCATTAGCATATTATTTTTACCTGGTTTCTACATATAAATATTGGTGAGGGAAGGAAAATGATGTTAAAATTTTATAAAAATAGCATATAAGCTCAATTTCTGGTCACAATTTCCCATTCTTCAATCTAGAATAAGCTACTTAATTGTGTTTTCATTCGATCTATGTGTGTTTCTTGGTATTTTAATTATAAGCATTTTTTTTCTATCAGTTGATTCAGCATTTAGATATTATCTCAGCACTCCTCAACCATCACTACCCTCAGTCCATGCTCCCAAAATAGCTATAATATAAAATTTGAATAAATACATATTCAGTGTTGTTATTTTTCTGACTTCCAAAATATTATTAGCTGTTGTTCTAAGTACATACCAAGGGTACATTTTCTTTTTTTTTGTACATGTTTTTGCATTTCCCTGAGGTTAGTAATTGACTCTAAAAAATAATGGCTTTTTTTTTTCTTAGTATTTTTGGCTTTGCCATTTCACAGTATGTTTTACTCTGTAAAGTAGGTAATATAATTTCCACACAATAAAATTGGTCAAATAACTTGTTAGTTTCCTTTTCTTTTAGAATTTGAAAAATCTTTCAGATTGGCCTGTTGATATACTACACCTTTAATACCCTTAAATTTCCCTTTGATCCTTTCAGATATAGAACATCCTTTTCCAAGTTATATTTTTCTTCATTTATTCATTTTTTAACACATTCTAGCAGCTTCCAAAGAAAGAGGGAGTGGGACTTGCATTTATCTTTCAAACTGCATGTGTGTCTGAGAATAGATTGATTCTGCCATTATTTTGAGCACTGGTTTGTTGGGTTAGAATTTTTATTTTTTTAAATAATTTATTTAGTTTTGCATAGAAAAATTGGGCTGTAGGCCAGAAGTGTGGGGGGCCGGATGATAAGAGGATTCACCAGAGACAGGGTGGGAAGAACAGGCAGATCTACTGAAGAACACTGCTGAGGGGAGCAGCAGGTAAAACAGAGGGCTGCTGAACCATGTAGGTTAGTTCTCTGGCCAGAATTGAACTCAGGCCATAGTGGTGGGGTATGGTGGTGGTAATGCTGAACTTTAACCCCTGTCCCAGCTATTTTAATTTACAAACTTGGAAAAGTCCCCTCAACTCATTTCTTTTGTTTTCTAGCATATCCATTGCAAACTCAGATTTTGTTCTGATTCATCAACTTTTGTCAACTTTTCCTCTCTGGAAATGTAAAAATTTATATCCACTATTCTAAAATGCAGCAATGAGATTTGTTAACCCTATATCCACTCCTTCCACTTACATCAATTTATTTTAGAAAGAAAATTAAAAGGTACTTTCATTCTTATTGACACTTGTTTGCTTTTTCTGAAACAGACTATGTATTTCTATCCATATCACTCAGCAACCCCTTTTATGTTTGTTTTAGTTTCTCTATCAAAGCTTCCTTTATGAATCAGGAAATTTTTACCCATTCATATTCTATTCAGTCATATTTCAGAGTGAGGTAGTGGGAAGTTGTCAGTGAATGGATGGAGCATTTTAGCTAGTGAAGAATGAACATGTTGCCTTCAGATTTTTGCTGGAGAATGGTTAGGCTTTTTCCTTTGGGATTTTCATTTACTTCAAAGTAATGTAAGGACTATATGATAACTCTGTTCCTTTGCCTGTGGTTTAGAAGCCTGTTTGCTGATAATATGGATGAAGCACTGAGCACCTAGAATCTCTTAGTTTAGTAAAGAGTCTTTGATTTAATTTTGGGTTTTCTATATCAGGACTCACTTCTTCCCATCAGTGCCTGCTGCCTTTGAACCAGGGATTGTCTACTAGAATGTGGGGGAAAGATAGTCTCCCAAGTACACTCCAAAAAATATAAATTGAGGACTTAAATTGTTCTTTGTATAATCTTTAAATAATCTGCTTGTGTTCTGCAACATTTCTCCTGCCCCCACTTCCTCACTCCTGCCTCCTGTGGCTTTAGCATCCTCTAAATAACTTCTTTGATATCACTTACATCTGTGGACTGAGATACTACTTTCTAGGACCTTATCAATTTTTTTAAAAGATTTTATTTATTTATGCATACAAGAGTTGAGGTACAGGCCAGAGACAGAGGAGGCGGTGAGAGTATTCACCGGAGACAGAATGGGGAGCAGAACAGGCAGGTTGACTGAAGTACACTGCTGAGGGGAGCAGTGGATGAGGCAGGAGAAGTCTGCTGCACCATGTGGGTCCCCTCCCTAGCTGGGGATCGAACTCAGAACTGTGGTGGCTGGAGTCCCCACCGTGTGGCGCTCAACCCATTTGTTCCACCAGGGAGGCCCAGACCTTATCAATTTATTGGAGAGAAAAATGATTTTTTTCAAATTATAGACTAAGACAGAAGCAGAAACATTTGAATAGATGATTAAAGTTTTCAATATGTCCAACAAGAAGATATCTAACAGAAGAGAATTATAAAGCCCAAATTAAAAGGTCACAAGTCAGTCAGTACTAATACATAAAGATTCTTAAGCAAAAATTCAAGTTGGAGAGTGTCTTATTCTGGGGAGAAAAACTTAGCTTTATGCAAAATAATGATGTATTTTCCAATAATTATATCTCATCTTAGTGACTTTGAATTTTACCTATCAAAGCATATATATAGACTTATTAACAGTCCATTTATTTTTGAGACTAACTTTTTGATTTTGGTGACATAAATCACTGGAACAAGACTTCAGTTAGATTCAGTGTTAAAGCAAAGGATATTTGAACAAGTTGTTATTTCATGTCACCTAATTAACGTGAAATAGCAACACTAAAATCCTTGGTTATTTTAGGTAAGTGCTTTCATATTTGTAAACATTCAAATTTAATTCATGGGTCTGACTATTCTTAACTTATGATTTTCCTGAATGAGAAATGGTTTACAGTGTAGCTATGTTTTCAAGAAACCAAATATATATTTACTACCAGGATTTATAAAAGGATTATTTCACTTTAACATACTTCATAAAAATCTGACTAGTTTTAGGTAGATGAGGGCAACAAATAAACCAATAGCTATAGTAACCAGGAAAAATAATACAAATCATATTTGACAGTGTTTCATGTGGAAAATGTCAATTTTTCTGAAATAGCTACTGTAACTAGATTTATCAACATCATTGACATCATTGTCCCATAATAAGACTGAGAAAGGTTTGCAAGCATTTTACGTGATTTATTTGAAGCTCACATCTATAAGTTATTTGTACATGCTTTTCTGCTATAAAAATATATAAATTATGAAAATGCTCAGAAGTTGAGAAAAAGTGGTTAAAAATTCCATCCTATAAGCTACAGAAATCCATGGCTTTTTATGTAGACATATTTGAGGCATTTTAAAACACTATAAGTACCTGAGTTCGTGATACCTTAGTTTGGGAGCAGAAATGAGTCTCTATGAAATACAAAGTGTGAGTTCAACCTGTATCTTCTCTTGCTTAATTGGTAAAAGTACAGACAATTTTTTTCATATTTAAATAATGTCAGGTGCAAAAAAAAAGGCATTCTGCTAAATGCTTATTTTTATTAATTGATTTTTCTTATTACAAAACATGAAAGTGGTATAAATATATAATGTACTATTTCTTGGCTATAAAAAGATCAAACCTTGTCATTTGCAAAAGCAGGGGTGCATGTAAAGCATATTATCCATGAAGAAATAAGAAGGAGAAACACAAACACCATGTGATTTCACTCATGTGTGTTGATAGGTAAACAACTGGATGAAATAAATTATATAAGTTACACAATGCTGCATAAAGATTTATATGTTATATCAATAATTGGGGCTTAAACCCAGTCTGACTCCTTCAACTGGGATTTTACATAGTTAGTGATAGATCAGTTTGCCCCTAGAGAAAACTTACCATATGATTTTGTCTTTTTTTTTAAATATTTATTTATGCATATAAGTGCTGGGGTACAGGCCAGAGGTGTGTGGGGGGGTGTTTAGATGATTCACCAGAGACAGAGTGGAGAGCAGAAAAGGCAGACTGACTGAAATACACTGATGAGGGGAACAGCGGGCAAGGCAGGAAAGGTTAGCTGCACCCTGTGGGTCCCCTCCCTGACTAGGGATCAAACTTGTGCTGCAGTGGCTGTGGATGTTTCATAGTGTAGTGCTTAACCCCCTGCGCCGCCAGGGAGGTCCCCACAATTTTGTCTTTATTAATGGTAGCTTTTTTTTTTAAGATTTATTTATTTATGCATACAAGCACTGGGGTACAGGCCAGAGGTGTGTGGGGGGGTGAGAGGATTCACCACAGAGAGCAGGGAGCAGAACAGGCAGATCAATGGAAGTACACTGCCTAGGGGAGCAGCGGGCATAGCAGGAGAGGTCTGCTGCACAATGTGGGTCCCCTCCCTGACTGGCAGCAGGGATCGAACTCTTGCTGCAGTGGCTGTGATTTGCTTCATGGTATGTTGCTTAACCCATTGTGCCAACAGGAAGGCCCATTAATGGTAGCTTTAAAAGTGGGTGCGGATTTGTGGGATGGATGGAAGAAGAAAGATATAAAGATGTATATCCGGAGTAAGATTTAATTTGAAGCAAAATAAGACAGTATGAGTTTCTTCAGCTGATCTAAAAAGGTTAGGGAAGTAATTTACTATGGAATTGTCAGTATTTGTTAGACATTGTATTGACTATGTAATTGTGCCATGCCATTTATTCTTCAGCAAAACCAGGTTAGGTGGACATCAGTTATTAATACGTTTCTATTTTAAATTGAAGAAGCTGAAGTTCATAGAAGTACTATGGACTTGCAAAGTCAAACACCTGTGTGAGAATTTAGGTATTCATAGTTAATGGTTGATTGGATCATTAAATTACTCCATCTATAACTGTTCTGCTCACAAGCTTGAGACACAGTCAAATATGTTGTTGGCCAGCTGTCTTTTCACTGTATTCAATTCAACTTTAATATTCCTGTGATAGTTTGCTTGTTCTTATGCACTGATTTTCACAGCAACTATGGAACTAGGGAATGAGTAAACATCACTTTGAGAAGAGGACTGAGCTTTGCCTTGCCCATTTCTCCCTAGCAAAAATGATGCTTAAGTCACAAGGTTGACTCTGATACCCCTAGTTCACTGCTGTGTGCACTGCATAGAGGAGCAGTGTAAAGTAGCTCCAAATAAGTGCTTTGGAAACTTGTCAGTAGACATCAACTATAGTGGAGAAAAATGTAACTTGATTTCACAGAAATTACTTTCACTGCTAAACTATAGTTCAGAAGTCCTGGTGAGTAACTAATTAGATGTTAAAAGAAATTTGAGAGTTTGAGATAGCTATGATTTATTTTCTAGATATAATTATAGTTCTCATTCTTTCCTTCTCAAGGATTAATTTCATGGTATGAGAATAATATGATCGTTTATTATTAGATAAATATTCTAAGCATATGTTTGCTGCTCAATGAATTCTCCTATTTTAAGTTTAAAATTAGTCATGAAGAAACAGTATGCTTTCTTTCCATAAAAGTTACTTACACAATTTCTCCTTAGTCTTTAAAAGTAAAAATTCCTTCTGGTAATTCCAAATTAAAACGATATACACTAAAACAACTTACTAGTTTTTTTCTCTTTCTTGGGACTTTCTTTCATTTTTTCCACTTTTATTGTTTTCCCAACATCACTTCTTATTTATGTGCTCTTAATTCCTTGTGATAAAGTACATCTTATCGTCAAGTTCTCTATATACCACAAATATTTTTCAAATTTAAAGATGCACCAATATTTATAATTAATGATATTATTAATTTATATTGAAATTTATCAGTGACATTTTCATAACAACTATATGAACTTTTCATATATAAGGTCCATTTTTCCCACAGTTAACCATCAAGCTGGTGACACAGAACCCAGCTTACAATGTGGGGACCTGTACAGGAAGTGAAGAAATTGTTGTTTTTGAGTGTCAAGGGCCAAGATCTCTTTGTAGCTGTAGGTACTTGAATTGATGGGACAAATTACAATCACTGTCAGTTCAAGGCTGGTCCACCCACAGAGATTTGCCAGAAACCTCAGAGAGCAGCCTATCCCTCTGCTACAGCCTATCCCTGATCAGAACAAGTTTTGCTAGTAATGTTTTTCCACCTTGACCTAGACAAGAGCAGAGTGGCGGAAAAGCTACTCTTCTATCTGAACTGTTTATAGTATTTGTGGCAGGCAAACTGAGCAGAAGCCAGCAGAATCCAATTAAGGAAGAGGTAGTGTTTTGTGTATAGGCTACAACTGAATGAAAGCAAGCAAGCTACTAGCTATGACTGCCATCTACTACAAGTGAATTCCACAAAGTTTTCCCTAGGATGTGCTGTTCCTGTGGAATTGTAGGCCAGTGATCTAGGGGAAACCCACAGAATCCACGGGGAGTAGGACAGTTGCAGTGTTTTCTAGTACATCTGCTTGTTTTGCTCCCCACTCTGTCACTGTTGAATCCTCTCACCAGTTGCTTGGGGAAGGGGTGTTCAGATGTGGTGCTAAATAAAACCTGGGAGGGAGCTCCTAGGAAGTGTTGTTATTGAGGGCTGTGTACCTGGTAAATGCCTCCGATTCTAGTTGTGTATTTAACTTCAATCAATATGGCATCCACCCAATGCTAGAACTACACAGACAAGAGAACCCAGAGAAAGCACTTAGCTTGGTCTCTATTCAGGGAAAGGCTATAACTATTTCTTGCTTCTCATGATGAGTTTCAGTTTAAAAAATAAAAAAAAAAAGGAAATTCTTTAGTTAGGTCTGTTTTCCCTTCACTGATATCTGTGCCCTAGAGTCCAGTGTTTTCTGCATGAAAATGCCTTCATTTTGCACATCTGGATGAACACAGTTCCTCTCCAGTGCAGTTCCCACATACTGGGATACCCAATGTGGGGTCAAGTCCTTCAATCCCCAGAGAGAGATTGGTGTCTCTGATATCCCTCCCAATTTAATGGGACCCATGACACCAATATTGGTTCTAGTGAATATGACTCTCCTAGTTTCCAATGACTTCTCTCTTTTCTTTTCTCTTTTCTCTTTTACTTATGATTGCTAAGTCATGTCACAGAATATTTGTTCTTTCCTAAAACTAAAAACACCATAGGATTATTTTAATTGGCATGGAAGAAAAAGTTGAAGGGTAGACATATAGGTATGAAAATTTACCAAAAGGAACTCTGGTTAATAAAAGAAAAAGAAAAATATATCAGCGTACCATATATCAATAAGTAAGTCCTCAAAATGACTATACCACAGGTAAAATAATTATTCCTAATCAATGTACAATAAATAGGCACAAAGAAAAAATACTTTAATAAAAAAGAGATTTATATATACAATATGTAATCTATAACATAGTAATATATTACATATTATATGAGGCTTTTGAATTGCAATATATAACACAACTGACCATATCTTCAGAAATCATTTCATGTCACCAAACTGATTATAATTCTTCCCCTTTCTCTTGTACAAATTTCATACTGTCTAGTTACCTGTTGCCAAAGGTTTTCAAAGCTATCTTTGCACTAGTCAATTTTAATATAATTCACCCTCTATATAAAATTTAAATATATTTCTCTTGACCTCATTGGTTAACTTCAGTTCCTATTCTTCATCTGTTTGATTTATCCTTTTTCTAAATCTTATTGTACATCTGAATCTTCTCTTTTCTGTGTGTATGTGTGTGTGTTTGTATATGTTTATAACATAAACTGCTTAGATTTTTAAAAATTATTTTAAAACATTTTTAAACATTTATTTGAAAGATGGTCCTCCCTGGTAGTGCAATGGCTTAAGGCACAGTACTATGAAGGTATCTGTAGCCACTGCAACATTAGTTTGATCTCTGGCCAGGGTGGTGACACACATGGTGAAGCAGACCTCTCCTGTCTCACCTGCTGATCTCACCTGCTGATCTCCTCAGCAGTGTATTTCAGTAAATTTGCTTGTTCTGTTCCCCACTCTGTCTCAGGTGAATCCTCTCTCCCACGTGCATCTCTGGCCTGTACCCCAGTTTGTCTATGCATAAATAAATAAATGTTTAAAAAAACAGTTTGAAAGGTAAATATCTCAGCAAAATGTCTAGTTTCTTTTTTTTTAAATGTGAAAAGCTTTTATTAAATGTGAAAAGCTTTTTATTATTTTATTTTATTTTTAATATAATTTTTTTTTAAATTTACATATGTTTGACATTGATTGTATCCCCATCTATTCCCCATCACCATAACACCAGTGCACCATCACCTCAGTACCCTGTGCTCCAATCCTCCCTCCACCCTTTCCCTCTTCCCTCCCCACCAAATGTCCCCAATTTGTCCTTTTCTTTTCATTTTTGGTTTTTGTTTCTTTCTTGTTGTTGTTGTTATTATTATTATTATTGTTCTTATTCCTTTCCTTGATCTTTATTTGGTTCTCTTATAGTCCTCCTAGGGGAGGAACCATCTGGTATTTTTCTTTTGCCCTCTGACTTTCTTCGCTGAGCACAATCCCTTCCAGTTCTATCCATGTTCCTATGAATGAGTCTAGTTTTTCATTTCTGATTGCTGAGTAGTATTCCATCGTGTATATGTACCACAGCTTCCCGATCC
>JAGFMF010011568.1:10444480-10587315 GCA_019455555.1 Galemys pyrenaicus | reverse complement strand
CCCTATTTGGATACCTTGTATACCTTTTTCTTGTCTTATTGCTCTGGCCAGGACTTCCAGTGTTATACTGAAGAGCAGTGGTGAAAGAGGGCATCCTTGCCAGTGACATTCTATGGTGAGAATTATGGATGGCTGGTTTTCCTGCTAATTTTACAGATTTAATATCATCACACTAAAATAGTTGTAGAATTCACTTGGTTCAAGAGCCTCTCTCATTGATATAATGAAAATATTAAAGCATCCTATCAACATGAAAATGAAATTGAGGTTATATACTATTTATTTATTATTAGATTTATTTAATTGTATTTGACATCATTTGTAGTCCCAGGGAGTTCCCACCACCATTTCACCCATGCACCATCATCTCAGTCCCTTGTGCTCTTTCTGCCCTCATCCCTGTCTTTGCCCTCCCCCCTCCCCCACACCATGATCCCTTTGGTTTATCTTTAATCTTTTGATCTTGTTGAGTGTTTGTTTGTTTTTGGTTATACACTATTTAAAGTTGTGTTAGTAATTTTAAGACAGTAGGCTCAAAACATAGTATGCCCAATTCAATATATTTACCTGCCTCTCTTGACACATGACCACAATCTCTCTCTCTTTTGTTTAATTTTGCCTTCTGAACTTCAGTCCTAAATATTCCCAAATAGCTTATGATTTCTTTTGCTATTTTTATGAAATTGGAATCAGTTGACCTCTAGCAGCAAATATAGTTAATGTGTATTCACCTGATATCTTGCCAGTGTTGATAAAGTCATGATATTGTTTTGAGTTCCCTTCATAGTAGGCTGTGCAAATACTTCTCATATGCCAAATCACCAGTGATATTTGATATTTAATAATCATCTTTATTAAATGTAGCTCTCAGAAGGACTAACTGCAAAGCATTTCTTTAAATTTATTTTTTGTCACCTTCTCTTTCTGTCTATGAAAAATACATGGACAAAGGAGAACACATTGTGTAAAGTAAATTGCTTTCTGAGAGGCCTGGGTGATTCAAAAAACCCTGTAGAGATAAATTATCAGTAATGTGTTTCTGTAGTAGTCTCCAAAACTGAGAGGACTTGTAAACATTTACAGCATCTCAAAAAAAATTTAGTATGATGCTTTCAGATCATCATAGAACTTTTATGAACAATTTCAATTTTAAATAAAAGGTTGTATAAAATATTTAAGATGTTTATGAAGATTCTAAAATATTTTAAGACTCAGAAATAAAATCATTCCCTGGGAACAGTATAATCCTTGGAAATGCTCTACAGTAACAAATGTATTATATGTTGAATCTTTGGGATCCTAATTAATTTAGTGAACAAAATAATATATTATCCCATTTTGTGTTTATTGTATTGGATATGCTTTTAAACAGACTCTTTTGTATCTATGCAGAAGCTCTAAAACTATATTTGCATGTGACATTTTCCAAATTAAATTACGGTAGAGGTAAGCCAACCTACACTATAATATAATCTTTTGTATCTTTTAACATCTTACATTTTACTGTTGACTGCATTTTCATGCAACTCTAGCAAGGATAACAAAATAATTCTTAATGTTTTTATCCTCCCCCTCTCACCATGGAGATGCAATGAATTTATAACATGCTGTGAAGTCTGTATTGTGCCTCAGAGCTGTGCTTGAATGAGGTTCTCCTGAATAAGCTCTATCAAGCTTGACTCTCCTATCTTGTACATTATCTCAGTGAGAGGCTACCTGGGGTCATATTCTGTATTAAGTAGTTTTAATTTGTTAAGACACTGAATTATGTCATGAAAACAAATTTATTTTTGTAGCTAATGTGAAGAAAGAAAATGTAATCTTCCACAATTTATACTAACCAAATCAAGAATAGAAACATTTTGGTGGGATCAGAAAAGAATGTGGATAAATATAATAAATTGTGTTTAGTGAAAAAGAAAGTTTGTTATAACAAAATACAAGAATATGATTTTTTTTTTTTTACTTTTAAAGGCAATATATTTAAAATGTTTGAGTTAGCAATGGACCCAGCAGTAATGATTAGAATGATTTTATATAATTACCTCAATTCTCTTGACTCTCAATTTTCTCATTTTCTATACTTATTTTCTTGTTAAAAATCAGGTTAAAGAAAAGTAATAGAGCACCATTAAAATATACCAGATATCATCTTTTAATTAATTTAGTCTATTAAAATATTTTATGCTTTAGAAATCAAAGCCAAATCTCATAATGTTTATGCTATATATTTCCAGCCAAATAATAAGCAAGTTATGTGTTTCCAACCAAATGATATTTACTATTTTTAAGGACTCTATTTTTTTGATAAGCTAGAATTCTTGATGGTACATGCTACTGCCTTTCTGTTCTCTGCTTTTCACTAACAGATTCTTTTTTCCTAGGACCCAATGTTCATTTCAAATTTCAACCCCAAATAAAAGCCTAGCTTACACTGATAAGTTACCCAGCTATTATGCTGTTACCATATTTAGAGTCTAGTTCAGGTTTTACATGATAATCCTCACTGGCCATCAGTGTTGATTAGGGAAAGTAAAACTAATAACTTAAGTTTTATGTAGTGGTTAGCAGAATTTCAGCCTGATCATAAGGGTTAGAATCCAGAGATGTGTATTTGGAGGAGGGTGAGAGCATTCACCAGAGACACAGCGGGGAGCAGAACAGGTGGGTCTACTAAAATACACTGATAAGGTGAGTAGTGACCAAGACAGGAGAGGTCTACTGTGCGATGTGGGCTAGCTTCCTGGCCAGGGATCAAACTCAGGCCATTGTAGATATAGTGCTGAGACATTATCCCTGTACTACCAGGTTCGACTGTATTGTTGGTTTTATATCATGTCTAAGACATCTTATACCAAGATTTGAAAGATATATATTTTTAAATTTTCTACTATATATTTAAACTTTTCCATTAATTTAGATATCGAAATAATCTGGGCTGGAATTCTGTATATATGTAAGACAGAGACCCATTTTCATATTTTTGTAATGAACATTTTTATTTGAAATAGAGTCCCTCCTTCCTTCATACTTCTTCCATGCCTCTGTGTTCTTATACTAAGTTTCCATAATGTATGATCTTTTATTCCTTCTTTGATATCTTTAATTTTTCTGATCTCTTTGTCTATTCATCTGCCATTGTCTTAATAGTTCATTTTTAGCTTAATTTTTGATACATGATACTGCAAGTCTCCCGTTAGAATGGATTATTTTTTAAGAGAGGTTGAATAAATATACTGAAAATTTCATTGTAAGTATGCTTGAAAGTCAGGATTTGGTCAATCATTTAACTCTATAAAGCTTAACTTTTATCCATCATGCAAAATACATTAGAAAGCTTTGCAGGCATAGAAGTGGTAGGTTAGACTGAAGCATGATATTTCTAAAACTTATATCTCAAAGTTTACTGCCTAATTTATCATATATATATTTGTTGTGTTTTCTTTGTGCTTGCGGAGTTCTTATTTTTATTTTGCTGAGGTAATGGTATATAGCACTGTATGCTTTAGGTGTATAAGTTCACACATCTACCAATGTATGTTGTCATACACCACCAAAGTGTCAATAATTTACCATAATACAGTCTATCAACTTCTGCCTCTACATCCCCCTCTACCCCTCCCCTTTTGTTGCATCAGTTCTGTAGTCAGGTGTTAAGGATTTGCTTTGTTTGTTCATTTGCTTTCTGTCATCTCACACATGAGTGATATCATCCACAATTTATCTTTTTCTTTTTGTCTTATTTTGCATAGCATACTACCTTTAGTTCTAGTCATATTTTCTGACATGGCGGGTTATAACTTTCATTTTTCCTGAGCAATATTCCATTGCGTGTGTTTGACATAACTATAATCATTAATCTCCATAGAGCACTTAGGTTGTCTATATCATAGATAATGTAAATGATGCTGCAGTAAACATAGGAGTACATAATGTTTTTGAATTCTTCAGATGTGATTAATTTTTTTTGGTATTCTTTAGATAGATTCTAGGAGTGGAATTGCTAAATCATACAGTTTTAAAGTTTTTTTATGAACCTCCATACAGTTTTCCATGGAAGGTTTACATTTCACCAGCAGTATATAAGCTTTCTGTTTTCTCTCGACTCTTTTAAACACTTGTAGCTTCTGATCTTTTTGATATGGACCATTCTCACAGGTGTTAGGTCATACTTCATTGTGGTTATGATTAGCATTTCCTTCATAGTAAGTGATGATGAACATTTTTTCATGTGCTGCTTAGTGATCGTCTGTCTCCTTTTCAGTTATAGCAATTTCGCTGTTCTGACCTTTTTTTGATTTGGTTATTTGTTTTCTTCTTGTGAAAATTCTTTGTAGAGTTTGTGTATTAAGTATGTATTGGACGTATGATACATGAATATTTTCTCCTACTCATAAGGTGATATTTTATTTTAATGATAAGTTCTTTCACTGCAAATTTTTTTATTTGATGTAGTTCTATTTGTTTATTTTGCTTTCTTTCCTTTGCAGTTGCAGCTTAGTCCTCAAAGACATCACTGAAGTCAATCTTCAGTAATTGTGTGTTGCCTAGGGTTTTTTCAATGTATTTTATGATTACAAGTATTTTAATTCAACATTTGGATACCTCAGATTTATGGTCAGATTCCAACATTTTAATCCAAACAATAAGAATGTGCATTCTAAAAATCCTTACAGTCCATTAATTATTTTTAATTATTTTCTTTATCTTACTAGTTTAATCTTTCAGATTTTATCTAGCATTTTATCAGTTAAACAAGTCTTATTACCTGTTTATATCTGAAGTTCTAGTACTTAAAAAGGAAAATTGAGATAATTTCATGTCTTTATCTCCAACAAAATAACATGCTAAATTTGTAAATGATATTACAAAAACAAGATAAGAAAATATATTATTGGAAGGTATTTCAAAGATTGTCTTTGACAAGAAAATCTTTTCATTTTATATACATTAGGTCATTTTTTGGTTTACTGTTTGTCAAGGGTTTATTATGTCAGGAAACAATTGGTAATATGTAAAATTAAATTGCTTTCTTACTGAATTGACCATTTTGAGCTACTGATATAATCTAGCATGTCATGAAAAATGAAGATATTTTGTCTACCTCTTCATTATTCAATTTTGTGTCTTTTATAATTATGTTTATTAATAATTTCAATATAATATTTAATATTTATGTGGGGTCAAATATATTCTAGTTCTAATTTTAACAGGACTTTTTAATTTTGTATTTTATTTTATAATTTGTTTGTAATTACAGTATCATTTGGCTCTACTCCACCAGGAATCACCACCATAGTATATCCAACACTAAATCACCCATAGTCCTTTACTATAGTCAATTGTACTCCCTATCCCTTTCCAATTCTTACCACTGCCCATTCTCTTCTGGATGCCTCAGATCCATGGTCAGATTTTCAAGTGTCCGTTACTGTCTTTGCTTGGTTTCTCTATATTCCACATAAGAGTAAAGTCATCCACTATCTACCTTTCTATTTTTGGCTTATTTTGCTTAGCATAATCCCTTCCAGTCCCATCCATGTTGTAGCACATAACATGGTTTATCTTTTTTGATCACTGGATAGTGTTCTTTGTGTATGTATATAGTCACATCTTCTTGATCCACTCATCTATTTTGGGGTACTTATTTGTTCCCACATTTAGCTATCATAAATAGTGCAGCAATAAATATGAAAGAGTGCAGATTTCCTTTAGAATTAGTGTTTTTGTGTTGGGCAGATGGCTAGGAGTGAAATTGATGGGTCTTATGGAAGATCTTTTGTGTGTGTGTGTGTCTTTTGAGACACCTCAATGATGCTCTCCATAAAAGCTGGACCAATCTGCATTCTCAACAGCAGAGTTGAATATATTCTGCACAAATATTTTCTTCCATTCAATAGGGTCTTTGCGTTTTAATTATGGCTTCTATCACTGTGTAGAAGCTTTTTAGTTTGACATATTCCCAGTTGTTTTGTTCTTTGTTTCATTTTTAAACTTTCACATTATTTATTAATATAGTATTCATCTAATTCATCTAGAAGTATCCTCCAATTCCAGCTTTGAAGATACTTTAAGAAGAAATGGCTAACATTGATAAAGTAGATTTTCATAGAAATCTGTTTCCTAACAGTAATAAAATCCTTGATTCTTTTGATTGCTTTTAGAATAAAAACTATATATTGGCACTGCTCTGACTTAGCATTGTGACTAGTAATAACTTACAGAAATATGAGGTGAAATTTGTGCAACACACCCAGGACCCTCTTTCATGAGTGGGCCATATTGACTATTTCCCTCTAACTTCATGGACTCAGGACACAGTGTATCTGCATTAGAGCAACAGCATCACCTTAAAATGGCATAGCAATAAAACCCTGTAGAACTAATTGAATGATAATTGTAGGTAGCCCTGAGTTGCTTTCATCTTAACTGCTTTAGGCAAGATTTTTTTTTATGGTTTGGGTGAGCATCTTTTACAGTCAGCTAAACACTGTCCTAGTAAAATCTGTAAGTCTTAATCTCATCTATTCAGTTATTATATATCCTAGCAGATCCATAGATGCCTTCATATTAATTTGGTACTGGATTGTTGGAATAAATATTTACAGATAATGCTTTCCTTAGCAGAAGATTGTTTTTTTTTTTTTATTTTATCACTTTTCATGAATTTCCATAGTTGATTTTACCTGTGTTTTATTAATGTGTATATAGAAGATATGATAACATTGTCAGATTTTAGTACTCAAATACAGCTAAGCATTAGTAAATAAATATGCTTGGCATTCTATGAATACCATGGTAATGCTGTTCAATGAATTTTATAAAAACTTACATGTTAAAATTTCATTTATTGTAGTTTCTATTGGGTTTTCATTTTGAAAAATTATTTTCCTCCTTCAATCATTTTACAGCATAGTTTTGCTTTTTGAATTGAGTGAATTTTGATGATGTAAAATATCCTGGAATATACAATTTATCAAAAAGCCATTTTAAGATCAATCATATATTTTAAATTGGTACTAAATAATTTTAAACAATCCTTGTAGTATAATAAAATAATACATTTTTCAAAATATATAGAACAACTTAATCACAAATAGCATTGAAGCAAGTTTTCTATAAAACTTGCTAGAAATTCCATCAGAAAATAAAAGATGATGAAGAGACCATAATGGGGATCACTGTTGAATCTAGGGAATGTGTTGTGGTGGTTCATTTGCAAATTCATCCTACTTTACCTATTAATATTTATCATTGAGAGAAAAAATTAATTATAACTTAAAGAACAATAGAGCTTGCAATTTGAAAAATACTAAGAAGTGTGTAAATACTACCCTGACTCCGGCTGTCGTGGTCAACCAAGCACTTATGAGAGATACCTGTAACAAAATGCTATATTTGACTTTTTATAGAAAGAGAAATAAATGAATTCCTTATGAGTCAAAGTTAACTTTTATTGTAAAACACCAAATAGTGCTTGCCAGAATAAAAAGGTGGCAAGGAAAAGTCAAAAAACAGTGTCAATTGCATGATGGCAGATAGAATTTTTACCTTTATATTATATTATAAATCCATAATTAAACAACCTAGTACTGGGATAAAAACACACAACAAATGGAATAGAATTGCAAGCCAGGAAATAAGTCCACAAATATGAACAGTTAAGTTATGACAAAGGAGCCAAGAACAACCACTGGAACAAGAATAGCTTCTTTAATACATGATATTGGGAAAAGTGGAAAACTGCATACAAAATAATGAAACTAAACCACTGTCTCATACCATACACAAAAACCAATTCAGGGCCTCCCTTGTGGCTCAGGAGGGGGAATGGGGAGGGTTGAGGGAAGATGTATGGGGAATTGAGGTGATGGTGTACTGGTGATATGGTGATGGGGAGTACATGGGGATTACAATTGATGTCAAATATATATATATATAATATATATATAAATTAAAGGGAAAATAGAATAAAAATTATTAAAAAAAAAAAAAAGCTATCTCCAGCCACTGAAGCATGAGTTTGACAACCAGCCAGGGAACTAACCTACATGATACAGCATACCTTTCCTGTCTCTGTTGCTGCTCCCTTCAGCAGTGTATTTCAGTCAGTCTGCCTGTTCTGTTCCTTGCTCTGCATCTGCTGAATCCTCTCACCCTCCTTCCCCCACACTTCTGGCCTGCACTCCAGCCCTTGTATGCATAAATAATTCTTAATTTTTTTTTTAGAGTGTATCTGAATAGACCAGTTATAATGGATGATTTCAACTCTACATGAAATATAAATAGTTTTAAAAACTTTATTGTGGAAGTGGATATATAGTAACTTTATTTATTTGATCCACTTTATTCCATTCAACACTATAAACATTTATATTTAAAATGCCTTTTTTCTACTTATACTTATTTCTACTTGTTATATTTATGTACTACGAACACATCATAAAATTAGAATCCTTAATACAACTTTCCTAATTTTCAATATATTGTTTAATGAACTAAGAAAACAATAAAAGTGAGTTTTGACCTCAGTGGTATTTCTCTGTGGGATACTCCTTTTGTCAGTTGTTAATGGAGTTTTTGTTGTTTAAAGTCAAGGTGCCTCATAATTGCTCATGACTACAGCAAACAAGCCCACACACAAACAAAAAGCAATGTTAAGTTGGTGGTCTATTTTTCACTAGAAGCAAAATTACTCTGACTACTTAAACTTGTCAATCTAAATTTTTATTTCCAATATGCTAACCTATACATTGTAAAGATATTGAAGGTAGAGCAGGTTTCTGTGTGCTTAATATATGAGATGCATGGCATCAGAAACCCCTGAATTAATATAATTTATGTGATAGTTATAAGGGAAAGAAATGACTTGAAGAAGTGTCTTGGTTTTATCATTTGGTTATAGTGTGACATGACTTTTTCAGTAATATTAAAGAATTAATAATAAAGCAAATAGGATATAAATGAAGTAATAAATAAAAGCTGTTTTATGCACTAATTGATGAGATGTTTTGTTTGACTACCTGTATCTATTCCTTGCTCTAACCCCTTTAAATCTTTTGGTCAAAGGATTGGTGTCTGTCAGACTTTTTCCCATTGAATGAATCACACACACACACACACACACACACACACCCCACTAGTGTAGCTCACTAATATTATCCTGAGATATGTAGTTTAACCTTTAGAAAGTTTAGTCAGGGATGAGATTCAGAGATGAGCTTATTACAACTTAGCTGTCACTACCATAAATGTTTATTAATATGATTAATATGCTGTATAATTCAAAGTATGCTTATATGCAATGATTAGACTTAATATTTGTGCTTAGTTGAGTCTGTCACATGGTATGCATGAATACTAATTTTAGTGGTTGAATAATTGATCTGAGGTTTGGAAGACCAATCTACTTTTATGTAGAGGTTTGACATCCATTGCATGACAACTAATATTTATGACTGTTAAACATTGATAATGCCTAATTTTGCTACTTAAAGCAAGATACTAGAAAGAAGACTTGTCTCCAAAATTTGAGGTATATTTATCACTGTGGTTTCTGGAACTCTGAATTTTCTTGGTCAATGTTTTGGGACTGTTTGGATGAGGCTGGCTTCAAAGGATGTGTCTGTACTGTGACACGAGGGAGACAAAATTTCAAGCATCACAATTTCATTTTTGACAGTAGCTTCTGTTTATCATGGGTGGTATAGAGCAGATAGAAGGATGAGACAAGAGACCAGATAAATAGGGCTAATTCAAGATGATTCCCAATGACTTTGTTGTATCAGACATTGGATACCTTTCCAAGCAAAGGTGTACACCTTCTAGATCTTTGAAGTCCATATGCAAGCAAACCCTGGTAGTGCCTAGGCTGATTTTCTCTTAATCCAGCATAATATATTCTCTGAATTACACACAAATTATTTAAAAACAGCTAAGAAATGCAATATTTGTTACACAAATGAATCTAGGACTTAAATTCAGATATTACCTACATTTATTTGGAATGTAGCCTTTTCAACTGTTACTTAGAAAACAACAAAGTGATATTATGTAATAAAAAGACACAGAAGACCACTTAGGTGGAGGGAGGGAGGGAAGGAGGGAGGGAGGAAGGGAAGGGGGGGGAGAGAGAGAGAGAGAGAGAGAGAGAGAGAGAGAGAGAGAGAGAGAGAGAGAGAGAGAAAGGAATATTTTTTNGGGGGGGGAGAGAGAGAGAGAGAGAGAGAGAGAGAGAGAGAGAGAGAGAGAGAGAGAGAGAGAGAAAGGAATAATTTTTTGAGTTTTGGGTTTGCTTTTATTTCTCCAAGATCACTACATGCCATGCCCCTCTTTAGATTAGTCTCCATGAAAACATTACTTTTTTGCCATCCTCTCTTCCTTTTAGTCTAATCCAGGATTATAGAGGATTGATGTAATCATGTTTCTGTTTATACCTGTGTTAATGGGATATTTCCAGGTATAAATGAAGATTTTTGCAGATTACTCTATCAATCTGAGGGAATTACATATACCATGTAAATTAGAATCATTCCTTAGCTGAAAGTGCATGGATTTAACCTTTTTCACATATCTAGTTGGGTTCCTTGCATGGGAGTAAAAATTCGGTAAGTATATGATATGTAGATAAGATGAGAGACTATTTAAATGAGAGAATTTTGATTGTCATCACAGTGAGATATCACCTTATACCTGTCAGAATACTATTAATCAAGAAGTAAGAGAAAGCAAGTATTGGTGGAGAAAAGGAAACCACTGTGCACTTTTAGTAGGAATATAATTTGGTGTATCCATTATGAGAAACACTATGGAAGTTTCTCTAGAAATTAAAACTATCAGATGATTCAGAGATTCTACTTCTGAGTATTTATCCAATAATGTAGAGAAAGAATGTGAAAGCACTAAGTTGGGAAAATATCACACCCATAAATGTATAGCAATATTATTTGCAACAGCCAAGATACTTAAACAAGCTAAATATCCATTTATTGATTAAAGTATATAGAAAATATGGTACATGTATGCATTGGAACATAATTAAGCAATGAGAAAAGCAGTCATCATGCCATTTGTAAAATGTGGAGAGACTTTGAGAACAATTTGTTTAATGAGATAAGTCATAGAAAGAAAAACCATTACTATATCTCTATATACACAATGGAATATTACTATTAGATAAAAAAATAATAAACTCATGTTATTTGTAGCAAAGTGGGTGGAGCTGGAAGGGATAATGCTAAGTGAAGTAAGTTAGAAGGAGAAAGATAAATTCTGATGATGTCACTAATATGTGGAATATAGAGAAATCAAACTAAGGATCAGATAAAGACAAACTTAAAAACTAACATTTGAAAGCTGACAGTAGAACTGAAGCATCCTGGGGAGTGAGGTAGTGGAGGTGTGAAAACAAGGAGGGAAGGAAGAACAATGATCTATGTTGGAGGGCTATGGGTCTTTTGGGGATGGGTGCTCTGTGAGTGGTGATGCCTGAGAGAGAATCCTATACTTCCAAAATACTAACAATAATGTAACCCAATGTTACCTTAATAAAAAAACAAAAACAAAAACAAACTTACAAAAACAAAGAATAAAGTGGTGGCTTCCAAGAGATGAGTAAGGGAGGATGTTGTTTAAGGGTACAAACTTACAAATAAGCTCTAAAGAGATAATGCTCAGTACAGTGAATATATGCAATATTTTATTATAATTTTCAATCCTGCTAAGACTAAAATTTAATTATCCTAACTAATAATAAAATATTTACGTGATAGAGGTGCTAATAATTGCTACAGTGGCCATCATAATGTATAACTAGATCAAATTAGCCTTAAATTTATACAGTTTATGACAAATATATTTCCATTAAAAACTGTATATTTCTAAGGTTACAGAATTTACAAGAAATAATATGATTTCTCTAAAGAACTCAGTATCTTATATAAGTCATCAGTTCAACTGATTTATTATTCAATGTGATTTAAAATTAGATGGAAAAAGAAGCAGGAAAGATCGTTTGCCTGTCCATGATTATATTGAATTTTGTGCATAAATCTACTCATTGTTATAATGTGCCGATTCAAATAAATGCTTTTACATAAAGAGGTTGTTTTTTCTCTTATAGAATATATTACATTTCAAACTTAAATTTAACAAAAAACTCAATGCTATTTTAAAAATGTACTCATGATCTATTTGGAGGCTTTGTCTTTATTCTGAATAAGGTTTCTAAAATCAGATTTCCTGATTAATTTTTACATGGTATGAATTATTCATCATTTATTCATTATGAACCAAATAGGCTGATATTACAGAACTCATAAAACAAGGTAGTAATGTAACATTAAATCATAACCAGCCAGTTTAAAAACAGAACTGACTTGCTTTCATGTGTTTCTTATTCTAGTGATGATGTCAGTCAATACGACAACATTGCATCAAATAAAAAAGCAGGTAGAAATTTACTACAGTATTCTTTTGTTTACCATACAATCAAATGTTATGCTTCAAAATCCATTGAACACAGTTGATTGAAAGGTGTAAGGTGGTTTTCTAAGCTTTAAGTGTGTTTTAAATATTTCTCCTGTTTTTATTATTGAATTTCTGTTCATTTTGCATCTCAAGTGAACAGTGGTGCATCATGTATTTATTATTTCTATTGTACAATAACACAGCCGCTTATTTTTATGAGTTATGAAATATTTGGGAGTGGTAGCATGGGAACTAGTATTGTTGTCTAGGATAAAGGTTGTGTGTACTTCAACTTGTGGACTCAGTCTAGGGAAGAGTTACATGTATACAGTTACATAAACACATAACTAAAAAAAGATTATTGAGCATTTACGAATTCCAACATCTTTATGTGAATTAATTCATTCAATTATTACAAAAATATGATTCAAGTGATATTATTACGAGTGCTTTATAGATTTAGGAACTAAGACCAAGAGAGTGTTTGCAATATGCTCAGTATCACACAAATTACATGTTATCAAATGGGATATAAAATCAGGCATGTGTTCCCTTGTTAAAGGAAAATAATATCATACGTATAAAACACTTTTTAATAATAGTAAATATACAAAAACTAAAAAATGACAACTATTATTTTGAGATTTGGATTTGACTTTATTGTCTTCCGTTTCTTTAATGATTTAGCTTGATGACTTTGAAAATAGTTTTTTATCTAAACGTGCAAGTCGTTTTCATTTTGGGTATCGATTCCACAGTAGTGTCTGGCATTACTAAAAAAGGTGGTCTCAATGTGTTTTTTTTCAGTGTATTCTACTAAACATAGATCCCTTTACCATTAATTACAGAAGAAGAAAACCTATTTTATTTCCTCCTGAAAATAACAAACATAAAACAAAATCCCCAATTTCCAGAATAGATGGCATTCTTTCTCTACACAGGGAAAGGAGGAGAAATATATTCCTGTATATAAAGATGTTCCTCAACTAGTAGTTGTGAATCTTTTTCAAAGAATGACAAATAGCCAAAAGATCATTATTTTTAAATCCAGGAGTAGCTAGCTATGAGGTAAGTTAGGGACAAGAAAGGGGGATAACAGAAAGAGGTCAGCATGAATGGGTTATGTTCAAGTCTTGCTCTTCCTTTAGTGATGAAATTCAGCTTTAGAATTCATTTTAAGAACTAATCAAAGCAATCTACTAATGGAAAAATTAAAAACCTTGAAATAATTTTCCACATTCTTGGAAGATGATGATTAGAGTATCTCCTGACTTGAATTTAATCCCAGTTTTTACTGTATTCTTCTTGAGTAAAGCAACTGCTAGTTTTTCAGGTGTTTGAGACTTGCAATGTGGAAATGAGGTCATCCACTTAGTGTGGGCTTGATTATAAGACATTTTGCAAACTCTCATCTCTAGATTATATGGCCCCTTGGGAACCAGTTTAAGAAATTTAAAATGTGTATGTGAATGTAGGACTTCTGGGAAAGGCTGGATTTAAGAGACATGATATGACAATTTCCTACTAAGTGATGTGGTTTCCTTGTTTCACAAGAAGCTAAGAGAAAGCAAAATAAATGACTTAAAGGTGTATGTATCATTGAGGTATAGAATCTCTAGGAAGAGAAGCTTTCTCCTGGTGTCTAGAGAATTAATTAAAGTTGTACTGTTAATCTAAGGATTCTACCATTGATGAAGAGATCATTGTAGATCAAGTTATTTGTAGGGATTTGACAACTTTAGGTATTAGTGCTATTTTATGTAAACCCCCCAAAAAAGTTTTATGTAAGTGGTTAGGAAAGAACAAATAAAGCTCTTGGGGAAAAAAATAGAGCAGATATAATCCATGGGAAATAAAGATACAAGGGTAGCACTGCCACCTATTTCCTTTGGCTCAGACTGTAGCTTTGAGAAATTTCACTCCACCCGCATTTCTCTACTTCATTGCTTCTACGAATGTGTGAATCTCCTTGTGTCTCCTCAGTTGTAGTCTGTGTTGTTTCTGTTGTCAAAGGGTACCTCAGTCTTACCCTGAACTAAGAAACTCCCCAATATAAATTCCTTCTGATCAATTCTTAGCTGTTACTCTCAGGATGAAGGAGGAACTTCCATTAACACAAACTGTGGACATCATTCTCTTTTTTCACTCTCTTCTTTGTTCTCTTCATCCTTCTCTCAGAAAAATAAGTGAAATTGAGATATCAGATGCAATATATTTTCTAAATAAAACAGCATGCAGTTATTGTAACTTAAATGTTATTCAAGTAAAATTGCAATTGAAAAATTCACTTTTGATAACATGCTAACAAAGGATAGAAATCTTGGTTTTATTTAAATCACTAAGTATTAGAAAGAGAGAAAAATTGGATTTATATAGTATTTACTAGTCTTTATTGTAACATTGCTTAGTAAAATTGCTACATGGCAAACTAGTGTAGCATAAAAAAAAAGAAAAAAACTAAAGAAAAAACTACAAATCTAAAATGATTAAACAGTTAACAGTTAAAACTTACTAGTCATATCAATATCTTTGGGTTTGTTAAAATAATTATTCCTATGTATAACAATATTTACTTGACACAAACTAGCTTTGAAATTAGCAGTAGAGATTCAAAAAATGGAATGATTTTGTTATAAAGGTAACATTTTTATTAAACACTAAGGAAAAATTGCATATTACAATATTTATGAAATGTAATCTCCAAATTAAAACAATATACAACTGTACAATACATTAAGCAGGTTTTTACTAAAAAAAAATAAAACCAAAGAAAACTGGTAAGATGTTTTTGGAAACAGTATGCAATAGGTTTTGAAAAACAAATTTAATGAGATAAGACTTTAAACTAGACCTGAGGCAAAGCATAATAAATTAATGAACCAAAGCATTGGAATAATTAATCGTTGGCAATTATCATGACTAAAGTAATTTTTCATTCCTGTAAATTTCACTTAGATTTTTAGTAATGCCCTCTAAAATGTGTTTTTTTTCAGGTGAAATATAGAATATGTTACCTATTCATTCAAGACACATTGGTGATATTTTTCTAGTAACTCATATTTCCATGTCTTCAGTAAAGGAAAGCACATGATTATTTTCAATGGGTAGCAGTAAGTTATTCCAGCATCCACTCTTCCTCTTAATCTAACCCAAATAACACAGGGAAATGGCTACTTGAACTTTGACATTTGACACAGATATTTAAGATATTGAGAAATGATGTTTTTTAATGCTGTCAGATTGCAAAAGTATTAAGCATATAGCAAAATCCCTCCCATCATTATCATGTTTCTCAACTAGATTGAGATGACGAACTTACTGTTTTTCTATCTCTATCTATCTATCTATCTATCTATCTATCTATCTATCTATCTATCTATCTATCTATCTATCTATCTATCTATCTTTTTTCTTCCTTTAACTTCTTCACAGCTTCTTTCCATTAAAATAGCACAACATGGTAGATTCTTACACACTTATTATTTCTAATACATTAACAATTGTATCATGTATGTTTGAATACATTCAAAATATACTGTTTGCATTAATGAACTGCTCTAATGGTCAGGGAATATCATAAAGATTACAGTTTGAATTACATGTATTTATGAGATCTGTGACTAGACTCCATTTTCTGACTCACTGAACTGAATGACATTCATTTGCCAAAAGGGGCAGTTGTTTCCTCATGTCCATATTCATGTTTTAAATCAATAGATAACTTTCCTTGTCAGGGATATGTTGTTAGTAATGGTGATGGATGGTACAAATGACAATTTGGGGGACTTTTCATTAAGTCTCTTGAAACATCAGAGTAGATAAAATCTTGCTGAAATAATACAAAATTTAAGTGATGGTTCTGTAAGAGTACAGTAACAGTCATTTTGTTTCAGTAAATATTATACTCTTAAAATATGGTTTAATCCATCTTAAAATTGAGGCATAAGTAATTAATCAGATCAATGAGCAGTATTTTGAGAGTTTTGATAAACCAAAGCAAATCCTCCACTCTCTGAGGGATACATATAATAGATTAGTAGAGTTTACATCAATGTAAGTATGGGAAGTATTTAATTGCATCTGATAAATGTTGAGGCAAATTAAAATTGATTAGAAGATAAACTGCATATTATAGACATTTTGTCTTCTTAGTCTCAAACTTAAATTTTCTTTATTACTCTATTAGAACTTAATTTCTTCACACTTATGGCATTGAAGAAATATTCATTAAAAGATCTACACTACAAAGTTTCAACTTTGTAATTGATATTTTAATCTATTTATATTTTCTTTTTTTCTTGGAGCTTAGGAACACAAAAATCAAATCACTTTGGTGAATATATTTCAAACCTAAAGAGTTTAGTGTGAGATAATAAAATAGTATGGATTTAGAACTTCCTTTTCTGAAGATATTGAAATTATGAAAGCCAAAATGAGAAGCTCTCAAAAGTTATCACCACAGTAAATATTATTACTATACTTATTTTCAAATTTATTCTTCATAGAATTTTCATTCTCTTCCATTAGAACCATGAGACGTTTCTACCACTCTTTGTACTTATAAACTTATTCCCTGGTATAAAAGCATTATTTCACAATTATATATATTAGGTATTATTGGAAGATTGTTCAATACATATTTCAAAAATGCTGTGTTTCATCCTTAAGAATTTCTCAGAGTATTTGATTTTTTAATTTACATTGTATATCTCAACAAGTTAAAAAGGTATTATATGTATTATAAAATTTATTTGACAGATGATATTTCATTGAATATTGCTGCATGAATGAATTTGAAAGACGTAATTTTGAATGCAGTCTAATAAGACTTACTTATAATTTAAAGTGTACCCTAATTTTATTTACTTTTATTATGTTCACATTAATGTAAAAACATAGAAAAGTCTCCCTACCACTTAGAAAAGTCAATAAGCTTTTTGTCATTATATACATACAAACACAAATACCTTTAAGTATTAAAATATTTGTAACAGTAAATATTACATATACACATTTATATTTAGTAGTTTTTAACCTGTTTTCTCAATTTAATTTAATTGCTAAGATTTCTCAAGTGTTTTTTCTGTTTCTGTCTATTGTATACCTCATACACTGAAATTATAAAAGTTAAAATATCGATAAAATTCATCAAACATGAGAAAATATTTCAATAATCAGACTATAAATAACATCGAGTGTATTATCAATGACTAAGAGCTATATGGTTTAAAAATCAATTTTAAAAATTGTTATAACTGTTTAGGCAGCAATATCAATTGCTTGATATTTTAGATTGTCTTTCCTTAGGCCTAAAATTAAATATTGGTAAGTCCAAGGGTCAGCTTTTGCCTTTAATTTGTTCTAGCTACAATGGGAATGGTACTTATTTTTCTGCTTTGCCACACATATTAATGCTAATCCAACATGACTTCTATGTCTTTAAATTTGATTTAGGAAAACCTTGAAATTTTCTACTTTATCAAAAGAATAGCACCTGGAATATTAACAAGTATGTTGATGATGATTATTTTTTGTATGCAGACAGAATCATTTTATCTAAACTATGTTAATCATGGAAATTATATATAATTATTTAAAACATGTATTTATGTATAAGTATACTAATAAACATACATAAATATGTGTATATATATAAACCTCTTAACTATGACTAGTTATCATTTTAATTTAAATTTATTGGCTATATGCAAAGTGGCAGATATTGTATGCTTTAAAGATATAAAGGGAGTGATATTAAATAATGTCTAAATTAATTTCAACTCTGGGTAACTTTTTCCTCCATTTTGGTATCTTTTCAGTTGATATAAGGTAATTAGTGTGAGGCTTATTCTCACAGGGATTGGAAAGGAGAATGGTATTTGTAATAATACTATTATAATTTTGGTATCTATTAATTTTTTTATGCTTGTAAAATAGAAGCTTTGAAATTTCAGAAGGAAAAAGATTAAGTTAGACAATAGGTAGACAAATATATATAGTGAATGAGGGAACTATTTTCTTGAAATTCTTCAAATTCAAATTTTAAATATCAAGAAGCAGACATGAGTAAAGTATCGTTGTGTCAACCATAAAATAGGAGAGCTATAAGAATACATTGTAAAATATATTTCTGTCTCACTACAGTGGCTCTGGAAAAAAATAATATATACAAAGTGACTAAGAAATAAAGTAATAAAAATTTAGACTCATGGGTTTTGCCATCCCTCAGGTTAAAAGTTAAGAGTATGAATCTCCAAATCATGTAGAATATTGTAAATCAATGATACCTCAATTAATATAAAGAATAATAGAAATGCATGTGATAGAAATATATAGATAGATTTATGGGGTTAGGTAGTGAGCTTCAATGTCATTTGAAAGTTTGCAACATTTCCACAAAATGTTCATACTCAGTTTTGTCTTAAATCTATCATGGCTTGTTTATGTTAGAGTGTAAATGGTTATGCAAAGTAATAATTACATATTCTCTCTAAAGAGAAAGCAATAGTATGTTGTCCCATAGATTTCAAGGGAAGAGAAGTAGTGTATCTGGAGAGATTATCGATTTGGTAGGAGGTAGCTGAAGAGCATAGGAATTTCCCATCTGAAATTAAAGGCAGGTACAGTTATCAGCAGAGTTGTCTGGCCCAGAATGCAAAGTGGTAGGACATAGCACAAACGCATTTTAAGTGTTCGATGCCTGGTGACCCACTGGCCCAAACTCTCTCAGAGTGGAATTAAAAGAAGATAAAATAGATTTAAATAGTAACAAAGGTCAAGGAATATAGGCCAAGTAGGACTGAACACTTTAGCCAGAGCTTAAGGATAACTAATACCACTCAGTCAATATTGATGAGGAAATAAAAACTTCCTCTTTGCACTGCCATTGAGGAGAGGGGAAAGAAAAAAAAAAAAAAAAAAACTCTTTAAAGGATGAATTTCCCAATTAATTATTTATTTTAAATCTCAAATACATTGAATTGGAAAGAAAAAATAATACCCTCTTAGTGAACATGGAAGTCCCAGAAAATGGAATTCTCAAGTTACAGGAAAGATTTAGCCTTCCTATCATTTCTGAATGTTTATCTTTTAAATAGAATCCTTATAATAATCTTGCCAAGTAAATGTCCTTACCTTCTTCCTTTTTTTGATAAACCCAGGAATGGGTTCAGATAGGTTGACTGATTTTCCTAATGTATTAGTAAAGTGAGAGGTTATGGCTAGATTCAAAATCATTTCTGCCAGACTCTGAATGGTACATACTTCAACTGCACCTAATGTCTTACTCTCCACTTCCTCTCAATTACAGTAGCTGTAATTAATGGCTATGCTAACATTCTGTGATCTTTCCACTCTGTGGAAATACCTGACAGAATCTTAAAGTAAAATTATTGTAAAAAGATTATTTCTGCCTTCTTCCATTAAGACTCACCGAGTATGTCTTGGAATTCAAAAGATCACACAGACATGAAAGTCTTAGATAGCTGGAAATCATATTCTGTGCCTAAGATTTAATGTCTGAAAATTTGAGTTTAATTATTGAGTTTCTGACTTCCTTGGGGTATGAACTTTGCATAACTACTGTGAGATTCAGGCCTTTATTTTTTAATTTGCAAAAGGGAGATGACCTGTCTGTCTCACATACTCATTATTTGGAAAACTGTATGTAGAAGTGCTCTGTGAGTGCTAAAAGACTAATCTATCTGTATTTTAAATATATATGGCATATTAATATTATATTATTTGAATAACCTGAACTTACTTTGTGAAGGTAGTCAAGCTATATAGGATGAAGCAGATACTGGAATTCATTTAAAATTAAATATTCCATTAAAATTAATTGAATATATATTTCACTTTTAGAAATCACCAAATATTTATGTAAATACAGAAAATAACTAAAAGCAATTAAGTTCTATATTGTTGAAAGGTAAATTACACTGAATGATGCTGAGATATTTCATGCATTAAATTCATAATCACATTATGATTATCATACCAGAAATTCTAAATGTATCAATTTTAGTTTAAAGAATAAAGTTTATTTAACTGAGAGACAAAAAACTTGTAAGTATATATGGCACACACACACATACATTCCAACACTCTTATTTTAAGCCATACAGAAAATCAGATTCTATGTGTAGGACCATAGGACAATTTTGTTAGTTTTCTGAATGACAGTTTAAAAATCTGTAATAGGACAAGTAAGTCTTCCTTAAAACAGAGAAGCTAAATTAAATGATCACTAGGGTTTCCAGCATGTTCTTTCATCATATTATGTCTTATTTTTAAAGGTAACATTAGTTTACGACACGGTATGGTACATAAGTATAGATTCACACACTTCGTATGTGATTGGTCTTCTTTCTTTTCAAGCTATTTAGTTTTTAAAAATAACATGGACATTATATTTTTATTCCTCCATGTGTGTACATGTTCCAAGGGGGAGGGAATGGGATAGGACATTAGCATGGGTGAAAAATATAGTTAAGATAGATACATGTAGACAGACAGTATGTTTCCAATTAATAAAATTATTTTTAAAAGAAGTTTAGATAAAAACTCTTAATATTTTAAAATTTGAATGTAAAAATTCAGAATTTCTAAAAATATAACTAAGTGATTAGGTTTTGTTTTACTTCCTATCATTCCATAGTCTATCATTATTCCATAGTCTATCATAACTCTAGACAAGATTAAGTGACATTTTCTTGTATGAATAAATGATAAATACATCCATGGTTAGGTAAGTCTGATTTTAAAATATTGTCTTACAAACATTAATTTACTTTAGGATTATATTCCTCTTTCTGTTGTAGATCTGCTTCAGTACTGAATAAGAATGAAAAATAGATATAGAATAGGGTACATGGGCTTGGAAAAATAATAGAAAAATAGGCATCCAAACTGTGATTATAACTTTCCTATGTCTTTTCTCATCTCACCACTATACCCTTACAAAAAAAAAAAAAGATACTGTTTTAATGCTCTAAAGATAAATATATAGAATAATTAACAGAAAGTGAGTAAGAAATTACACCATAAAAAGATACCTAGACAGATGTACATACACACACACATATATATATAATATGAATTGCTTTAAATATTGCCCCAAACTGTAATATAGATTGACTTATCATTACCAGAGGGGGAATTTTTTAGTGAACTCAAAAGCTGTAAAATTAAGTATACATTAAATATCTTTTTCCATTCACAAATAAATAAATGTTGTACCAAAGTACTTAAATGAGAAAAATAAAATTTTCAACAAATGATGATAAAATAATTGTTTACCCACATGGAAATAATGAATCTTGATACCTATCTCACACCAAACAAAATTAATCTTATTTAGGTTCACCACTGCTTCACACCTTGCACAGAAGTCAATTGGAATGGTATCATAATGCTAAAAATAAAAATTTAACATGTAAAATTTCTACAAGGAAAAAATAGAAGAATATCTTATCTTCACAGTCTTAGGTAGGCAACAATAGTTTCTTAGAGATAGTACAAGCATCCCTAAACATAAAAGAAAATAAATGAAGAATATGATTAATCAAAATTTAAAATTTTGCTTGTTAAAATATAAAAATGAGAAATTCCTATAGACTGGGATAAATTTTTCTTTTTAAAGATTTATTTATTTATGCATACAAGCACTGGGGTACAGGCCAGAGTTGTGGGGTTGAGAGGATTCACCACAGAGAGCAGGGAGCAGAACAGGCAGATCAACTGAGGGGAGCAGCGGGCACAGCAGGAGAGGTCTGCCGCGCCATAGACTGAGATAAATTAAGTAAAATACATATATCATGTAAATAGCACTCAGATTGAAAAGAATTCCAAAAAATGACGGAAAGGAGAACAACAGAGGTAAACATGCATTGAAGAATTGAAAGCACATTTCCCACCAGGAAATTTTCAAATGGGAAAAGGAAATGTATTCACTTGATAGTGGATAAGATAAAGGAGTGTCAGGAAGGGACATCTTTTCTTCAAATCTATTATTTTCAGATAAAGTTTGGCAGGTATCTGTCTTATTCTAACACTTTTTATTTTAGTTGCAACTGATAACTGCTTCAAATTTATTCTTTGCTGACATCTCCATGTCCACCTTTACAAATGTTTTCTTAGCATTTTATTGGGGATTTATCAATTTTAGAAAATAAGCATAACCTCTAATATTGTTTGAAACGAAAAAACAGATAAAATATATGAAATGTTAGCCTGAGAATTAGACTTGTGGTTGCCTTACAAAAAATGTCTGTGTTAGTATGCTTAATCCATTTTCATCCATTTTCCTTTAATGTGAAGAAGTATATTCTTTCATGTGTGTCATGTTTCACACAACCTACAATTATATTACTACAAATTTCTTTATTTAAAGCAAGCTTTGCTATAATACAATTGCTATAAGTGCCATAATGTTTTCATTTACCAAAAATTGACCTCTATTAAATGAACATACCAGGGATAGACTGAACCAGTGTCTAGGCTTTATTTCTGACACTATCAGAAGGAAATAGTGATGTTAGGTCTCCTTTTTTTGTACACTTTAGAGACTAAATCTTTGTATTTCTTCCATTAGAATACACAACTAGAATATAGGTATTCATAGACCTCTTAATAGTGTTACTTTCCAAATTCAAGAATAAAAATAATATAAAAGCTGTTTTATCTGTCATTTTAGTTTGGGAAAATACATTGTATGATGATGTATGCTTTTACATATATACTTTTTCTAATTGCTCACATAAACAATAAATGCATCACTCTGGCTAAAGTGAAAACAATAACTTATAAAGAATAAAATACAGGTGTCATTTTTACTCACCTTTTCAATATTGCTATCATTTCTCATCTTTCTGGCTTCTGGGTTTTTTTATATATATTTAAATACATATATACGATCCTATGCATGATGATTATTCACTTTCTTAAATAAAATATTTACACATGTTGTTTTACACATATTGTTCTGTGACTTATTTCCTAATAATATACTTATGAAATCTTTCAGAATAATACTTCAATATTTTGTAGGTATACTTAATAAAGATATAAATAATTTATACATATAGAATGATACTTGTATACACATGTGGATGTTAAAAAATTTTAAATTATCTGTATAAATTGTTCATCAATATCCCTGTGTATACATGTTTATACTCAATTATAATTTTTCTGGCAATTGAAAGTGAAGTATGGGTGACAAGCAATTTAAACTTAATATTACTTAGGGAAATATACATGCTATACAAAATGAGTTGGCTGTTCAACTTTCTGCTTTTTGCTTGATTGTATTTTGACTTCCTTTGTTGTCAGCATTAAAATAGTGATTTTCAAAATCTATATACCTAACTTAAGGACAGGAAAGAGATGGAAGGAGAGATTCACTCCACTCATGATTTCCTAGGACTTTACACCATAATGGGAGGAGTGGACTGGCCCCTGGCCCATCCCTAACCCACCTCTTAAGATTAGAAAATAGTTTGAGGGACAGAATCAGAAGGTTGGGCTAGCAAAAACTCTTTCTTCTTATAGTAGGAAAATTTTACCATTTTATCAGTTCTTTTCAGGTGTTTAGAAGCATTCCTGGGCACAATTGGTCAATTGTAATGAAAAACTCACTTTTTGAGATTAAAAAAAAATCTAAGAAAGACTACATTTTTTTCTGCAGTGAATGATGAGGGAAATTGGTGTTTTCAACTGATCTGAGAAAAAAGTCTGTGTGTGTGTGTGTGTGTGTGTGAATCAGTAAGAGAATGAATAGCTGAGATATTCTCTGGAAAGATGCACCTCTGCCATAGATTCCCCTGACTTCAAGTTACTAGTGAACACAGAATAGGTGAGTCCTTAACCCCCACTCCACCCCGCTTGCCTCTGGCCTGTGCCACAACTTATGTATGCATAAATAAACAAAATCTTAAAAAGAAAAGATGCTGAAAACTATCTGATGATGTTAATGTTAAGAATGACCATATCTCAACTAATGTCAAAATATTTGAGATAGAACTCAACTATCTTCCTTAGGTTATTGCATGTACCACCTGGAGTTGAGGTCCTGTCTAAACAATTATAACTCAAGTTTGTTTGTGATCAACAAATTCAAATACTAATATAAGGATCAATTCTAATATGTACTATAATCTTCAGTATGACTTCTGAAAAAAGCACTGTATCTGTAATGCTGTTAAGCACATGTCCATTGTCCCTGGGTTTCTGACCTGCTGGCTCCCCAACTAGGTCATAGTTAAACAATAAAATACTTGGATACTACTAGCAGAAGATTAAGCTAAATCATGCATCCGTTATGTACTAATAGTATAAATGAATTTCTGCCTTCAATACTGAGTATTTAAAGCTTGGTTAAGTTAAGCAAACAACTTGAGGTAATTAAGAGTTTAAACCTATCTTGGGGCCTTAATTTGCTAGTATGTTTTATTTTTTTTTTAATCTTGAAACAGAAAAAACTCATATCTCAAAACCTAATCTAGCAAATGTACTGCAGAGGTAAATTTATATGTGAAAAATTACAGTGTATTTCAGATATAAAAATATTTTGGTATTGCTGGAGTCAAGTATAAAAGAGGAGGTAGAAGACATGGTTCTGTCTGTCTGGTGGCATGTTACAGAGTGTGGTATGTTAGAGACTGTGGTCTTCATTCTGGGAAATGGAATCATTTGTTTTGTGAAGGAGAAACACATGTTCAGATTCATGCTTTATAAGATTTATTTTGGTTATAGAGAAGGGAAGGATTTTAAGTAGGAAGTGAACTGCGAGTATATCAAATTCAGGGACTTTACAGAAATCCAGCAAAAGATGCCAATGCTGTTAACGAATGTATTTTTCAGGAAGATGCAGACAAATGTTAGATTTAAGAATTCTTACCAACGACAGATGAATTCAACTTAGATTTTAATAATTAGTCAAATACTAAATCAGGAAGTGGTTCTCTCTTCAAACCTTAAAATGTTTTTCTAATTACCAAACATTCAGTGGATTATTGGAGATGCAATTTAATTTTTATTTTTTAGCTATCAAGAAAATAATGAAATTAATTTTCTTATCTGTGAAAAGCCTAATTTCCTTTAAAATATGTTGCTATTTCTGCACTACTTGAAAATTCCACATGCTGTACTTTTGTAATTGCCATGATCACTAAATTCCATGTGTGTGGAAACTCCAATTACAGAAAAAAATAACAAGCTGAATCAATTGACCGTACCATTTAAAGTTCGTAAACTTCATATTTGAAATAGGGGAGCGGTACTCACTTTCAGTATCTTTGCCATGTGGTCAGGATTAATGACAATGGTGGAAAGTGCTGGTCAAACAAAACTGCATATACATACACACACATATAATAATGCATATATATTTATTTATCAATCATAGCTATTATAGTGCTCAGGACAAGTACCTTTTCCTTTACCAAAAGAAAAGTTGTGTGTGTGTGTTTTTTTTTTTATATTAGCATTAAATTATTAGTTTTTCATAACATTTAAATTCCAGCCAATGAAATAAAGTTTGAATTGTTCACTGTAAAATATTTTTTTTAAATTCAGTGATGGTAAAAATTCATGTAAATATAGTGTTTTTTATTCTTGAATAATGTAAATCAATGAAATATGACCAAATGTTATAACATCTGTCAGGATTTATTTTTAATACTGGTCATATTAGTAGGATTAAATTCTCATGAGAAGATTGATAATATTTAAAACTTGAATTAGAGATATAACTCAGGCATATTAAAACTTTTCAGATTTCAAATTTCTTTGTTCCGTTTTGTTTTGTCTCTTTCCAAGAGATAAGTAGGGCACTGAAATGACTTCATTTGTACCTATGGTTGTCTTTCTATATAGTTATTTGTGAAAGAGTCTTATTGCAAAGAGTTTCATACCATTTTATTTTTTATTTTATTATTTTTAAAGATTTTATTTATTTATGCACACAAGAGCTGGGGTACAGGCCAGAATCCAGGGAGGTGAGAGGATTCACCAGACACAGAGTGGGGAGCAGAACAGGCAGACTGACTGAAACACACTGCCAAGGGGAGCAATGGTTGAGGCAGGAGAGGTCTGCTATGCCAGACCAGAGTCCAGGGTGGTGAGAGGATTCACCAGAGACAGAGAGGGGAGCAGAACAGGCAGACTGATTGAAACACACTGCTGAGGGAAGCAGTGGGCGAGGCAGGAGAGGTCTGCAGCGCCATGTGGGGCCCCTCCCTGGCCAGCAGCAGTAATCGGACTCCTGCTGCAGTGGCTGCGGTTTACCTCATAATGTGTTGCTTAACCCACTGTGCCACCAGGGAGGCCCCGTGTCATGCCATTTTAAAAAGTATATTTTTTCCTTGCCTTTTTGACATCATTATTCTTTAGCTTGACCAACATTAACTAAAACATTATTTCTTTTTTTTTTAAAAAATTCCTTCTTATTATTCATGTATATTTGACATCATTTGTAGTCTTCATGGAATTCCCACCACCAGTTTCCCCAGTGTACCATCATTTCAGTCCCTTGTGTTCTTTCTGCCCTCATCCCATTCAGTATCCCTCCCTACCCTAAGTGTCTCTGATTTGTCTTTGCCTCTTTGTTTTTGTTTTGTTGTAATTTGATTTTTGTTGTTGTCATTGTTATTGTTCTTTTCCTTGATCCCTTATTTGGCTCCCTTATTTTCCTCCAATAAGTGAAACCATTCAATATTTTTCTTTTGCCTTCTTCCTTATTTCATAAGCATAATCCCTTCTAGCTCCATCCATATTTCTACAAATGACCCTAGTTTATCTTTTTTGATTGCTAAATAGTATTACATTATATATATATATATATGTGCCACATCTTCTTGATCCAGTCATCTATTTATGGGCATTTGGGTTGTTTCCAAGTTTTATCAATTATAAATTGTGATGCAGTGAACATAAGGGTGCAGGTATTCTTTTGAATCAGTGTTTTTGGATATATCCCTAGAAGGGGGATTGCTGGGTAATATGGTAGCTCCATTTTCAGTAGACTGAGGAAACTCTATAAAGCTTTTCACAGTGGTTGGGCCAATTTGCATTCCCACCAGCAGTGTAGTAGAGTTCCTTTTTCTCCACATCCTTGCCAACATTTTAAAACATGAGGAATATAAGGGAACCAAATAAGGATCAAGGAAAGGAATAAGAACAATAATAGTAATAATAATAACAACAAGAAAGAAACAAAAACCAAAAATGAAAAGACAAAGACAAACTGGGGACACTTGGTGGGGAGGGAAGAGGAAAAGGTGGAGGGCAGACAGGAGCACGGGCGACTGAGGTGATGGTGCACTGGTGATATGGTGATGGAGAATACATGGGAATTACAATTGATGTCAAATATATATAAATAAAAAATGTTAAAATAAAAAAAATTGAAACATTATTTCTTAAAATCTCCAAATGCAGTGGAGTAGTGGTAGTTTCTTGTTGATGAACTGGGTAATACTGTTGATTAAAGGAGCTTGAGAAGTTGTGCATATAAAAAAATATTCACGAATGAAGTTACACAATTAATATCTACTTAAATCATTTTGGAGATTATTAAACTATTTTATATTAAAAAGTTTCTGGTGATTGAAACAATATCGTACTAACCATTTTTATCTCAATAAAGAATGCAGTGAGTATGGCTAATTATTTCCCAATATCCACTTTTTTCCTATTTTCCTTTCTTTAACATTATTTAGTTAAGCACAGTAACTTCCAGAATAAAGAGCACATTTCATACTCTCCTTTTGCTAGCAGAACTAGCGATGGCAAGGTTGTCAGTTACTGATCAACGAGTATGTATTTTAGTAGACCTCAGCAAGCTCTCTAAATACCTAAGTCAACAATGATTTCTGTCCATGTTTCTTATCCATCTTGCCCTATACCATGCTTTGAAATGTATGTTTCTGAAATTGTTAGAGCCCCAGAAGCTAGTATAGATCACAACATAATTTTGAAGACAGAAAACACAAATGTGGACAATCTGACAGAAATAGATCACTAACGATGGCATGTAGATGTACTAAGCTGCTAAAGTACAAAAGAAATACAAGCTACTCAAGATAAAGAGAGGTCCATTCTCTCTGGTGATAGCATCATTTGTGTCCTGTTTATGGAACATTGCTTTTGGCTGAAGTAGTTTCAAACCATGACACAAATGTCATCTATTCCTCGAGCTGTAATTGAGATCACTTTTCTCTAAGTTACAAGGCAGAAAGATACAGATGTCTGAACTAAATTAGGTTCTGCTAGGAAAGAAGAGTTATGTCCTTATTCATGTCAGTGACAGTATATTAAAAGCTAGTTGGGCCTCCCTTGTGGTGCAGGGGTTAAAGTCTCAGCCCTATCAAGCTACCACTGCAGTTCAAGTTAAGATCCCTGGCCAGGGAACTAACCCACATGGCACAGAAGACTTTTCCTGTCTTGCCTGCTGCTCCCCTCAGCAGTGTATTTCAGTAGACCTGACTGTTCTGCTCCCTACTCTGTCTCTGGTGAACTTTCTCTCCCCTCCCCACTGCATACTCTGGCCTACACCCAGTTCTTCTATGCTTAAATAAATAAATAAATAGAAAAAAAAAACTGATTGCCATAGTATTGAAGATGCAAAAGCCACTTATTTTTGAAATCATTTTTGAGATCCTATCATTTTGAGTGATAGGAATTGCAAGAAAATGAAGGCAGATTAAATCATAATTTTGAGTGACTTTTGAAAACCTGGTTTTAGTATAAATTATTACTTTGAATACATAAACTATCAAACTTACCTAGATGTTTAGGAATTTCAATTGTATTTCGATTAATAACAATTATAATTACATTATAATGTACTATAATTTAATATTTCTAATGGTTAATGTTAATATTACCATGTTTCAATGACCTATGTTTGGGGTCAGTGGTAAATTCCAATGAGAATATTTATAATCTTAGAAGTGAGCTGTGCATGTTTGCAATTAGATTATAGCAATATAGGGTGAAAGGTTTTAGAGTCATGAATTGTTTTGCCTAAGAAATATCTTACGATGAATGCTCAGTTTGTCTGAAGAGCAGTACATATTTTTTGACCTGAAGGAATAGAGAAAACATCTAACACTTGGAAAGTGACATGAAAAATAGCACAAGCATTTGGTATGAAAAAGATTATCTTTTTTCCTGTGGTTTCATGTTTACTGAGCTAAACAAAGGGATTCATTGTGTTGTTGTTTCATTTTTTTACCACTTTAGTAATATGACTGTACTACTCAAGTTTACCATTTATCTAGCTTCCGTGCCATGTCAGAAATTGTCCCAGACATTTCACATCTTTTTTTCAAAATAGACCTTAAAAGCAACTTTAAAGAATGATGTTGTGGTCCTTATTTTAAATGAGTGCCCTAAGACTTGAGTAAAATAACATTTCCAAGTATCCAGATGAAAGAGGTATTAAAGAGTATGCTCCTCTTGAAGACAGAGGCTCCAGGTTCATCTAACCAAACCCCTTACCAACAGCAGTACATCTATCAGATAGTTAATTGGTTTTTTTTAGATCTTATCCAAGTGGCAGACATTTCTGAGAAAATGATTAACTGCATTGAATGTTAACTTACTAAGCCTTTACAGTGAAATTAAAACAAGTATGCATTTGAGCTGTTCTTTTGTTTTGTTTTTTTGTTTTTGTTTTTTTTTTACTAAAAATAACTGAACAAAACCTTGACTGCTGGGATTTCAGCCCAGAAGGAGAGCAACTTCTATGTTGTATACCTGTAAATAGGTTTTGATATCTATAGATAACCTCAAGAAAAAAAATAACACTGCACAACTCAGCAAATTGTTCAACCCCCTCTAATTTCCTTTTCCCTAATTCTGAGTTTGAGACAATTTCAGCCATCTCTTTCAGGTATCAGTCTTTGAATTAAACACTCGTTTGTTTGTTTGTTTTTAACTGCAGACCTTGTGTCTCATATTTGACTTATAAGTGATAGACAAACCTGAGTATGTCAATACTAATACAGATTTGTCTTAACTCTAAATAAGAACACTCTTGTCACTAACAAAATTATTCATGCAAATTCTTTTTTTTTTAAGATTTATTTATGTATGCATACAAGCACTGGGGTACAGGTCAGAGGTGTGGGGGGTGAGAGGATTCACCACAGACAGAGCAGGGAGCAGAACAGGTAGATCAACGGAAGTTCACTGCTGAGGGGAGCAATGGGCAAGGCAGGAGAGGTCTGCTGCGCCATGTGGGTCCCCTGCCTGGCCAGCGGCAGGGATCGAACTTATGCTGCAGTGGCTGAGGTTTGCTTCACAGTGAGTTTCTCAACCCACTGCGCTCCAGGGAGGCCCTATTCATGCAAATTCTTGATTCATTATTTACTTTATTTGAATGGTCTACTGACTGGTTTAAAAATAAATTTTGTTTCTTTGCAGAAAGAGAACCAAGGAACATATAATTAATGTTTGATAAGCAAACTATAAAGTGAAACACAGCTCAAATAATATAATATATGATAAATATTTAAGAAAATTTTATCTCCTTAAGTAAAAAAAAAAAAAAATGAAACAACTCTTTATTTTACCTTCAAAGTGAATTTTTAAACTGGAATCTACATTGTATCCTGAAACTTGGAAGTACCAAATTTCCTCTTAAAGAGTTAATTTTAAATTCTAATAATTTTGATATTTTTTCTACATAAAATATAAAAACTAAACCACTAAAAATAATGTTAGAGGACATAAATGAGAACATAATCAATAATGGGAGTTAATACTAAACCCAAACATAGGCTTTTGATAATATTGATATCACACAACATAAACTCCTGGGAATATAATTTAACTAAATAACTTTCATAGTCTGCTTATTCAGTGAATCAATCATATATAAAAAAGCTATTTGCAAAAACCAGTCATTCAAAACTAATTAAAATTAGACTGTCTTAATTTTCTTACAATTCTAGCAATTCAAATATCTCAAAATTACTTGACTCTCCTTGGAATCTTCAGTATAGCAAGCAACCAATGTTTAGCATACTTACACTGAAATATAGGATGAGGACATAACTCTTTCTGCTTTTAAAACCAGACAGAACTCAGTCGCTCAAAATTAGATTCTAATTAAGTACTCCTGAAGCATAAAGACTATATTCTTTCATATCAAGCTGTCTAAGCTAAATATGAACAAAATGATGATGTGTAATAAATAATCTCTACTGATCAAAATCAGGAGAGATATATTTTTCTAATGTAAGTAAATCCTCTCTGGGAAGAGAACAGGAAAGACTGTAAGTCCATTAGTCTCTAGAAGACAAACAGATGGCTCCAGGGGAAATTGTCCTAATAAACTCTCCAGAGATCTTTTCCATTAACTTCAAAAGTTTCTTTTGCCCGTTCTTTAGCATAAGGTTCTAGCATCCTATTCAACTATTTTCTAACCTTGGGAAGAAATGAAGGTATTCATGAACTATTTTCTCCTGATGTGTGTAACTGGTAATTTTGAAGGACTAATTTAAAATTTATAAAGAAAAATATAAATGATGCATATTTATAATTTAAAAAATAGTTGACATTTTCTCAATCTATGTAGCTGTGGATTATCAACCTCATTTCTAAGAAAATAAAACTTTTATAGCCACAGAATTATAATATCATTGGAAATTTCTACTCAAGTCTCTATGTTTGCCTTAACGATTTTCCAGTTGCATGTAGGTGTTATATTTTAATTTGTGCTATGCTATTGTTTTATTTTTTTATCCTGAGATCTTTCTGATTTTGAGGAAAACTGGATAACTGATTTTTATTGTATTGTAAGGTACCATAAATTGTACTAAATTTTCTGTACCCATGGTGACATATTTCATATGATCACAATACTTGGCAAATATTTAACCTATCAATATATTTTAAAAATTTCAATCCTTTTTCTTCTCATGTTTAGTAGATGAAAAATACATACAGTACAATGCATAAATATTGAATATAAAATTGTTGTGTTTTGATAAATAAATGTATTTGTGTAGCCATCACTTCGACCATATATATAAAATTAACATCAGCTGCAATACTTTGACCATAATCTTTACATAAAATCTCTATCTGTTGTCACTTATAATTATTCTTCTGATTTCTATCATGACCATAGATCAGTGAGACTTGCATCATAGTAGTGTATCAATAGATGTATATATTTTATGTAGCTGATGTTTTTGATTCAAATAATGCATTTAATATTCATTCATATGCTTCAGTGCCTCCGTTTAGCTTGACTTTTACTACTAAAAAATATCCCATGGAATGGATATGCCTCAATTTGTCATTAATTTTGATAATGGATATTTGCAATATTAATAATTTTAGGCATTGCAGTTGAAGTTTTTATAAAAGCACATGTATTTTTTTGTAGATATATTTATGTTCATCTTAGACAAGTGTGTAGAAATAAATTATATGTTTAACTTCAAAAGAAAATGTCAAAGTTTTCCAAGATGAGCCATCAATATACAAATGTTCTAACTGGTCCAAATTCTTGTTAAATTTTGCTGGTATCAGTCATTTCAATTTTAATTTTCAGAACTGTAAAAGTAGTAACTCATTTTGGTTTTAATTTTAATGATAATTATATTAGAGACTTTGAAGATCTTTTATTATACGTATTTGCCATAAAATGCCGTAAAAATTAATTAGGCTTGGAATGTAAAGCAGAGTGAAAGTCTAAAAATAATCAAGAGCAACAAGAAGTATTACTTATTTTAATTCTTTTAAATTTGGAAGCTATGGTGAGGGTTGTCTGGTAATAGAAGGGACACATTCCTATTAGTATTAAGTAGGTTTTAGCTATCTTATATACTATTATATTCTTTATAATTTATTAAGGTAGCATTAATATACAACACTGAGTATGATTCAGAAATATAGGATCCCACCTCTTTATGTGTATATTAGACAAGATAACTTTCAAATTTGTACCAAGGAGCAACACTGTTTGTCTGCATCATCCTTTTAAAGTGATTTCTTACAACGTACTGCAAGTCAGCCTTTTAGAATACAATTAGTTACATCCTCTGAGACAAAGGATTAGGTCCAACAATTGAAACAGTAGAAATAGAACTCACATTTCAGTGTGGAAGTATGTAGGATAGAGCGATATATTAAATTTACTTAACAAAAACCTAGTTGGATTAAATCTGTCCTATAATAAATAACAACACTTTTCTCAAAATTGATTTTTTTTATATATTTCCACTTAAAGGTGAATTTGACTGTACTTTTTCAGCTGACTTTGCTTCTGTTTCTGAAACAGCATTGCTTTCAAGATACTTTTAAGGAGAAATTAATGCTTTTAGCTGTGTGTATTTTGAAAACTCAGCAAAAATATTGCTGAGTTGATGACACCTCCTAGAGCTCAAATCCAGTATTTAATGAAGTCTTTCCTAATCTCTTGGCAAGAGAAAGAATAACTAAATGTTCTCTTAAGTTAACAATCTATGAAAGTGGCATATAGTTCTTCCTTTATTATGATTTCTCCAAAGGTTTATTTTTCTGTGTATAACTGAAAGTTCTCCATCTTTTAAAAGATTTAATATAATATACCTACATATATTTCATATAGATGGGACATTTTCCACGCCAGCAATATTATATATTTATGAGGTGTTCTTATTTTATAGATAAATTATTTAAAACAATTCATACTATATTATGAATATTTACAATAAATATTTTTATTTACAGTAAATTGTGACCAGTATTACATACAATTGCTTGAAAGTTGAGTGTATGTGTATATTTTGTCAAATTCTTAGGATATCATGAAAACTGACATGTCAAATATAAAATTGCAATAATGGTTTACTTTGACACTTTTATTTACATTATATATGAGTCATTTTGGCAATTACTTTTAAATGGAAGTAAATGTAGTTTCAATTGTTTTCTTCGTGATTAATTTAAGTAGGACAGCATTGTTTATATCCCACTTAGAAAATGTAAAGGCAATTGCCTTCTATATTAAGCAACTCTTGCACTCAATGTATCTTAACTTGCTTTATGTTTGTTTTCATTGATTTATTCATTCACTAAATACTTAGACTACACATACTAAATATTTGGACTGCAATGGAAAACACATAGGACTGTATGGGTGATGCTTCCATGCAGGAGTAAGAGAATGAAAGACAAACCAGATGTTTATGAGAGACACACCACTAGGAGAAGAGAAAGTGATGGTTCTGTTAAAGACTGGAGCGACTGGAAGGGGATCAAGTATGATGGGACTTTGGGGGAAAAATGATAAAATACATGTGTGAAATGATTATGAATTCAAAGATAAGTTTCATATGTGAGCCGTAATTGCCATTTGTTTTTCCTCTTCTTTGATCAATAGCAACTGATTCAGAATTTTGAAATTAGGACTAGAGGGTGGTAGTCTTTCACATGTCTTCTCTTCTTCCTCCTCCTGCTCCTTTCTTTTACTTCTACCTATTCCCTTCTGTCTCCTTCCCCCCTCCTTCTCACGTCTCCTCCTCCCTCTCTTCTTCCTTCATATCTTACTCCTCCTCAGTCCCCCCTTCCTTTTCTTATTCTCTTCCTCTAGTTTTCTTATGTTATGCTTATCTCTATCCTACTTCTACCCCTTCCCCTGTTGTTACACATATCACCTTGTCTATTTCTCTACCTCCAGCTATATTTTTCTTTATCCTTATTCTTTTTAAGTTAATAAATTCCCAGCACCCATGAATATACATGAGTGGAGGAGACTGGTACTAAAGAGAAAAATAGCTAGAGAACTTTCTCACAAGGTGTAAAGCAAGGAAATTCCAAGAACATAGTGACTAGCCTATAGCTCTTTTCACTGCTCTCACAATTCTGTTATCCTCTCCTGTGCTAAGAAGTCTTGTGTTCTGTTTGGGATGCAAATGAAATCAGTGGCTAGAAACTTTTAGTGCTGTAGTGGAAATGTGTAAACTGGGTCTCCCCATATCAGAAAGCAATACTCAGAGATTGATTAAAATATGAAGCTGGGTATGCTATCATTTATATATCAAGGGGAAAAAAACACATCATTTGACAAGTAAACAAAACTGAAAGAATAAAGAATATTAAGTGTTAGGGAAAATATAAGAAAAACAAGGAAGGATAGTGGAGTCTTTGAGATAAAAGAGCTATTGATCCAGAGGAATTTTTACTTTCTATTTAAAAGTCAAAGCAGGTGGGGACAAGAAGGGATTCTTACTCAGCAAATAAGGCATTGTGCCAGACTTAAAAGATGTTGCAGTAGAGAGACTGAGACTACAGTGATATTAAAAAATTGAATGATAAGGTAATTGAAAGTGTGAATACTATAATTTCAAAAAAAAATGGGTGTAATATGAAAGAGACAAGTCCATTTAAAGAGATCATATGATGGAAATACGAAATTTTACTTGGACAAGATTGGAATTTATTACATGCTGAAAGTTGAAAAACCAAGGAAATTATATATAAAATATCTAAAAATGGCTTTATAATTTTTGGGATTATAAAAGTTAAAACTCAATATCTTAAATTCACAGATCTAAATCACATTGTTATTCTTCCATGGATAATACATGGAGGTAATAAAGAGTACACATATTTTCTAGTAAGCAGAAATGTGTTATGAAATAATTGATTTTAAAATACATGTGTGTTTGTACTCATAATTATTTTTATAATTTATAATGTTTTTATAAATATCTTTGGAAATTATATAGTATTAGAACACTTTCAAGTATAAGTATCCTAATTGCAATTTTCATCTTTAATTTAGGGAGAGTTTTTTTTTTCCCCCAAAGAATAAACATGCATTGTATTGTTGGACTGTTAAAGATTTTGTGTTAATTTTTTTTATATTTTGAGAGAAATGTGTATTCTTGAGAGTAAATGTTCTCATGTTGAAATGTGTATATGGTTTTTAAAAATTGATTCACTTTTCACAAAGAGAATGGAAATGATACTTAGGATTCATTTTATGAGGGAATTTTTTCACTAACACTTCTAGTGATTGACTCATAATAAATGGTAAGCATAGCTTAAATTGATATTTCTTAACACAAGCTGACTGAAAGCTATTTAAAAAAATAACTGAGTGCATGTTGTCTTCCCACGCCACCTATTTATGTCAAAAGTATTTTTATAATAGTTGCTGTGCAGACTGAAAGTACAAACAATATTTATGTTCTTTCTCAAAGTGAAATCTGCTGATTCAATAATCTCTGATAGTTAAGTTTTATATGAGTTTAAAATGTGATAAACTCTTCCTTTGAAACAGATTTTTCACTCATGATTGATGAATTTGGAATTCAACTTAATGAAATCTTATCTACATTGAAAAAAATAATTAACTTAAATAGCATTATTCCGAATTCTCTCACTGTCTGTCCTGCTTCAAATTATATCATTTAAGTGTTGAGGACTGTGTCTTTTTTCTTTAAGATTTGGAAGAATTCCCTTATTAAATGTTAGATTATTTTTATCAGTAAAACATAATTAATTGGCTAGGTTTGTAAGTAAACAAGAAAACAACACACTCACTTATCTGTATATTTAGCTTCTTTAATTGCTTAAAGAAATTCTGAGTAGTGTACGAATCACAACCTATATGCCATATGTTGAAACCTTTTCTTCTCACTTGTAAGCAAATCCAAACCCAAAATAATAACTGAAGAAATTAAGCCATACAGCAGGCTTACCTTTATCTCTGACTCTCATACCTTGAGCCAAGGAGCAAGGATTCTTTCCATTCTTAATCCCTGATTTCCTGAATTCTACTTCAAGCAGCCATATTATGGAACAGGTTAGACAGTCATACACTTCAATTGCTATAAGGTGAACTATTTATCACTAACTGATGAAAGCCAGTGCTATAATCAGTAGGTCACTGGGAGGCAGAAGTTTTCTGCATTTTTTTAATAAAAAACATGCAGGTCCAAGTTAATTTTTAAAAAATTACTCAACTCATTTGTTTGCTTTTGTTTCTCTTCTTTATAATGGAGTCAACCAAGATGTCTGGGAAACCAGTTGTATTGTGCCTAATTTTCTTCTATCCCTTTTATGGTTTCTGATCTTACATCCATGTCTTCAGTCCATTTTCATCTTATGTTTGTTTATTGTGTGAGATCGCATTCTAGTTTAATTCTTTTACATGTGTCCAGTTTTCACAGCACCATTGAGAAACTGTCAATGTCTTGTTATTTCTTTGTTCTCAATTTTATTCCACTGTTTAGTGTGTCTAATTTTATTTCAACACCATCTGTATATACATTTTTTTTTTCTCTACTATCAGCATCCTTCCCTTCTATTTTTCTTCAAGGAACTCCTTGACCAAGAAATTAATACATCTTTCTTTATACAGTTATTTATATATATATATATTATATATATACAACTTTAGAAAAATCTTTTAAAAAAAAGATTTATCTATGCATACAAGCACTGGGGTACAGGCCAGAGGTGTGGGGGGTGGGTAAGAGGATTGACCAGAGACAGAGTGGGGAGAAGAATGGGCAGTTTAATTGAAGTACCCTGCTGAGGGGAGAAGGAGAGTTCTGCTGCACCCTCACCCTCCCAGCTGGTGGCAGGGATTGAACTAGTGCTGCAGGGGCTGTGGTTTGCTTCACACTGTGTTGCTTAACCCACTGCACCACCAGGGAGACACTTATATATATAAATAATTTCTAATCCTTTCTCTTTCCTATTGAAATTCCTCAATATCAACCATCTACCTCAGTAATTTTCTGTTTAGATACTTATATTTCTATTTAGTTTGTCTCTGTGAGAGTTATAATTTCCAATGTCTTTTCTTCCCAATAAGAAATTATTTCTTTTTTTAAAAAGATTTATTTATTTGTGCATACAAGAGTTGGGATATAAGCCAGAGATGCAGAGGGTTGAAAGTATTCACCAGAGACTGAGTGGGGAACAGAACAAGTAGATTTACTGAAATACACTGCTAAGGGGAGCAACGGGTGAGACAGGAGCGGTTTGCTGCACCATGTGGGCCACCTTCCTGGCTGGGGATGGAACTTGTGCTGCAATGGCTATGGATAGCTTCATAGTGCTATGTTTTAACCCCTTGCACCACCAGGTAGGCCCCAATAAATTATTTCTTATTCTTGTTTAATAGTTAGCAATGTCACATATTTCCTTACATTTTTATTGAATTCATTTTTATTTTTAGGTATGTCCTGTCCATGAATTTGGTTCACTTATCAAGGGTTATCCACTGTGTTACTTTCATTTTTTCTTTTAAACAACTTCTAGAGGTAGTTTTACTTCAAATGTCTATTTGGCCTGTAAGGTCAATTTTTCGTAGGCTATATTCAACTCTGCCCGGCAGTGTGTCTTATGGAAAGACTTGAGTCCCAATGGTTTGAAAAACAAAAATAGTCTGAATCTCAGAATAGAGAGCCTTGAGCACCACCAAACAACCACTAATCAGTCTTCTTTTTGCCAAACCAGGCACGTCTTCAATCAATATTTCACTGATCAAACTTTGGAAGAGTGAACATTGGAAAAAGCAATTTTCTCTGAAAATTTTTTATCTTCATTAACAAAAAATATTTTCTCAGTATAGAATTAAAGAGTGAGAGATATCAGCTTTTATTTTAATTATCGTCAGTACTTTTAAGATCCCATTTTGTTATCTTCTACATATGTAGAATAACAAGAAGTAAACTATATTTTTCTTTATTTTGGTATATAAATTCTTGTTTTAATTTTGACTGCTTTTAAGGTTTTTTCACTGGCTTAAGCAATGTTATTATGACATGTCTTCTTATTTCATTTTTCATGTTTCTTCTCATTTTATTGATGTTCAGGGGTCTATGAGTTTATTCTTCTCATTATACTGGAATTTTTTAAGCCATTATTGCTAAAGTAATTTTTCTGTGAATCCATCCTCTGAGATACCAGTTACATGTTATATTGTGTTCATCTTGTCCTATTTCTAGGCTTTTAAATATATGTTCAGTTTTTTAAAAAATACTTCATTTTCATTTTCCATAGCTTCTAGTGTAAAGCCTTTAAATTTAGTGAAACTTTCTTATGTATAGTCTAATCTGCTGTTGATGTCACATATTTTTTTCAACTGTAAGTTTCACTTTTTTTTTTAAGATTTTTAAAATTTTATTTATGTATGCAAGAGCTAGGGTACAGGGCATAGTGTGTGTTGGGCGGAGGGGTGGGGGGGGGGTTGAGAGGATTCACCAGGAACAGAGTGGAAAGCAGAACAGAGAAATCTACTGAAATACACTGTTGAGGGGAGCACTGGGCGAGACAGGAGAGCTCTGCTGAGCCATGTGGGTCCCCTCCGTGGCCAGGGATAGAACTCATGCTGCAGTTGCTGTGAAAGCCCCACAATGTGGCATTCAATCCCTTGCACTACCAGGGAGGTCCACGTTTATTTTAAATTTCTTTCACTGTTTTCCTCATCAGTTTTACTTCCTTCAGTAACTCTTTATGCTACTTTGATATTACCTTTCTAATCCCCCAACCCACCAGCAATTTAGAACTAATATATTGTCAAATTCTTGGGGAAAGAGTAGTACTTTATAAATCATTGACCATGTTACATAGATATATAGATGGATCGATCAATATTCTATTTATTCTATTTACTAAATCAATATAATTCACATTTCTGGATCTGTTTATAAAAATAGCTTTATCCTGAGTTTTAATTTTCTGCTTTTATACAAATCAAGTAATTTTAAAATTGGTATCATGATTTGTGCATTTTTATTTCTTGAATACTGAATTTGAGACATTTCTTTAAAGAACATTAATTTTCAGTTAAGTAATTCTTGGATTACTTTGATCTGTGAACTTTGTTTATAAAATCTTTGGTGTGATCAAGTCAAGCTACATTTATTATAAAACTAATATTAGGTCCACAGTTAAGGTCTTAGCCTTTGGAGAAATATATTAGTGTCACCTGAATTTCTACTTCTTTCCACTCTGTTTGGTAGGAGCTTATTTCCAACCATTTATAAGCTTTATGGATCTTTTGACCTGAAACTTTCCAAGTCTTCCCCTGGCCACATTGTTTGTTCTAAAGCATGTAGAGGTTCTAGAGAGTATTCTTCTGCAGATATTTGGGTATTTCTATCTGAGGAATTTCTTCATCATTACTTTGCCTCACAGATTTTTTTTTAAAGGTCTATTTATGTATGCATACAAGAGCTGGGGTACAGGCAGAGTCATGGGAGGTAAGAGGACTCACCAGAGACAGAGTGGGGAGCAGAACAGACAGACTGACTGAAAAACACTGCTGAAGGGAGCAACAGACACAGCAGGAGAGGTTTGCTGTGCCATGTGGGTCACTTCCCTGGCCAGGGATTGAACTCTCACTGCTGTGCAGTGAATGCTTCACAGTATGGCACTCGACCCGTTGCATCACCAGGGAGCCCTGCTCCACAGATTTTAATGACCTTGATCATATATCAGTTTCCTCACCTGAGAGTTAGATTTTGTTTGGTTTGACTTCTTTGTGCTAGCCTTAGCTGCTTTCAGGCATTATGCTACAGTAGGTTTCTGATTATTCTCTCAGGCCTCAGAACCATACACTGATGGTTCCTAGTGAATAAAACTATTGTACAGTATGTTTTCTTTCCTATTTTCAATGGGAGAACAATTGAACTGGTAGGTTAAGCATTTAGGGAACTATCACTGAGGAATTTGAGGGAAATGAGTAGAGAGGTAAATTGTCAAAGGCAATTGACTGTTCAGATTTCTCCTGTATTTACACATTTCTCTTGAAATAAAATTTCATGCTGATTTGTTATTGCCCTACCTATCACAAGCATTTTAGATCAAGAATATTACATATAAGTAATTTTTTTGACAAAAAGTAGGCAAGTAAAGGCTATCTCAAGTAATGTAGAACAAAAGCAATTCTTTAGGGAAGACAATTTCTTTGATAAAGAGAAAATTAATGTTTCTTTCAAAGCAGTAGAAAGAAGAAAACTTAGAAACTAAATTCAACTTTTACAATCTCTCCTTTTCTTTTCACTACCATCTCTTCCAAGTTGTCTTTGTCAATTGAATCTGTGGAGAAGTCCTCACATGTTTTATTTTCCCCTATATGTCTATGTCTACTCTTTTTTTTTTTAATAGTTTCTCTAGTGTTGAGTCTGGAGATGGTAGTTTTACCTACTTTGTCATTTGGAAAGGAATTTTTTTCAGCTTCTTGTAACCTCTCTTCTTTAGACTCTTGTTAAAATCTGAATGTTTATGTCCACTCAAAATTCACTAGGTAGCATTCATAGGTAAGCACTTGAGCCATGATTAGATCTTGAGGGAGCAGTCCTTATGAACGGAACTAGTGCACTTATGAAAGAATCTTCAGAGAGTTCTTTCATCTATTCAGACATGTAAGGACTGAACATGAATTATATAACAAGGAAAATAGATCTCACTAGAACCTAATTGTTCTGAAATTTTGGTCTTTGTCTTCTAGACTCCAGAACTGTGAGCTTGTTTATAGCCTCTTCTCTTCTGGTCTACAGAAAACGTGCTCTTTGAATGGACAAAAAAAGCCTCAAATATCTATGTTAATTCTGTCTATTATCCACTACTATGAATGAATGTATATAAATTGTGCTTCTTTAACTTTATTTAAAAGTAGTTTCCAACCAAGAAGTAGTGACTAGGCCTTCAATAAAAAGACCTTTTATAGAAAACATGATTACACAGAAGATACATGGTAATGTCGGAGTCTAGATGGGAAACATTATAGATGTACTAATATATGGACATTAATAATATAATGTATCTTTAGGTAGTAAGTAAACATAAGCATTTTTGAGGGAGAATTATGTCTTAGACTTGCATTTAGTTAGATGTTTCTGCACTTATGAAAAATTATTTCAGGCAAGGAAAATTGAAAGCAGATAACAATAAAGTTGATATAGTAAAATGGACTTAAAGAAAAAAGGGAAAAAAGAATTTGTGACTTATTCATCAGGATTAGTCAGTTATCAAGTATGAAAAGTTAGGAAGAAATAAAAAATAATGACTTTTGCTTTTCTAGTTTGGATATTAGGGTAGATAAAGGTGGTATCTCTTGAAATAGAGAATACCGGAAGATAAGATTCCTAAATAATGAGTATTTTGGTTTGTTGTGGTTAAATATCTTAAAATGTACAGGTAGAATCTGAAATTTGTAACTGTTGGTAGAATGTGACGTATTTTTCAGTGCAATTCTGAAAGGCTATATATTGAGGAAATTCAATATAATAATTCTTTTTTTAATATAACCAAATAAGAGCAGTTTACATTTTGTAATGAAACACCATTGCATATGGTCTAAGATGAAGTTATTTTAAATTCAATTATTTCCATATGAAGCATGAAATATTTTTTTTTCTTTTCAAATACCTAATATAGGAAATGACCCTAAGTTATCTAAAGAAATGTTCTTTTCCTCTGTGCATACAGGGAATCTATAGTCCTGAAAATCTTGTGACACGAGTCATCAAATCACTTTACTCAGCCAAGAATTACAAGCTTCTCATCCAGCGATCCTTTTAGTGATCCCTAGGTTAGAAAAGTATTAAAAAATGTTTTAATCTTTGAATCTCCTCCTTGACATGTAAAATGACCCAAAGAAACTAAAAAAAAAGAGAAAATTTAAGACCTGGATAACACATGTGGAATAAAGCTTAGATAATTGGGATACAGTGATCTTGAACATAATTACTACATACACATTAATATGCTCTAAAGATGAAAAGTGTTGTTGAAAGTACAGATTTTTTTTCTTCCTGTATGAGAAAAGAAGTGGCAAATAACGCAGCTGCAAATGGATAGTGCTCTGTTAAATACATTTTCAAACCATCTATCTCTTTATCTTCAGTTCTGACATGGCATACACTTTAGATTAGGCCCTCGTATGACTTCTCTGACACTATGACATTACATCTTGCTTCCAGCTGTGCTGAATATTCCAAAGGGATATTTTCAGAAAAAAATACAATTACTGTTAGCAAACGGCTGTCTACATGTAGGCGGCATTGATTATAACTAAAGTAAGGTGAGCAATAGTAGTATAGCTGTGTCATCATCTGGGTCTTAGGGATATATACAAATCTATAAATCACTTCCACCGTTTAGTTACTAAGCACTTTGTTATACAGTGACTGAGTTTAAACTAAGCAGGATAGATTTATGAAAGATTTAATACAATTTTTAACAAAATAAACTAATTTAATCACAGATAATAAGGGATAATTTTGATATGTTTGAAGCATAGAAAAAGTTATAGGAGAAATACCATATGTATTAATGTATTCTGAGAGCAAATGCTACATGACCAGATTAAAAAAATTGAACCAATATTCCTATATATTTAGAGTAAAGACATTTTTCATATCCCTACCACTTAGTTTTCCTGCCAATGAAAAACATACACATTTTTATTTTAACATATAGAATTATTTTAAAATACAGTGATTGTATTTAAGTTACTTAATACTCATATTCTTTTAAACTCTCTCAAACTCTGTAAGGAAAAACCTGTACATTAATTGTACAAAAACTTATATAATGTCTTAAATATCAAGGTCTATTCAGGATGGATTTAATAAAATTAGGAAAAAAATCATTCTTCGTCTCATTTTTCCTAGGGTAGTACACAGGAAGCATTACTATGGGGAAAAAAATGAAATCTTGACTTTAGGTGCCAGTCATTATTTACTTGTGCTTTGTGTTAAAAAAAGACAATTCCTATCATTTGATTATTGTCATAGGAAAAGCACCTGAGACCATGAAAATGCTCTTTAATAACAAAAAAATAGAGAAATTGATTACTATTAGAAAATATTTCCAGTTGGCAAAAGAAGCTTAAATTTTCATTTTTCAATACTTTATTTTTTGCTCTTCTCTTTAAGTGAATTCAAACATCATTTACTAATATAAACAATAAATATCAATCTATAAATAACTATTTTTTAAATGTTTGGAATATTGTAAGTGCTATCACATTTACTCTTTCTATGATGAAAACTTTTCATTAGTAGGTAGGTACTATTTATGGAATGTTGCTAATACAACTGGCATAAACTTCTAGGGAGAAGAAAATTCTCCTAAAGAGTTTTCCATATAGATAAACTATTCTCAAGTGATGTCTCCTCCCCAAACAATTGCTGCAGTGTTATGCTCGGCATTGTTTATCTTGTGTAAAGTAAATGAAACAAATTAGAAGATCACACTAGCAAAAATATCCATTTTTGTTCTTTATCATGTATTTACAGAAAATAACAGTAATAATTATAATAGTAGCTGGTGCTCATGAAACACTTACTATGTTTACCCCCCAAAAATTACATAGTTTTTCCCCAGTTTATAGAAGTAGAAATTGACGCTTAGAAATTTTAATTTACCCAACGTCTCCAGCACTAAAGAGGCAAGATTTTACTTAAGGTCACGTCTGATTCCATAATCATTGTGCTTTTAATTTACGAATTGGCTTTGTAAAAAATTTTAATGACAGTATATGAGTAGTTAAGTTTAAGGTTACATAGACCAAACTAGATGATACTAATGCCTTGTCCATCAAGTTAAGAAATGCCAGCAGTCATCCTGTGCGATATCAAATTTACCTTAATGTGATATTTCAGTATCTTTCAGAATATTATATTTTAGTATTATCCTCTCTACTGTTTTCTATATTCAGAGTTCATGTTACTTGCCAAGGTGAGTGTTCAAAAAATGTCAAATAAAATTAGAATTTGATATGCTGGTTTCTCTCATTTCTGCTGAGAGAAATACCTAACATGATAAAGTAGTCAGGAAGGTGAAATTAAATTGAACATCTAACTTGAAAGCACATTGTACACATTATTGAATTTAATTTAATAATAAAATCACAAACAATTGGGTAGGTATTTTGAACATCACATTAGATGGTGAGTCATTTGCTTAATTTAGCACATTTGACTACTGGAAGAATAAGGTCTGTTTGCAAATCAAATAATTTTCCAACTAATCTACACAAATATGAATGATTGAAGGCTAAGGATTTCTTTACCTAACTCTGCCTAACTAACTTGTCTCTATGCAATAGGTGTAGAAGTTCCACAACTTTTATTCTTCTTTTGAGTAAGTGACATTTTGAGGAAAGTTCGGAGTACAGTAGGCTTGATGCACACACAGGGGTCTCTCCCTACAGTGCAGATATTTCTTACTTTTGCCAATATCAGGAGCAAAAGTAAGTTTCTCTCATATATATAGCTATGTAAGCTTTCCAACTTGAACATCAGAAAATCAGACTTGTCTTTGAGAAATGGGCCTGCCAGACTCTCTCAGCTTTGCTTTGCTGATAAGGTATGATTACCTTTTACACAATCACCTACAATGATTTTTATTCCAGATTGGTAAAAATAAGTCAAATAACAAGGGCTTTTGTTATTTTCTGTAAAGATTTCCAGTTACTTCTTCCTGCTTAGCAATGTTTTCTTTTTTTCTTATTTTTTGCTCAGGAGTCAAATTTCAATAAAACATTCAAACTATCTAATTAGAAAAACAAACAGCTTTCTTAGATTTGAAAAATCCAGACATGTTTTCTCTTGGGAATGTAAAATCTAAATTATCCTGCTGAGATGTGTGGTTTTTGCTCTTTTATAATAAACAGGTTTTGTGCTGAAAAGAAAAGAGCAAAATCCTAGGCAATTGACCTTGACTCAGAAAGTTTTTTTACTATACAAAATATGCTATGCCATGTAATTTTATGGAAATTTGATACCAGACCTTATTTAATTTATACACTAAGTTATGATAACTGTAGGCTTTCTACTCTGATTTATGCGGAAGGAACTGTGGGGAAAGAGAACATTATTTTGTGGTCATGCTCAGTAATTGCTACATGGTGTAAAGATTGTGCTATGGTAAATTGAAATAATTACAAAGTTATCTTTACAATATAACATCCTTTCTATTCTCCTGGGATAGTGCATCAGGCCAGAAATTCTAAAATTTCCCTTAAACTGATAATATCTCTCCAATTAATTGTAAAATATATGATTCACCAGACAAGCAAGAACATCAAGAGTGCAGGAAAGAAACTATGACCTAGATTTGTGAAGCGTATGATAGATGAGGAAAGACTCACCTTGGCTGACCTAAGAAAGCACAATAGCTATCATGATCTATGAGAACCCTCATTCTTTATCATATATTAACTAATATGTAATATATGTGTCTCCTGGGTAACATTGTAAAAGAATAGTAAAAATACCAGACACTGTCACATGGAATAGAAAGGTTTTTAAAATGATTGTTCTGAAGATTTGTCTTTTTATTTCATTTCTAAGTCCCTACATATTTTTTCTATTACCTATGCCTGCATCATTGATTTTTGAATTGATGAACATTTATTTTAATATTTTGTATTGATACATTTATAGGTCAAAATACAATACACATATTTGCCTATTGCAGATGTCCTAATAACGCAATTATGTTTTCCTAAGTTACACAAATCTGAAAGTAAAATAGATGTCTAGAAAAACATTCTCAAAAATACTGTTATTAGGCTGCATATATTATAGTAAATTCACAGATTAGAAATCTGGCAAGCATTACTTTAGCCAAAAGATCAAATTTTTTAATATCACCAGAAACAGAATTGACTAGCATCATGGTCTTTCTGATATGATGCAATGGGAAGAATCAAATACCAAGGCAAAATGACCTAACCTGAGTCTAATATAATATACACTAGACACATCCCAATTGAGGGACATTGCATGTCCAAATACTGTGTTCAAAGTTCTAAAAATTATAATGTCCTGAAATACAATAAAGACTGAGGAACTGTTCCAGATTAAAGTAGATTTAATTAAAAGATATGTTTTCAAAAGAAAATTCATGTATAAGAAATATAATTGATTTTTGACTTTGGCTGCCCTGAAGATCAGGGGCTAGTAGGCGAAAATAGGAGGACACAAAATTGAAGATATGCTTTCAATTAATGTATTTAACTTGTATTTACTAAGTGGATTTTTATTTCATTGATGTCAAAATAACACCATAAAAATATTTTTGAGTGTCAAAAAGAACATATATTGAAAACTGTGAGAGACCACATGTTTTCACATATGAGAAACAAATTCTTTCCTCAAGGATCTTAGAATAAAATTCCTTTATTTAGCTTACTCATCAATTATTAAAATATCATATTGTAATTAATTTTAAACTGTTTTTCTTTTTTGAAAACAGTAAATCTAATTATTTTCCAAAATCATATTGGTGTATTTTAATGGATATCAGTAGCCTATAAATCACTTCCATTTAAACCATTTTGAAATGTTAAAACTGTAAATTATGTCTATCACTGCTATTACTCTGTAAAATGAATTGTAAATTTTTTTCAATTATCCAGAATAGAATAGAATTCAAATCTTCTATCAAAAATTACCAACAAATCATTTTAAGTGGATAAAACACAGTAATTATATCTTCTTAGGCTAACAGTGTCCTGACTTAGTTCACTTATACCTAAGGACACAATCATAACTTGGATATCATAAATAGTGCTTCAGTGAACATAGGAGTGTATGATTCCTTTGGAATTAGTGATTTTGTATTCTCTGGTAGATACCTGGAGTGGAATTGCTGGATCATATGGCAGATCTATTTTTACTCTTTTGCAAAGTCTCCATACTATTTCTACAGAGCTAGATCAGTCTAATATTCCCACCAAGTGAGTAAAAGAGTTACATTTGTTCATATCCTGGCTTGTTTACATGGTATTTTATTGTGGTTTTGATTTGCACCTCCCTGACAATGATGGATGAAAATGGAAGGGATTAAGCTAAACAAAATAAGTCAGAAAGAGAAAGACAAATACCAGAAAGACAAATACCAAAGGATTTGATAAAGCCAACTAAGAACTAAAGCTAGAAAGCTGACTATAGAACTGAGTCTATGAAAAGGAGATGGGCGGAATGGGAATGGGCAAATCAAGGTGGGAAGGGAGCACAATTACCTATGGGGGTGGACTGTGGGTGTATTAGTGATGGGTGATAACAACACTTGAGGCAGGAGATCCTATACTTCAAATATATACAAACAATGATGTAAACATTACCTCAATTAAAAAATAATTCAGTGAAAATAATAAAATTTTATTTCCTTTGCTCTGTTTTTTAAACTTTTTAAAATAATTATTTATGCATCCAAGAACTGGGGTATAGGCCAGAGGTGTAGGGGATGACAGGATTCACCAGAGACAGAGTGAGGAGTAGAACAGGCTGATCTACTAATACACACTGCTGAGGGGACCAGTAGGTAAGACAGGGGAGGTCCGTTGCACCAAGTGTGTTAGCTCCCTGGCCAGGGCTTGAGCTCAGGCTGTAGTGGTGATAGCACTGAGACTTTACCCCTGCACCACATGTAAATTAAATTTTATATTTTTGATTAATTTTATATAATTAACATTTAATTAAATTTTACATAATTAATATTTACATATTATTTCATTTACTAATCTACATTGGGATTCATTCACTCTGCCCCTCATTACAGTCTAGAGATCACTGTGCATTAAAATGTGTTTGGTTTGGAAATTTATAGGGTGGAGCTAATCAAAGCACAGAGAAATATACTATGAAGAGTGAGCACCTTTCCCCTTTGCTTCCTCTCTTTTCCCCACCCATCTATAATTTAACCCTTCTTTATAAAGTGATACTATTTACCAAATTCTATGGTAGGTGATGTGTGGGATCTAGAATTTAAAGAAGATAACAGTTTATTGGGAAAGGTATCTAAGGAAATTAGTAATCATTAAATAGAAAAACTATTGAAATAGATTTCATTGTCAGTATCTCTTTCTGAGAACATTTTCTGATCTTATAGATACTGTTATTTTTTTCTCATTTCCACTACTAACTTTGAAATTCTATTGTCAGAATTTTAAAGATATGTATTTTGCTATCTGATCGATGCTATCTGATTGATGGGTTACTCAATCATTATGTGATTTATATACATATAGGACTTGGACATTGCTCTCAGGGTTTGCTTCATCTCAGAGCAGGCAGCTAGTTTAGAGTGGGGGAAATTACATCTTGATCAAGTACTTGCTGTCGAATCTTAAAGAATCCAGGACTGAGAGACATTCTTGAATACAGAAGCTTGATTCTTTATGACTAGTGATCAGAAAACAAATTCAAGGACAAGGAGTAAAACTAGGAAAGACCTTTCCAGTGGTGCAAGGGGTTGAGTCTTAATACTATCAAGCTATCTGCAGTCACTGCAGCAAAAGTTTGATCCCCAGGCAGAGAGCTAACCCACATGGAGCAGCAGACCTCTCCTGTCTCACTTGCTGCACTCCTCAGTAGTGTATTTCAGTGAATATGCCTGTTCTGCTCTCCACTCTGCCTCTGTTGAATCTTCTCACCCCACATACTGTTGGCCTGTACGTCAGTTCTTGTATACATGAATAAATAAATCTTTAAAATAAAAAGAAGTAAAACTAGGAATGGAACAGGTTAAGAACAGATACTGAAGTAAATTCATTCTACACCTTTTGGCTAGTGGACAGAAAGAAAATGGCTCAAGTTTCCTGAAATCAACCATCAAGCAGTGAGTGAGAAGTCTGGAAAGAATTTTGAGAATGGACCCTGAATGATCTCAGAGGTAGCAAAGCAAACTGAGACAAATTCTACTGTAGCAGTGTAAAGTACAGGTCACTTTTGGTTTCAGTCACTAAAGAGTCTCTAGGATGAAGAGGTGCTGACTCCACATTGTTTAATACCTGTAACAAAGTCAATTAATCAGACACTAATAGGCATTAGATTGACATGGATTAGTTCCCACAAATGTAGAACAATGACCAACCTCATAAATCAAGGTGAAAACTATCTGCATAAACTGCTAAAGAAATATTAGAAAACATTTTTTTCCTATAAATTCTACTGTGGGAAAAATGTATATGTGTATTTCTATTATGACATGTTACATTTATTTTTATTAAACTTTGCTGTGTTTCAGTGAACAAACTGCTAGCTCCCACAAGGTAGAGAGATAAGCTTCTAATTTTCAAAATCCATCAGTGTTTCAAATGAGTTATGCAACCTTTTCATTCTTCTCCCTGTTTCTGCTCTTTCCTCTTCAAAATCTTTCTCCATGTGATTCATAGAACAATTCTTTTAACCCAGAATGTCTCCTTCTATCCTCTTAAAACCATTCGGCTTCTGATTTCATGTATAGTGATCTATATTTCCTTATCATGACCTCAGTGTAGGGCAGCCATATAATCTATCATTCATTAAGGACATTGTTGAGAGGTAAGAAGTCACTGAAAATTATGAAGCTATAACATAATTAATGGATGTCCCAGAAAAAAATGTGCATCTCTGTCTAATCTCATCTGACAATTCCTGTTCCTCTGGTGTAGCCAGAACAAGGCTCTATTACCTGTCATATCATCAGCAAATTGTTAATAAATAGCTATTGAATGAATGAATGAGTAAATGAAAAATTAATATATTGTTAATTTCATATTACTTGACACTAAAATACAATTTTCTAATAGAATTGCTTTAGCACCTCCTACAAGTATTTTTGATTTTCCCCCTTAAGCTATATTTATCATTTATCTACATGAATATTAGCTTGCCTTTCCCAAGTACCACCAACTAGATGACTTAAATGAGAATGCATTATTTCCAGTTTAGAGCTTGAAGGGCCAAGTCCAAGAATTGGTTCCTTCTGACAACTCTGAAGGAGAATACCTTCTATGCCTCATTCCTAGGTTCTGGTGATTTCCTTTCATTCTTTGTGGTTTCCTGGCTTTTGACTACATCATTCCAATCTCTGTCTTCACTTTCCCCATATTTGTTTCTGCATCTAAATATACACTTTCATAGGAATATGGTAATATTGAATTAAGATCCACCCTAATATCTTCATATTAACTTGATCATTTGCAAAGATCCTATTTCCATATAAGAAACACCACAGAAACTGAGGATTAGGATAGCAACACCTTTTGGCAGGATATAATTCAACTCAAAATATCTATACAGTTATAAAAGGTTTTAATTTTAAAAATAGTTAATTTTGATTATAAGAACACTTTGGAAGAAAAGGAATAGTTTATCATAATCTATTACATTTTGTAACTAAATCCTTTATTTGCAAACCATGGGTGCAAAATAAACAATAGAACAATTGTTCTGTTATTTTTTAAATATTTGTGTGTATGTGTGTGTATGCATTGTATGGATGTATGTTAGGTCAGTAGATCTAAGTAGAAAAATTAGTTTCAAATAAATTTGCTAAAGATGAAATGATTTGCAGAAGGTAAATGTGTGTGTTTTCATGAGATTGTGCCAGAGGTCAGGGGAAAGAGAACTTCTAATTACTGGGGTGTGAGGTAGTAGAGAAGGAAAAAGTAGGTAAGGTGTGTAATAAGAAAAGGAAAACAAAATATGGGCTAGGGTTACATCAGCTAATTACATCAAACCTCACTGAAATGATCCATTTCAAGCCTTTTAACTGACAATACATATTCTGGGCAATGTTACTTATCCTCCTTGGAGTTGGATCTTGCTTACCAGTCTTATTTTAAAAGAGCTATATAGATTATGTCTATTGATATTCTCCTCCATAGCATTTTCCCTCCAAGTTCATGCTATCTTCCCTTTTATAAAAACAAATCCTCTCCTCTCTCTGTCTGTCTAATTCTCTGTCTGTCTGCCCCGGCTCCCTTCTAAAAATACCCTTTCACAATGCAATTGGGTAACTGGTAAGTGCTGTTGGAATGAAATTGATTAATCATTGTGGACTTTCTTTTTTTTTTTTTTTTTAAAGATTTATTTATTTATGCATACAAGAACTGGGGTATAGGCCAGAGTCCAGGGAGGTGAGAGGATTCACCAGACAGAGTGGGGAGCAGAACAGACAGACTGACTGAAACACACTGCCTAGAGCAGCAGCAGGTGAGGCAGGAGAGGTCTGCTGTGCCATGTGGGTCCCTGCCTTGGTCGGCAGCAGGGATTGAACTTGTGATGCAATGGCCGTGGTTTGCTTCACAGTTTATTGCTTAACCTGCTGCGCCACCAGGGAGGCCCAACATTGTGGACTTTCTTAAGGAGTAAGTTAAGTATCAGAAATCATTTAAAATTAAAATTTTTGGTCAATTTACTTGTTTACTTCAAAATCATTAATACTTAATCAAATGCCAAAAATACACATACAAACACACACGCACACAAGCAGTGGGTGTGGCAAAGTCAACTTAAACTAATTTATTGTTGTTGGAGCCATTTGTCACATTTTCATACTTTACATGTTATTAATATTTAAATGATTTCTATTTAAATTAAATAGTAGTAAATATTCAAAACTCATCACTTCCCACCTATTACTGGTATGTCTCTAGTTAGTGCTCAAATCTTTCTTACCTATGTTACTTAGTAAGGAAATTGCATGATGCTCCCCAGGGAGTCCATGATGCTATATGATGGCAATGGACGAGAAAAGGAGGATTTGTTGTGGCTAGATTGAGAAATACTCAGCAGACCATTTCAAGTGTTTAAAACAATATGCTAATCACTTCAGATAAGTGATGGCAGATGGCTTAGGACAAACCATGATATAATGTTTAAATGAGTATCCCAAACCTTAGATTTAAGAAAATCCAGCTTTAAATATCATCTCTATCCTCAAGTAAACACTTTTTTTACTGTATCAGTTAGGAAATTATTACTACATCATTCAGTAAAATCTGTAAATAATAGATACAAATATGTTAGTTATCATATGTATATGTTGTGTGTTTGTATGTTTGTATCATTTCAGAATTGTCTCTTATTTCACTAATTCTTAATTATTTTATCATCTTGATAAATATTATGGAATTACTGATTATTAAAGCCATACCAATTATAACAATACAGAAATACATAGTTTTTACCAATTACAATATTTTGATTATCAGAAAAAAAAGGTCAAATAAGGACCCTAGAGAGTCCTAGATTAGAGAGTATTATTTTGGCCTACATGTGCTGCATACTTAATAAGCAGGATTTACTACTGGGAAGTAAAATATTTGGACTTGGAATTAAGAATTTAATTGCATTAACACTTTAGTGCCTCTTGGCTATGCAGATTATTCTAATATGTAAAATATCAACAATCAGCACAAGTTTTCCCCATGTATAACTCAGGGCATTAGGGAATCATGGAGTTGGCTTATCTAAATATGAGCAAATAAAGAAAAATTAGCAGTCTTGTTTATATTTATCTTTGGGTATTCATTGAAATAAGAAAATATTTGTATTAAAAGGCACTAAGCAGTAAAATGAAAAATGACAGAAAGAAGCTTATATTTGTAAAGGCAAGAGAAATAATTTTTCACTAATTAATGCATAAAGTTAAATATAAATGTAGTTGCCTTAATTTTGAAATAATACTGTTTTAATGAAATTATTTTAGCTGAAACTTGTCAGAATTATCTGAAGTTATTTAAATCAATAAGCTAAAATGATACATTGCACATTCATTCTTAAAAGATACTCTTTTATATATTATCATCTAGAAATTGTATATAGAGCATATTTTACTAGAGTATTATCACTACCTCTTTTACATTTGCAAACCTCACACATACATAACCATACATCATTTAGGAGAATGACATATTAGAATATAACTCCTTTCAGTCTGAAGAGTATATAGAAAAATGTGAAAGGTCTGTTGTATCCAAAGTTGGCAAATTGAAATATATTGCCATGTTTTTATTCCTCTGCATTTCTTTATATTTACATATGAGTGAAGTTACCAAGCATTTGTCTTCCTGCTTTTCACTTATTTTGCCTTACGTTACCCCCCCCAGTTCCATCCATGTTGTTGCAAATGGCAATATTTAATCTGTTGTTATAGCTGAGTAGATTTCCATGTGTGTGTTTGTGTATCGTATATCTTCTTTACCCACTCTTATCTTTGAGTTCTTAGGTGGTTGTCCCATAACTTGGTTATCATAAAAAGTACTGAGATAACAGGAATACATACATCAAATTAATGTTTTTGTATTATTCAGGCAGATATTTAGGAATGGAATTGCAATAGTTTTGATTTTTTAAAAGAATTCTCTGCTGTTTTCCCTAAGGCTTGGGGCAATCCACATTGTAATAGCAGTGTACAGGATACCTTCTTATTCACACTCTCTCCAACATTTGTTGTTCCTTTTTGTTTTTTCATATGGGCTATTCTTATAGGTGTAAGGTGGTTTACATTGTGGTTTTGATTGGCATTTCCTTAATGATAAGTGATGATGAGCTTTTCTTTTTTTATGTGCCTGTTGGCCATCTGTATGTTTTCATTGCAGAAGTGTTTATTTAGCTCTTCAGTCAATTTTTGATTGGGTTATATGTTCTATATTTGTTGCAATAGATGAATTCTTTGTTGCTCTTGGATATTAGCTCCTTGTCAAATGTATGTCAGACAAATATTTTCTCCAGTTTCATAGCATGTCTCTTCATTTCAATAGTAGTTTCTTCTGCTATGTAGGTTTTTTAAATTTTGAATGTTGTCCATTTTATGTAGTTGAATCTCATATTGCACAGGTAATTTTATAAGTAATTTTAATGATAGCACCCTGAGAACTTGTTTATGACTTTTCACTGCTCACAACTGCTCAGGCAACTCCATTATCCTTGTCCATCCTACACATGCGTGGTTCAGATTTTCCTTAAATTACATTATTCTTTCATAATTTTAAATAAGATCCAATACATTTGCTTTCTTTGCAGTTGAAAATGAAAAAAATCAAAAAGCCAAAAACACCCTGTGAGTGACTCTCAAAACCAACTGTCTTAAAACTTTTGCAAGTTTGATATAATTATGGAATTAACCACTTATATTTAATCAAACTCCTTTAAGCTGTTTTACCTGAATTTTGCCTTTTTATTCCCAGTTTCCCTGGTCCTTGGCTTTACTCAGAACTGTTTGGGTTTCTGATAGACTTGTGGAACATTTCCTAAATTGTGCTTGTTTCCTTTCCAGGCCTTTACCCTATGGTGTTATCTACACATTGGTATTCACCATTTTGTCTCACTGCCATTTCTCTGTGACCAGCTGCCTGTGCAGACTGTGTGGTGATGATTCTCATTAATACCGATGTTGTATTGCTTCCACTTAACATCATTTATGCTCTCAAGTGGTATCTGGGACACAGGTGTCAATCTCATACATTTATTATGACTCTTTTTTGGAAATTTCTAGAAAAGCTGAGCTTATAGTTTATAGTTCTTTCTAAATTCTAAAACTGGTTGACTCAGGGGAAAAACAAAGTTAATCTTATCAATGAATTTCAATAGCAAATTGTGAAATAATTTACTCATTTCATAAAGCACATTTTAAAAATATTATAATTTCTTATACTATAAATGGGGTATCAAAATTAATCTTCTATGAACAAAGAGATTAACATTTGCATGTGCATAGAAATCTCACACATATTTAATGTAATGCAGAATATTTGAATCAGATTATCCTTTAGCTCTTTTTAGTCATAATCAGAAATTTTAAGATGCCAAAATACAGAACTGTTTTCTTATTAAATGAGATGTAAAAGCAACAATTAAATTTTGTTCCTATTTTATATTGCTTTACTTCAGCTTTATAAAGAAATGTTTTTATATTATCCTGAGCATTAAATTAACAGTTCTCATCAAAGGCTGGTAAAGAACATTGGGGGCTAGAAATACTTCTTAGCTGAATCTCTTATAAGTAGAATATATCATCCTAAATTATGAATTATTTTACTTGACCTGCTTGGTTTAGTACAGGATTAAATCTCTCCTTGACTTGGCAAAGACAAATGTTAATGAAGTTGAACGAAGTGTTAGGAAGAAGGATATATATATATATATATATATATATGTAAAGATAAACCATCTATTTAGTTTTTTTAATTTCTTCCCCCAGATACATAAGATAATAATGTTATAAGATGAATTGGAGTGGCTGATTTAGCAATAAGTAATCACTAATATATCAAGATTTTTGGTTTCTATAAATCGTAAATCTCTTTGTATGTAGGCTAACAGGGAACTCAATTGCCCATCATAATTATTTTTAAAAGTATAATAATTAAGATGAAATATTTATTTATAAATATCCTTCTTCATTCACTATTATATTACCTATACCACTATTACATTATTTCATCTATAATTCCATTTTTAAAAGAGAACATTAAAAATACAGAATATGCAAACTCTGTGTTAGAGATTTAGTGATACAGTAGAATATGATGTCTTGGCTCTAACTAGCTTCTATCTATATGAGATGGGGAAAACTTTCATGCCCTGAATTACCAAATGTCAGCTATCACATATTATTAGAAAGAACATAACATATTGCAGTTCTATTCCAAAGTAGTTAGCATCTGGATTTCTGGGATAGAGAAATCAAGGACATTTTGAACAGTCAAGGGAAGATGAACATCACCTCATCTATGCACTTCACTAAGAAATATGAGTAGAATGTATATAAGGTCAATAATGGCAGAGGAGACTTGAATTTTTCAGAGCTTGGTAGGTCATACCTCCCAGTATAAAACCTTATTCTGTTTAGTCATTCAAGTTGCTCCTATGCTTTTCATAACACTCCTGAAGTGCTGCCTTTGGGCTTTCTGATCTGTTTTATATGTTGGGTATTAATGGTAGTGATACAGTATCCCTGCCAGATTACCAATGATGGATCAGAGAGTAATAGTTTGGTGTCCATAACTTTCTAGGATATTTATATAATAAAATTTTAGGTTCATTAAATTAATTATGTATTTAGAGTACATATTTTAGATAATATTTGATATAATAAAATATGTTCATTTAATATGAATCAAGACCAAGATAAGTTAAATTATTTTCAATCAATAGGAAGCATCAAGACTGGCACTGAGGTTCTGAACTACATCTTTACAAACTTTTCATTACAGAGACAACAATAAGTCATCTGGCTAAAAGTTAAAATTTAGGACAGTTCAGCATTGAGAAAATATTTTCTGCAAGTGGCCAGATAATAAACACTTAAGATTTTGTGGGAAATATGGTGTCTGTTGCAAGTACTTAACTCTGTACTGTACCATTAAAGTAACACTACAATAGCAAATGTCATGGGTGTTTTTCTATAAATCTTAACAAACATTAACCATGGACCATATTTCCAAATATGATTCAGAAGTTGCCATGGTGTGGCAGGTCTGAATCTATTTGTGTTCCTGATCATTTGGCATTGGACCAAGTAGCCACAAAATCTGTTAGGGGGTTTTATCTACCTGAAGATATCATTTATTACAGTAACTCACTAACCTACTTAAAATGACTAGGTATAAAACAGATAATAATCTAATTTTCACCTTATCAATCCAAGATCAGAATGTGAATATGTATTGCATCAGAAATATTGGGAAATATATGTACCTGAATATTGCATTCTTAAAAATGTTCATTCATATGAATACAAGTAATGACTGAGTTAATTTATATTTAATCCCTGCTGGTGTAACAATCTGGGCCTATTATCTCAGCTCATTATAGCTTGGTGTTAATGAGACCAAGGTCAGGGGTTCAGTACCCAAATGAGACAGTCAGCTTTTATTCTGTTCATGAATTTTCATCAATTTATACTGTTGTATACATTATATATTTATAAGGTATACCTTATTTTACCTATATTTATACCTTAATTTTACTTATATTCATAAAATATTGCAACTGGTCACTAGTAGAAAAAGGGAATGGATCTCAGGCTTGGTTCATCCTCACTGCTAGTAAAAATATAAACACAAAGATAAACATATCTTTGTGAAGAAAATTGTGTCATCATAACATTAAAAACTTAATTATATGAGATATACTTAGTCCATGAACTTAGCAATGGATACAGAATGCTTGATTTGTTAATTTGCTCTAATGAGTCTTCTTCTTAAATTCTAATTGTATTTATTCATGTACTTATCAGTTACAATGATGCAATCTGGGAATGTAAAAATCAATAATGGGGCCTCCCTGTTGGTGCAAGGGGTTAAGCCCCAGCTCTATGGTGCTTTCTGTGGCCACTGCAGCACAAGTTTGATCCCCAGCCAGGGAGGGAAACAGCAGACCTCCTCTGTCTTGCCGGCTGCTCCCCTCAGCAGTTTCAATCAGTGCACCTGTTTTGTTTCCACTCTGTCTCTGGTGAATCCTCTCATGCACCTCTTCCCAGATTCTTGTATGCATAAATAAGTTAATCCTTTAAAAAAATCAATACGACCTCAACGACTGGCAGTGGGTAGAACACAAGATGGGATCAGTGAATTTTATGTTATCATTAAAGATTGGACATGATGGAAAAGAGTTGTTATTTAAATACTTTCATATGATAGTTGACCAAAGGATGCAGGAATTCACAAATTCTATCTTACCAGTTGACTTTTCTCTGAAAATATTTCCTTGAGAGAGAGAGAATTAACATATTAATTTACCATTAAGAAGGTTTTGGCTTCCAAACAAAAACAATATAGAAATGCAGAAAACTCAGGTAATCTATATTATACTGTTCAAGAGTTAAGTGACCATTTATACTTTCCCATTTCCATCAAAAGGCTTTTTTAAGACTAGTAACAATTCCTTCTATACTCTTATCCTGTGAGTTCAAGGTGTTCTATGCAGAACAGTACTGATCTGCTGCCCTGTCACGTTTTAAAATGGTACCAAATCAGCTGACACTTCTACTTGTAAGAATTGTAGAGACAAGAAAGGGATACGCCAGCAGAGAGCATAAAAGCAAAGCAGACTCAATTAGTAACCTCAAATTTGTTTAACCAAGTTAAAATTATCTTCTTTTTGCATGTAGGAAGAGTTCAAACATGTTTTGTTGCTTATCAAGTCAATCTCTTGCCCTGTTTTACCCTCTCTTTGACCATTGGTAAGTTACTTCATCGCATGAACTTTGGGAGCCTTAGGTATAAACATGATAATATGTGTCAGATAGTCAGATACTGAGTAATAAGAATATTTGTTCCTTATACTTATCATTATAGCACAATTAACTCTTTTGGGTGCTAGAAATTAGAAGATGCAGCTGGTTAAAGGGAAAACTCACAGAAAATATGTGATTTGACCCAAATCATGATAGAATTTATCAGATGAAAAAACTATCATTTGTAAAATGAATAAAAGCAAAACAAAAGTACAATATACTACTGTGCATGGGATCTTTTGGGACTACCAATAAAAAATCATGAAATGCTGAGACAGAATAAATATTATAATTGAATGTTAAAACCCCAAAGATAATAGGAATGATCTTGTTCAACTTTTGGCTTTAAATATAGGAAGTTTGCTATTCACTGTTCATATAGTTCTACTTAAGTTCTAATGTGTAGTTAAATGATATAGATCTAAATGCTCAATATGTAAGATCTTTTTTAAATTAAAATTTATTTACCTTTGAATAAAAGAACTGGGATGTTGGCTGGAGATACAGGGACTGGGGGGGAGAAGAGGATTCACCGGAGGCAGAGAAAGGGACAGAACAGACGGGTCTATTGAAATACACTGCCAACAGGAACAGTGAGCAAGACGGGAGAGGTCTGCTGCACCATTCGTGGTTAGCTCCCCGGCCAGGGATAGAACTCAGGTTGCAGTGGTGATAGTGCCAAGACTTAACTCCTAGTCCACCAGGGAAGCCCCTTTAAGAACCTGTCTTATATAAACTATCAACTCAATAATGAGACTCAATTTCATATTCAATTGAACACATTGTGTACACATTGAAAACATTATTCTATGTGAAATAATCCAAACATAAAATGACAAATGTTAAATGGTTCCACTTACATGCAATAATCTAGAGTAAGTAAATCAATACAGGCAGAAAAAATACATTGGAGGTTAGCAGGAGCTAGGACAAGTGTGGAATTATGGGCTACTGCTTAATGAGTACAGATTTTCTGGTTAGGGTGGTGAAATATTTTGGATTTAAGGTAGTGGTAATGTACAACAGTGACTAATCATATATTCAAAAGTGGCTAAAATGGCACATTTTATGCAATCATTGTATCACAGTAAGAATATTAGGGGTAATCATTTAAAAAAACAGTAAATAGACTTGTGTAAGATGTTAGAATAGATCAAACTATAAAAGAAAAGCTTTATTTCCCTTTAAGTATGTTTATTTTAGTTAACATAAAAATATGGTTTGGTAATAGTAACAGGGAGTATTCTCAAAATACTTTGTAAATCATGAAAGATGACTTCTAGGGGGTTTATTGAGGTCACAGTCAACTCTGAATTGGTATTGAAAATTCTATTTTCTCTGCATTGCTGCAATCAGTGTTTAAAAGTCCTGGAAAAGAATGTTTAAAGCGAATGGTTAATCAATACAAGTGACACAGTATTATCAAGGCTCAGGATAAAAAGATCCAAGCTAGGAAAAGTTTGGGCTTGATTTTGTTACCTGTGTCCTGAAAGCTACCTCCAGAGGGGAAACTTGAATTGAAGCCTCTGAGAGAGACTCTAAGCCTTACAATGTATTTTAAATCTCAGGAACAAATGAAGTTAAAAATACATCTGTAAACATGTTCAGTGGCATATGCTCTTTATATGTAGTATTTTCTATTGATTTTTGAGTTGAAATGCTACTTTTAAATACTCTTGCTTTTTTTCACTTAAAGTCTAGATATTGTAAAATGGAATAAGCTCAGAGCATTAATTCAATTTGCACTTATGTTCGTGTCTTTTAAGGAAATTTTAAGGAACTCTAAGATTTTTAAGCATATTAGTGCTAAGAATCCCCATCATTACCACTAATTTGTTATCAGTTTACTCTCTTAGGAAGCCTCACCTTTTTCTCCCAGGACTCTTTTCAGATGTCTAGCTTATGGAGTATTTTCAGTTTTTGGACTGATCTGATAAACATGCATTTGTGTTCCAAAGCTGCATAATGCATTCTTAGCATGGAGGTATGCAGTTGTTGTATATTAAGGTTGTCATTTATGTTCTTAACAATTTTGAAAAAAGATACTACTTTTAAAATCCTAGATTTTTCTGTAGTAAAGAAATACTCCTTCATATCTACTATACTGCAATGTTAATGTTGTTACTAAAAAAATTCTAAAATGGACAGAACCATTATTTTCTTGCAGAAGACATTTAAGCTATGAGCAACTAAAAATAATCTTATGTTCCTTAAGGTTAAGCCTATATCATTTTTTATTTCTTGATGTAAGTCTATATTGCCATACACTATCATTTTAATATTGCATTTTCTGTGTTACATAGACACAGGTAGTTTGTGGATTCATTTTTTTTGTCTTGAAATATTTGTATATTTCTCTTTTGATTTCTCTGTTAATTCTGTAGCTATTTAATAGCATGTTGTTTTGTTTCCACATATTTGAGAATTTTTTCCACGATTCCTTTTGTTCTTTTCATTTCTAGTTTGATGCCATTATGATCAAAGACTATATCTGATATAATTTCAGTCTTTAAAAATTTAGTGATACTTGTTTTGTGATCCATCATGTGTATATCCTCAGAGTGTTTTATGTGCACTTGAGAAGAATGGGCACTTCTTTGGAGTACAGTGCCCTCAAATATCTATTAAAACCATCTTATGTAATTTCTCATTTAAGACAATGGTATCCTTGTTGATTTTCTATATGGCTGTCCTGTCCATTGATGTAAAAGGTTACTTAAGTCCATACTAGTATGTGTTGCTATCAGTGTTTGTTTCTTGTTTCTAGCTTTTGTTTTAGTTGTTTCATATATTTTCATGTACCTTTATGTGGTGCACACATATATTGATGAGTGCTATGTCTTTCTGATGCATTGATTCTTTATCATTATATAATATCATCCCTGACTCTTGTTATCTTTTTTACTTAGAAGTCATTTTATCAACTGTAAGTATGTCTGTGCCTGCCTTTAAGAATACTTTTAGAACAAATGAAACCAATATTTTTCCAAACCTTCAAAAATGTCCTAATGTCTATCCTTTTCAAAGTACTCTAAAAATTGAAAAAGTAAGAATGCTTCCAAATATGTTTTATGAAGCCAACATTTCTACTATACCCAAATCATATGAGGATATCACATAGAAAAAAAGAAAGCTATAGACAAATAGCCTGATAAACATAGATGCAAAAATTCTCAAAACATCTTAGAAAAACAAAGTTAAATGTTACATTACAAAGATTTTTCAACATGACTAAGTGAGTTATATTCCAAGAATGCAAGGATGGTTCAAAATAGGCATGTCATCTAATGAAATTCACCAGATCATCAAAGGAAAGACAGAAACATCATATGATCATTTCTAAAGATTCAGAGATAGAATTCGAAAATACCCAATCCCCATTTATGATAAAAATAACTCAATTTAATGGATATAAGGAACATACCTCAACATAATAAGGTCATATATTACAGACCCACAGGAAAAAACATACTAAATAGTGAAAGAATTATTTTCTTCTAAGATAAGGTATAAGACAAGGAGGCCCAGTCTCAACACTACTGCTCAACACAGCCTGAGAAGTCACCCCTACAGAGTGAATATGCAAAAGAGATCAAAACTGGGGAAAAAGAAGTAAAACTATCACTATTTGCAGATTATAAAGATATACCTAGAAAAATCCTAAAACTCTACCAGAAAACTATTAGAAACAATAACTCAATATAGTGAAGAGACAGGCTACAAAGACATTATTTAAAGTGTGTTGTATACCTATATGCAAATGAAAAACTAGAGAAGAAAGAATCAAGAAAATCCCATTCACAGCAGAATAAAAGAGAATGGTTTAGGAATGAACTTAATAAAGAAGGCAAAGAGATTATACAAAGAAAATTGTAAGACAATATTAAAAGATATAGAGTAAGACATAAAAAAATTGGAAGATATTCCCTGCTCATGGATTGGTAGAATTAGCATTGTTAAAATAGTAATCCTACCCAAAGCAACAAAAAGATTTAATGCAATTCCTATAAAATGGCAAACAACTTTCTTCAAGCAATTATGAAAGCATAAAAAATCTTAAATAATTGAAGTAAATCCTGACAGAAAAGAACTGAGGTATTTTGTGCCTAGGCTTTAAATTATACCTAAAAGAAAGTATAATAAAAAAGTATGGTATTGAAATAAACTTAAACAGAGTTATCAAAGAAATAAAATTCAGTTCCCAGAAATAAACCCATAGCTAATGGACACTTAATTTACAGCAAAGGACACAACAAATCATGTAGAAAGTCTATTCAATAAATGTGTTTGGAAAACTAGATAGCCATATGCCAAAGAAGGTAAATTAATTCAAAATAGGTCAAAATGGACTTGAATGTATTACCTGAAACTATAAAATACATAATGAAAGACTATGGACAAGGCTTAACTGTTTGTATTTAATTGGTGATCCTATGAAGTTACAAAAATCTGTTATAGACCAAAGTGGCCAAAACTTTGAAATTGGTTCAAGCCAAATGACATATGATTATTATAAATGATTCTAAATAATTCTAGTCTGATTAATTCAGGAGAAAGATAAAGCTGCAGTGGCTAAAACAGTTTACATATTTTTAACATATATACGAAATGCTTATAGAAGTTCCTGATGCATTTGCACAATACATACAAGTTGCTACATTTATACTTTTATTATTAGATAAACTGGAAGCAATAACCACCTAGATACCATATATGTATTTAATATATTTTTATACAAAACAACATGACTATAACAGTTCAGAAATTATCTCTTGAGAAAAAATTCAAGGTGATAGACTTTTTGAATAATAAATGAGAAGCAAAAGTCTAGTTTTCTTAGATATAAAATCTTATAAAGTCTGGCCTCCCTGGTGGTGTAGGTGTTAAAGTCTCAGCACACTATCATGCCATCGCTAGCCATGAGTTCAGTCCCACAGGCAGGGATCTAACCCGCATAGCACAGCAGACCTCTCGTCTTACCTGCTGCTCCCCTCAGCAGTGTATTTCAGTAGATCTACCTGTTCTGCTCCCGATTCTGTATCTGATGAATCTTGTCACACACCCTTAGCCCTGAACCTCTGGTGTACACCCTAGATCTTATACACATAAATAAATAAAAATAAATTAAAAAAATAATAAAGTCTTAAAAAAAGTTTTGGGGATAGCTGTAAGTAGAAATAATTTAGAGAAAAACAAGTCAGTTAATTATTTAATGCTAAACAAAATTTTATTTAAATGGTATTTGGTTATTTTAGCTATGCTAAAATAGTTTTTCAATTACTTCTGGAAAATATAAAGGTAAGGGAAATGAAAATATTAACATAACTCATAAATATTTCAATGAAAAATATTGTTTTAATGATATGGTTAGCTAAACATCCTTAGAAGAATTATTAGGAGGAAGAAAAGAATGGAGTCTAAATTTACCTACCTATAGTTAAGCTAGGATAAGAAGTGTAATCCATGAGAGTATATACCGTGCAAGAAAAATCTTTGCTAGCTATTATCAAAGACAGGAAAAAATTCCTTTCTTTTTCTTGAAGATTTCAGTGAACCTAGGAAAAGGAAAATAGATCATTGGAAAATAAAACCATTGTCATTAACTTTTGTACTGGAAATACAGTTTTTAAAAAAGGCATTATATTTTGTAGCTGCATTTTACATTTTTATGAGAAAACTGTGTGCTATTCATTCTGATTTTTTTTTATTCCCCAGTGAACCTAAGAAATTAAGACCTCACAAAAGACATATAGTTCTATAATATTTTACTTGCAAGCTTACATTAAACAGATAACACTTCCCTCAGGACTATGTTTTATAATCTTGATAAAATGATTTGAATGGCCCCATAGTGATGCTGTGAGTTTCACTATAAAACAGGTTAATACACTTATAACAGTATACTCCTACATTCTCTAATCACATGAGTATGACCAACCTATTTTTATTGAAATTATTTAATTCTGGAGGCCTGAGTAATAAGTATTTGCCTCAGGAGAATAATATGATGTTTATGCTTAGGAAGCAGAGATGATAAATTTAGCCATTAGACTCGGCCTTTATATAGCCATGTATTATCTTTTAGTTGCTATGTTGCTTATCAGAGCCTCAAGCCATTTCTTATAAACAGATATATCCTTCCTTTACAAACCGTTTTTTCCATGCTATGTTCTTAATTTTTGTGCTTGAACTCTTTATATATAGCGGAGAAGTGATAAATTCACAAAATATATGTTTATTGCTTAAGTACTGTGTACCAAATCTTGTGCCATCCTCGGGGAGTTCATGATTAAACAATGGAGGTATCAATTACATCTTTATAGACCTTGTGTTCAGGTGAGGCTAGGAAGTTGTCTATCACAATATAATAAGAAAAATGAACTGATAGAATTGACTATATGTAATATGGTCAGCAGAAACTCTTATAATTGAGATGTAGGAAGTAGTTCAACAATATTGATCTAGAACACTAAAACCATGGCTCTCAACAAAGGGAATTTTTTTGTTCCTTCTTTCCCACAAAAAGAGCTACATTTAGCAATATCTGGAGAAGTCTTCATCCAGAAGTTATACTGACATCTAATAGGAAAAAATAAGAGACAATAGCACATCTTACATTGTAAAGATCGGTTCCTTACTTCCCCACATCTCCAACAATTATTTTGTTTCAAGTTGTTAATAATGCATAGATTGAGAAATCTTGTACTATTAAGTAAGTTAAGAATACAAAAGTCTAAGGACTGAGCTATTGACTTGTTCTTTTGGATAACTTTGCATTTAGGGCTGTGTAAAGAGAAGCGTATTCTTTGTCACCTATACATGTAACATGCAAAATACCATATGGGGAGAGAACAATAATAAATGTTATTTGGGTTTGAAAATCGTATTTTTTTCTATCTATAAAATTCAAATAAAGCGCATGCAGTGCATTTCTTTTGCTGTCATTTTTTTCCTATCCGTACAAACTCCAGCCACTCATTTCATTAAGAGTGGCTATACTATTTTTTTTTAATGATTCATTTACTTTATGCCTTCTCTTCAACCTAAAAAGGCCCCTAAAACAAACAAACAAAAACAGGTTGGAAGTTTTTCTTCCTGTTTCTCTGAAGTATTGTTTGCATAATTCAACTACAGTAATCATTGAATAATAGTGTAACACGTATAATAGTGTGACTTCATGTCTTCACTATTCACCTCTTCTTCTCCAAACAAGTATGCCCAAAGATGTTTTATTCTCTTCAATCAAATCCATAAGGATCACTTCCCACCCTATTTAGCTTTCAATAACTTGCTTGCTACTGCAGGCTGTTTCCTTTAGTCATTGTACAGTCTTGTAAGGTACTTTGCAATGTCTTTGAATGATAAAGTACTACACATGTAGAAGTGACTGTTGATTTTGTTGCCTACTTCCTGCAGGGGCTCTGACATGATGGACTGCCTGACTTGCAGCTGCCAGTTATCCCTGCCAATCACCAGCCACTTTATCTCTGTCATCTTCGAATGCATCATATTAGGGTAGGTTCAATGGTTATTTTTTTTAATCCTTTTGAGGCTGATTGTAATTGTCATTCATAGTTCTTTTGTTTACCAAATAAAAAAAAGCCTTCTGTCTATAGAACCATTAATAGCATGAAGTGGTATATTCAGGAGTTGAATTTGTATATTTAACTTTGAGATTTCATTTTCCATCCTTTCTTTTTAGGTCTACATATAGTGGTGGGGAGAGGGGAGGAAGGAATGTGAATATCTGTTTTAGAAAAAGGAAATTAATCTTAAAATTAATATGTATTTAAAATATTTATTATTAAAACATTGAATTGGATATGGAAAAAAAATAGCTATTCTCTTACCGCATGTTCTACTCCTATGATTCAGAAATCAGTTGCTTGTTTCAGTGAACTTTTGGTAACTACAGGAAAGACTGGATGCAGAATGTTGTTGCTGAACATTCTCACATATTTACATAATTGAATGACAGCAGAAAAGGGAAAATCAGCATTGGGGTAGGTTACTAGAGAAAAAGAGGGAGATAACAGATCTAATATTGAAAATTATGTTTAAATGATATCATAGAGAACACTGTATTTCGTATCAAGGTATTTGGACTTTTCCTTGAAAGCCTAATTGTAACATTTAAAATTTAGAAGAGGACAGCAGGATCACAGCTATCAAATTAGGTCTGTTTATTTTTGTCATGACTTTTAAAAGCTTTTACAAAACTTTAGCTTTCCTATAAATGACATAGAACAATCACAAAACGTTCTATTTTTCAAACTCTTTGAGTAATTGACTCAAATATGAATCTACCCAACTACATAGTCATTCAATGCATGTTTCTTTGTACTGAAATAATTGAATCGCCATTTATTGATTTAGAGAAAACTGAAAGAGGACATTTTTAGATGACCAGGAGAATAGCCTGTTAATATTGATATTTCTCTTAAAAATTACAAAACAGCATCTAAATAATCATCCTTTAATATCTAGTAATAAGATGAGCATATGATCTCATCACAGATGAGCTGAGCATTTAAGTGTGGATTGCAGGGGGATGGGACATCAGTTTAAAGATGGTATTTACAGACATGAAAATAGAGATTACAATAGAGGTGAATGTAAATGATAAAGAACAGAAGAAAAATGAATACATTCTGGGGAACTAAGCCAAGGGTAGGCTAAAAAGAAATTGCTACAGTAGAAAAGAAATGGTCTAAAGAGGAGGAAAAACTCCCACTAAGTAAGTTGAATAGGTGATTAAGTGTATATAAAAGTCATCAAATATTATAAATATGAATAATTTAATATTTGATTTAGAAATCAAGGAACACTTGTATCCCCCCTCCTTATTACTATCAGTTTTAACATCCTGGTTAAAAAAAATGAAATGATATTTCATTTGTTTTCCTCTCCATTCATATTTCTGTCATCATCAGAATCTTCATCATTATCATAGATAATTCATCTAAAAGTATGTTTCTTCACTCCTTTACCTCTTTTCATGTGTAAAACTCTTTGCTAAAGACAAACATTCTCTTTACATTTAAGGGAAACCATTTAATTAAAAATAGTTATTTAATATGATTTATTTCTTACTGAATACATGAAGATATTCCAAGTAATTTAATTGATGTATATTTCAGTCAAGTATACCTTCAATTATTTATCTTTCTTATTGTGATTATCATATTTTTCTAGAATTCACCTGCAATTTTCATCTTGCAACAGAGAAACAAATTTCATTTGGATGTTACTAGTTTTCATTTTACCATCCCTTACAGATAACACATTATTTTGCATAATAAAGAATGTCTTCTGAAGCATTCCAATTTTGCATTAGTCCCTTTAACTTTTCCAAGCATAGAAAAGTTTGATTTTTAAAAGGAAGCACACTAGAGTAAAAATAGAGTAGTTGGAATGGGAAGAAAATTGCTATGAATTTCAAATATTTTAAGATCTATTGCTGTCACACAAGATCACCTCTATAAACATCCTTCTCCTTGTTTTCTCCAGAAGCATTTTCTATATAAATTACATATTGTCAGACTTATATCATATTTCATGTCCTAAAAGCCTTTGACACATCTTAGAGCTATAATAAATAACAATCAGAAATTCTGCTAAAAATACCCAACTGTATGTTTAACTGTTTAACTAATAGATTCCCACTTAAAATAAGACTGGTTTTCCTTTGTTTGAAGTTTAAACAAACTTTAGGGTAATTCCTTAGGATTCATTGTTATTTTTGGCGATGTGTGTGTATGTGTGTGTGTGTGTGTGTTTGTGAACTGAGAATAACCCGTGGCTTATTTATGCTCAGTTGCTATTACTCAATTCTTCTTAGGATTGCTATCAAAATCTTTAGTATATATTATCAGTGTTATAAAAAAAAATACATTATATTTATAAAAACCTAACTTTCATTGCTTGACATTCAGAACTTTCTAAAATTTTGTCTGTAAAATATTTACCAATCTTAGGGATTCTAGTTCTAATTTAATACATGTTGCTGTGCTATTTTCCAAATATATAACCAAATGGACTATTGTCAAGTTTAACTCAAAGAGTAACAGAAATATATGAGCAGGGATAGTAAGAAAAAAAAATGACATTTTACTTCTATGTAATCTACTCTTTCCGTATCCATTGGCTTATGAAGGATGTGTTCCCATGATCTTCAGTTTCTCTTAAACAGCTTTTTCTAGTTTCTTAGAATCCATCCACAGAATTCTAAATCCATGGTCATATTCATCACTTCCAAATTTATTTAAATACAAAACAAAATGCTTTGGGGGAGAAAAATGACATGAAGTAGCTATCCACAGAGTTTAATTAATAAATATGTATGAATATGGTAAGTAGATCTATTTATTTCTCCTTTTTCCTCTTAGATACAAAGCATTAGGTACTATTAGTTTACTCTGGGTCAGGCACATGTGTCTCCACATTGTTTTACCATAAATAATCAGTTTCTATGGTGTGAATACAGGTTTCATATCTTAAATCTCAAATGGAGCTAAAACTATTTTCTAGTAAAGAGGAATATGCAAATAATATATTTTTATAGTATTTAATACATTTTACTGTTCTCTCTTGACTTAGAAAAAAAATATGATATCTATGTATTTGTTTTATATTTGTTCATTTGGCCAACATTTGGGGGCAGGTTTTACATATAAGGGATGTGATGCAAAGGTAATTCAATTCAGTACATAAGGAATTATCCTAGTGGGAATAATTAAATATAGAAAAGATAAAAATAACAACCTAAGTGCAGCTCCATGCTTGCTGTAATAGGATTACAAAAGATTCTACTAAAACAGAGAAGTGGCTAATCTATGCCTAAATTAAGCAGTGAGAAGAACTATTCAGCAAAGAAACAGGTATTATAATAAATGAAACTTAAATAACTAAGAAATAAAGTAACAAAATCTTACTAGATAGACTACATACTAGAGTGAAGATGACAGAGGATACAATTGGAAATTTAAGATTGGGACAATGCAATTCACCTAATCTCAACAACAGAGAGTAAATAATGAAAAAAATGAACAGAATGTCAGGGATCTGTAACAAGAAAAAAAGACCCAACACTTCTCTCATCAGCATTCCATAAAGAGAGCAGTAAGACACTGTGACTAAAATTTCTTCTTTTGAAGAAATAGTGTTGAAAACTTGGTGAAAGGCACAAATGCATAAACCACAGCTATAAGAAACAGCCAGTCCCACACAATATAAACTCAAAGGAATCTAGGTCAAGATATATCCTAATTTAACCATTACAAAGTAAACACTCCCCAACATATGCATTTTGAAGCAGTCTGAGAGAAATGATGATTTTCCTGGAGGAAAATACTATTTGTAACAGCAGTTCATCTCTTTGAGTCCAAATCATGTATGCAAAAATTAAGTGGTATACTATTTTTTAAATATTGAAAAAAATGTCAATCACAAAGTTGTATTAGTTAAAGTGGTTATTCAATAATAAGAGTACTCCTCAAAGGAAGGAAAACTGAAACAATTTGTCACTAACAGACCTCACTTTAAGGACTCACTGAGAATATGTTAGTGATATATACATAATTCTTTATGTGAATAGGAAAAAGTTGGGGAGGGCATATTTTGGTCCATTTTAGCCCCCTTCTTATTACAGATGGGAAGTAGAGTGATTGGGTTATTCCCTTTAGAAAAAAAAATTAAAAATGGAAAGCAATTCATAATCTAACTCAGAATTCCTGACTGACAAAAAGTACAATATGCTCTTCTTTAGCTGATGGAAATGCTTCTTTGAAGTTTCTTTGGCTTTCCTGGCATGGAATGTACCTTGTACATAAATATGATCCTTTCCCAATGTATACTAAGAAACAAAGAAATCTAAACCTTTTGTTCAAGTAAATTGAAAACCTTGCCTTCTTTCATGTTAGATTACTATCTTGGTGAGAAATAGGTAAGAGCTCTGTTAAAAGAGTCATAAAGAATAGTTGCTCATAAAGGTTGTGTTAAACCAGATCAACTTGGAGTATTTGCAAGCCACAAATAAATGATTCTAAATGTACATTTAATGTTTAGAGATATGTACATGTCCCCAATTATAAAAAAAAAAAACAATAAAGATATTTCCATCCCCCCAAGTTAACTCCATAAGCAAACTGGCATATTTTAAGATGGGATTTCAGTCAATTATATTAAAATCACTTGGGATATTATTCAAAAGTTACTGATTAAGAAATAGCTTTTCCTCATTTGTAGCAACATAGATGGAGCTGAAAAGGCTTATGCCAAGTAAAATAAACCAGAAAAAGGAAGATAAAACTCAGTGGTGTCACTTATAGGTGGATTATAGAAAACCAAACAAGTGTCTAGGACAAACTTAAAAATCAGTCCTTGAAAACTGACTGTAGATCAGTGCAGAGAGGAAGGAGAGAGAGAGAGCTAGAAACATGGGAGTGGGGGGAATAAAAAGGAAAACGGTAATAAAGTCATGCATTATTTAAGAAAAAAAACAATAGTGGTTCCTGGGTTAACTTGAGAATTGCTGTACTGAATTTATGGTTTTGCTTAGTGTTGTTTTGTTTTGATGATGAATGTGGATTCAGAAATTTATATGAAATAAGCCCAGAGAAAACCAACTTTAAAAAACAACCCCTGAATCATTGTTACTTTGGCTTTGCTATAATGATTCTTTAACATTCTATCTTCAAGAAATGCTGGTGCCTAAATGTTCATACCTACAATTATTGTGGCCACACCTGCCTATTCTATACGCTCACTGGATTCTAAAGTTGTAGTAAATATGTTTAGGATATTAGATAAAAGTATTAAAGTTTGGGAAGGCATAGGATGGTGGTAAAATCTGTATTATTTTCAGGGATTGAAGACCTCTCCTCTTATTCCCCTCTTCAACAAAAACAAAGAGCAGAGGAAAAAGGAAATCTCTCTTTCTGCTGCTGTGAACATACTATGCTATGAAGTTTCTATTTCAGCAACTATTTTTCACATGCCAAATAGATCCTTTCTAGCATGAGGTACAAATATATACCTCAAAACAACCTTGAGTTTCTGAGGCACATATTTCTTGTTCCCTAGTTATGTACATGCAGCAATATTCCATCCACTGGTGTGGGTGATGTGGAAAATGGTTAGCATTTAATATTTACTTCCAATCATTTAGCAAATAATACTGAGTATCCATAATGTGGCTGGGAATGTATTAAAAGCTAATGGTGAGAGGATAAATAAGCCACCCCTGTTGTCTTCAAAGATCTAGCAAATACTATTTAGGAATCAAACAAGAAGACAATGTACACTGTAGAATTAAGGAAGAAACATGGCATTTTGTGAGTAAAATGGAAAAGATAGACCACTGTAAGAGCCAACAGTCAAAGGTTAGAGTATAATTTGGGGGAGTGATCATAAGTAAAGAAGGAAGCAGTAAAGCTGACCACAAAACACCGAAGGATATGCTAAGTTGGTTTTACCTGATTTGAGGTTGAGGGGCACAACATGAAGAGAATGTGATCCCAGGTGGTAAGAGTGGAGGCTCCAGTAAGGAGACTAGTTAGGAGGATAAGCTATGTGAGTAGTTTCAAGAGTTATTAGGAGGTATGTAAAAAGGAATTAATGAATAATAAGATTAGATTTATAAGAGCAGAAAAAGTTAAGAAGAGACACACCAATTTTATCTTGAGTATCTGAGTAGATGATGTACTTTCTGCGTAGACAGTCACCCTAGAAGACAGGACATATAGGTAACACTGGAGGAAGAGCAGTCCTATACAGTACCAGAGTCCTCTATATAGAGGGTCCCTTTATAGTTAGGATCATGAGCCACTAAAATGGCAAGCTGGGAAGAGTATGTATTTCATAATAACTCTAAACAAAGGAGTTTTCAGAATGACTAGGACCAATTTATCACAAAAAAAAATGTTTATTGTTTCTTTATCCACTGATAGAAATAACTTTGAAATAGTGAATAAGAAACAGAGTCTAGGGCCTCCCTGGTGGCACAGTGGGTTAAGCAATGCACTATGAAGCAAACCACAGCCATTGCCTAATGAGTTTGATCCCTGCCTGCAGCCAGGGAGGGACCCACATGGTGCAGCAAACCTCTCCTACCTTGCCAGCTGCTCCCCTCAGCAGTGTGTCAGTCTGCCTGTTCTGTTTCCTGGTCTGTCTCTGGTGAATCCTCTCACCTCCCATGACTCTTGCCTGTACCCCAGTTCTTGTATGCATAAATAAATAAAAAATAAAATCTTTAAGAAAAAAGAGAAACAGAGTCGAAGACTTCTTTTTAAAAAGACCATTAGTGTACAGTGATATCCATGTTTTTCTTTTCAATGAAAGAGATTAATTTCATTGCCCATTCTTCCTAAATAAGCTCAGCATCACATAACTGAGCACTGGCCAGTGAAATATTCACAATAACTGGGTTGCAAGCCTAACCCATGGAACTCTGTTGGGCTCTGTTCTCCTTTCTACTTTCATATTTCCTTAACCATCTTTAATATCATATATTAATGATAAGTTCATGTATTAAGGATAAGGACTAGAAATTCTAAGGGACAGCAGGAGCAGAAGCCTCCTACCAATCAAAATGGTTTGTTATTTGTGAAAGTTATTAGATTAGCACATTAAAATTTAGGGGTTCTTCTAAGAAATTAGCATACTGACTGATAGATTTTAAAACCAAAATTGTATCCCACTTTACAAAACCTTGAGTATTATGACATTGAGTTTGTTACCATAAATTGAACAGTAAATTAATGGATTTTCAAGCCAGGAAAATTTGTTATCCATGTAACATTGGGACAAAACTTTTGGTGACACCATCACCTTACATAACCTGGAAGAAATTCCATGCCAGGAGCTTTAAAGGAAGTGGCTGGAAAAGACTTGAAATCCCAGTGAATGATAATAATTATTAGCTATACCAGATAAGAAAGAAATAAGTTCAGAGGACATTAGACACTGTAATAAGAAAGAAAGGAATAAACAGTAGAAAATAATCTTAGAATTTGTAGCATTAAAACCTTAAAAAAACCTGTTTTAAGCAAAAAAAAAAAAAGTGGGAGAAAGATGATATGTTTGAGAATATAGCCTATTAAGATCTGGGTTCTAACTTTTGCACACAAACTGGCCTCTAGATAGCTGCCATTATCTTAGGATTGATAAATGTTGGATGAGGTTGAAAAAATATAATGCAGGTTTAAGAAATATGACTTTAGGAGTATTAATATATGTTTAATGGTACAAGACAAAGATTGGGAGCAAATAGATCAGAAGTCCAATAACTATATTGTCAAAGAGACTATGAGTCCCATTTCTAAACTTCTGACTATTTAGAAAGACGTAGCATACAAAACCCTTTTCAAATGTGGTGAAAGAAGATTCACTCCCTATTCAAAATGATAGTGCTAAGATGAATGATTTAAAAGATGGAAATATAACCCATCTCCAAGAACAGAAATAGAACTAATCAAAGAACTTCTGCCAGTGCCAGGTCCGCTCACCTTTTAAGATGCCACCAGGTCTATAGAACTGCTGAAAGTCTCCCTATTATCTTCTCTGTAACTGAAAGTTTTTATGACAATTATTTTTTCTTTATACCATAGTATTTGGGTGATATTTGCAGTATTCTTTAAGTCATAGAGTCATATTCTGACTTAGTAGTAGGTTATACTACATACTCGTCTAGAGCTATTTGACCATGGTTAAATATATTCATTAAGAGGTTTCATTTTGAGTTTTCTCCCTGTGAGAGTGTGCTCTATAGATGATATAAAGAGTCAACCTTGGTTTCCCCAGATTAGATTGGCAGAGAGTGCTGGTGCTGGATCAAGCCCAATTTCCCCCTCTGATTCCTGAACTGAGTTAACCTCCATTTGTCCATTAGTTTCTCTTTCATTTTATGGTTAATATAAGAGGCTAGGTAAAAGTTGATGGTGCCACAGGATGGAAATCATCTTGTCCTTGATTGCAAGGAACTGAAATTCTTTGTGATCTAGTTCCCCTTTAGCATGATTGAATCTTCTGTGAAACTGGAATTGTATGTTATAGATCTTAACATATTCCGATGAATATATGCCTTTATAAAGCTTCCAGATCACTGGTTTAACTAAAAACTTTTATGCTAACATCAGTTATAGTACTTTTTAAATATTTCCATTATAGATTTCACTGTTTTATTAATCAATAAAAGGAGATTTTCTTAAAAGACATTGAAGAATGTAGTTAATGATTTTCAGATAATTGTACAATAAATATCTAATTTGCTGCTAATTTCAAGAATAAGAATTGGCCAAATTAATATATGCATTTAATTACTTTTAGTAATTAAATTTCACAGTTTAAAGTGATAATTGGTACATTATTCATGTAATAGCCTTTCTGAAATTTGTTCTTTTTAGATTAGATCAGGGAAAAGAGCATGGTACGGTTAAAAGGATTACAGATAAAATTACAGATTACCTTTATTCTTGTCTTTGTTACTTGCAAGTTCTGTAAATTTTGACAAATAATTCCCCTATTAATAAACAGTGTTCAGATATAAAAATTGAGTTTAGAAGCATGTATCTACATTTCAAAGTTTAGATAATCTAATCAATAAAAACAACTAGCCTGTTACAAAATCAATGAAAAGTATCTGTGTACTTTTTATTTGCTTTCCCAGTAAGTGAGTCCTCAATAAATTAATTTTTATAAACCCATCTTCCTCCAAAATCAGAGGAATAATATGGATATGTGAAGTTACTGATAACAACCCACTTGTCTAAGTTGTGAACTTTGGGAATAGGAAGAAAATGAGTCAATCAATTCTACCTATAACATTTTATATTTGTAATTAGTTTTAATACCCACGACCTTCACTAATTTGTAGCCATTAAATAATTTATTTATTCTAAAATATATTATTGAACACTTATATGTAGTGGGGATTTTAATCAGACTTTACATATACATATGGGAGTCATCTGCTTAGCAGTATGACCATTAAAAAAGAGAAAGGATGAGATCAGTGAAGCAAGAAATGTATATAGAAGAAAACAAAATAAAAATAGGACATTTAGAGTCTAGTAATGAAAACAAGAAGTAGAAATACAAATAACAGATTCTTACCAAAGTCAAATGAGCTTTAAGGGACTGGAATAACAATAGTATCAAATATGGCAGAGAATCTATGGAGCATAAGAACTGATAAAGATATTGAGAAGGTCACTTGTAAGAATGTTTCCCAAATAAAATGAAATTTATGAATAACAAAAATACACTTAAAAATATGATATATCTAGTCCTTTTCAAAACTTTGAGTTTGTAGCACTTATTATATTTTAAGCATAGACTTCCTTTTCAGGGTATTTTAGTCTTAGACTTCTTGCCTCATATTTTCTCACCACTTGCACATTTATTGATTACAGACCTATTAATTATTCAATTTGCAATTGATAGACTCATCCTGCTCTAGACATATGATGAAATCAGCAATTTTTCAACTGTGATTCTGAAATAACTCATTTCCTTTTTAGTAGGATCTTATTAGTAACTGCTATAGCATTTCCCTTTTTTCTTTCAAAACATATATACCCTGTAAAATATTTTCATCATCATTTATAAAAACAAGATAAAGATGTAAGCCCAAAAATATTTCCCTTATTATGATTAATAAGAGACACCAACTATGAATTAAAGTTATATGGTGGGCTGTCCTGAGCTAGATATAAGACTTGGTAAAAAAGAAAAAAATAATTATTACACCAATAGAACACTCCTCTCACAGTCCATGAGCTCTTTGTCTATCTTCCTTCTCATACTAGTGTGGAAGGCTATGGTTTCATTAACATTGAGAGAGATCTTATTCTAGGGGTACAGTAGTTATGACCTTTAGAGTTCAAAAGAAGATTGTCAAGAACTAAGAGTTTAACATTTCATTCTAATCTCAAACAGGAAGTCTATTACTATTTTAAAAATTGTATTAAGTAAAGTGAAACTCCTGGGTCAGAGAAAAAAGTCTTTATCACTTATAGCACAATAAGCAGCATGCTTTTGCTCATGTTTCTATCAAATTCTAAGTGATCCCAAATTCCTACAGGATACACAGAGACCAGGTGACATCTGCACAAACTGAGCCTCCAGGATTTTTGTATTGGGGAATAAACTTATAAACCCTTTGTTCTAAAGGGAAACAAAATTTTTGTCTCACAAAGAATTTAAATAATGTCTTCTGTGTGTATGTTCTAAAACTACAAACAGTAAATCTGACATAAACATAGCACAGATTATCATTTATACATTCTTATTCTTTCTGAATGAGACTGCATATATAGTTCATTATGAAGCTGAGTAGTGCTCTTTGGAAGAGTCATTGAAAACCAGTAAACTGCCAGAATCATAGATGACAGTATCAGAAACAAAATGGTAACAAGAATTATTAGACTATTGATATTGAAGAAAATTAGATGATTGAAGTTTTACATTATTTCAATGCTGGTAGAATCTAGTGAGGCACAATGTTGTAAGTAACATTGTGTAAAGTTTTGTTCCTTCTAATCTCAATTTTCCAGTGTTTATCAAATAACCATACTGAATTTTTTTATTTTTTTTTCTGTATCTAAAGATGATGATGGTATGATTGATTTTTTCCTTCACTCTAGTAATATGGTGTATAAAGTTTATTAATTTGTGTATGTTGAATTATCTTTGCATCTCATGGCTAAATCCCATATGCTTATGGTGTATGATATTGTAATATGCTGTTGTATTTAGTTTTACTTTTGAGAAATTTTGCATTTATATTCAGGGATGTCAGCCTGTGTTTTTCATTTATTGTGTGTCTTTGTTGACTTTGGTGTATAGTCATGATAAGAGGAATTTCTGAGTGGTCTTCCTTCTCAATTTTTCCCCAAGTGTTTGATAATGATTGCACTAATATTTTTAAATGTTTAGTAGAATGCACTAGTGAAGTCACTGGGTCCTTTAGGTACTTTTTGAAGATGTTCAATTACTGATTCAATTTTATTATTAATTCTTAAGTTTCTCAGCTATTCTATTTCTCCTGATATAGTGTTGGAAGGGCATATGTTTCTAGGAATTCATACATTTATTCCTGGTCATCCATATTTAATCAGTATTTAACTGTTGTTTGTCACTTTGATTCTTTGGTTTCCTATGATATAAGTAACAATACTTTTTTTTTTCTCATTTTATTTGGTCTTCTCTCTTTTTTTTTTATTAGTCTTGCTAGCTTTCTTTTTTTATTCCTTTGCAAATCAGTAACTTTGTCTTGTGGTATGCTTTAATTTTCTTCTTTTTATCTTTTTGTATTTTCTGTAGTTTTTTTTATTGTGTTTAATAAGAAACAACTAAATGTCTATATTTTCTTTAAAAATTTTGACTTGTTAATTTTAATTGATCTTTTCTATTTTTTTAAGTTTCTGTTTCATTTGTTTCTCCTGAACTTTGCTATTACCTTATTTACTAACTCAAGGCTATTTTGTCCTTATCCTTTTGTTCCTTGAGGGGTAAAATTAGATTCTTTGCTTGAGATCTTTTTCTAAATGTAGCATTTGTCTCCCTAAATTTTCCTCTTAGAAGTGTTTTTTCTACATACTATATATTTTGGTATGTTTTATTTTTGTTTGTTCAAAATATTTTTTAATTACTGCTTGATTTCTTCTTTGAACCATTGGATGTACACGAGTATTGCTTAATGTTCATGTATTGTCTCCAAGACTCTAACAAATGTTTGAAAAAATATATATAGTAGTTGTTTAATATAAAAGTCTAGTATTCTGAGAAGATAAATGTAGTACTATATCCTTTTATATAATAAAAGATGATTATTCTTCATCATATATTTTTTAAAGATTTATTTATTTATGCATACAAGAGCTGGGGTACAGGCCAGAGTCGCAGGAGGTGAGAGGATTCACCAGAAAGAGTGGGGAGCAGAACAGGCAGACTGACTGAAACACACTGCCAAGGGCAGCAGCAGGTGAGGCAGGAGAGGTCTGCTACACCATGGGGTCCCTTCCTTGGCCTGTGGCAGGGATCGAACTAGTGCTGCAGTGACTGCGGTTTGCTTCATAGTGTGTTGCTTAACCCACTGCACGACCAGGGAGGCCCCCTCTTCATCATATTTGTAGGAAACTTACTAACATCAAAATAAAAGAGTTTCCTTAATATATCAACCTCAATATAGTAATAGAATCAGGAAAAAAATACTATTTTGCTTCACTATATTGATATTCATTTATAAAAAAAAAAACTGATTCTTATCTATGGGAGAAATGAAACGCTGAAAAAGCAAGTATGCCTTGGAAATTATGTATTTACCAGCTTTAACTTTACCCCTATTAATCTAAAGTTATCAAGGTCTTAAATAATTATTAAAAATATTACCAAGTTCCCTATTTATCATGTATTCTATTGTGTAAACCATTAAAATATTTGCTAGAATCTATCAAACTGTAACCTGAAAACAGAAAATATAATTTCAAACTAAAAATATACAAAAAATGTTATATAGTTTCTACAAATCATAAATGTTTCTTCCTGAATGAAAGATAATTTACTGATAACATCAATGTTTCAAAATTGTTTTAATTGCACCACACTGGGATTTAAAAGAAGTGTTTACTAAATAGTGAATAAATATGAGTGAAATAATTTAAAAGAAATAAATAGAGGGAAACACAGGCACACGCATAAACAACTTGTGTCATTGCTCAGTTTCAAAATACATATATTAAATAATCAATTACCTAGTAATTAGCAAAGCCATTGATCCAATTTAGAAGTTCTTACAAGTCAGTTTTAAGAATACTAACAAACACAGTTTAGTTTTTTTTTAATTTAGGAATTAATTAAAACCTATTAACAATATTTGATATTATTTGATAAACATGGTGGAAATGAACAAAGTCACAGTCACACCACTTAATGTTATATTCTTGAGAATCTCAACACAATGTTTTAAACTCTTTGCATGTAGTATGAACAGAGTCCAAGGAAGAAATAGATTTTTACTCCATAGGCATTTATCCTCTACATACCATGTGCCTGCTACTAACATCAGTGCCAAAATTAGTATTATGGAATGAAAGAGAAGATAATGTTTTGCAATAAAAGATGACTGGAATTTTATAGTGGTAGTGCCATATATTTTGCATATGGAAGGGCAAAGGGTGAGGAAGGATGGAGAAATTATTGGGATCTAATATCTGTAGGGAATCTTAGGAAAATTAGGCTATGTGATGTGGTTTTCATGGGACCACTAATGGAAAATAACTTGGAATTGGTCCTTAATTTTTATTAAAAAAAAAAAAGAACAAATGTATATTCCTGAGAAACATTGAAAAAGTTTACTATAAAAGAACATAAAATTTTATTATTCTAATCTAATTTATTCTGATAGATTTTATAATACTTTTTTAAAAAATAGTTCAAATTTTAAGTTTCTAAAATTATTTTTTTTTTAAATTCCAAAGGTAAAATTGATTTAAGTTCAACTCATTTTTTAATTTGCAAATTCCTTCAAAATATGGCATTCCAGTTTTCGCATTGGGTATGTGTGCATATATTACATGTATTTAATATATGTACATGTAATCTAACTAGATATCCTGCTGTAATTGGAGATGGCTTTATTTCCTTTTATGTTAAGCATCTAAGCTTTTCAATCTCAGATAATATCCTGCATAGCATTTACAAAGCATTGGACTCTGACCAGTTCTCTTTTATAAGCAGATCAAAGGTCAATCTTCTCTTAGTTGTGTCCTTAGTTTATTCTGGTTAGCTAAATTAATGCCTGAGGTAATGAGTTCTTGGATATTGAAGGACACAGTGATATAAAACTGTGTTTAAATTTAAGTTACTTAAATCTAAAATTTGTTCCAGATTTTGGTATTTTATTATTATATTATAGACAATAAAGAATATTCATAGGCCAAATCTAAACAGATAAATAGTGATACTAATAAAAAGTTGACCCTAAAGTGTAAGACGCTATAGCAAATTAAGGTTTTCAGTAAACTAGTGTTACTTTCTGTAGAATTCATGTTAAAATAAAGTGTTTCCTTTACTGAAGGTTATTATATATATATTGATATCAATTAAAGTTTTCCTTATATATTTACTCTTTAAATGCTTAAAACAAGGCATTTATGCCCTTTACATCTTTCTTAATTTGATGTTGATGATAATATCATACTGGATATTTTAAAGGAAATGCAAGATAATTCAGAAAGAACATTGTTCATGAGATAATGTATATATCTGATAGTCTTGTGTAAGTCTGGTGTTGTTTTAGGAGGAGTCATTTTATATGACTGTGCAACCAAAAACGTCAGACAGTTACTTGAAATATAATGATACTAAGTCATAAATTCCCAGTTTTTGGAATATTTTAGTCCAGTGGAAATTTATTATGGTATAATCTTATGATTATTTGTTCTTTTTCTTTAATGATTTGAATCTTACCATTGCTTTGATAGAAAAATTAGAACTACTTTTCAACATAAGATAATTTTGCATGGGGCCTCTCTAGTGACACAAGAGGTTAAATTGCAGCACTGTGAATCTATCTATAGCCACTGCAGCACGTGTTCAGTTAATCCCTGGCCAGGGAGCTGATCCACATGGCACAGCAACCTCTCCTGTCTTTCTGCTGCTCCCATTAGCTGTGTATTTCAGTATATCTGCCTGTTCTCCCCACTCTGTCTCTGGTGAATCCTCTTAACCCCCACCCCTACACCTCTGGCCTATACCCCAGTTTTTGTATACATAAATAAATAAATCTTTATTTTACTTTATTTTTTGCAAAAAAGTCTAGGAGACTTAAAGAACTTACTTAACCTCTCTCACAGAAGAGAATAGGAAAAAAAGTCTGTAACTTAACCATTCTCATTCTTGGTATAAAACTTCAAGCAAAGCATCTAGTGTTTTATAAGATTTTTAAAATATTCTTTTGATGGCAAGACAGTGGGGTGAATCTTGGATAGATGAAACAGAGAACTCTTTGAGAGAAGGCTGCCAAGTCAGGCTAGCTGTCCAGGGTGTTGTAGGTGTTGTGCAGGGTTGCAAGCTGGAGCTGTAGAGGACAGCTTATGTTTACAAATCATGTGGGGTAGCTAAGTTTCACAGGCTTTATTGGGATTTATAAATACATATATCATACTCACCTACTTATTACTCCTTACTATGATGAATGCTCCATGAGAGAACATTGTCATAGCTTTTTTTCTTCATATGTATATGCCAGTTCCTAGAAAAGTGCCAAATATAAAGATACTTAAATATTTGTTGAATGAAGAAATTATTAAATAAGTAAATGCAAAAGCCAGCAATAGTTTGACTTCACTCCAGAGTAATAATGGTCTCTAAACTGATGCACAAACAACCCAGGATTTTCAGAGCAATTCAAGTACTTCTATTTACTTTTTTCCATAAACAATATAAAAAAACAGACTATTGATATTTGGAAAACATTTCATGATGCTAATTTTTAATTTTCTGTTCTCTTCCCACTTTATTCTGTTTACCCTCAAACTATCTAACATTTGAATTAATCAAAATCAAATGCAGGGCATCCCTGGTGGCACAAGGGGTTAAGTCTCAGCACTATGAAGCTACCCTCAGCCACTGCAGTGGGAGTTCAATCCCAGGCCAGAGAGCTTACCCACTTGGTGCAGCAAACCTCTCCTGTCTCTCCCGTTATTCCCCTCAGCAATGTGTTTCAGTCAGTCTGCCTGTTCTGCTCCCCACTCTGTCTCTGGTGACACCTGCATCTCTGGCCTGCATCCCAGCTCTTGTATGTATAAGTAAATAAATCTTTTTTAAAATGTCAAATGCAGCTGCTAGGAGCTACTAGTGGATTATGTAAAAAAAAAAACACTGTTGTGAAAGATCAGGTATCTGGAATGATGCTATGACAATAACATACTTTGGTAAAATTTTAATTAGTATATTAGGTGCATAAACTTGCTTTCTTATGATCGACATTTCTTGTTACTCTCTCACCTAATCCTAGTTGTTACAGTTTATTTTATTTTTGCCTTATTTAAAGTTGTTGTTCATGTTACAGTCATGAAGGTCTTGGTCATGAAGCTAGACATGATACTCACTGCTGATTTAATATAATGATGAAGTATTGTTTGCCTATGGTCAGGTGTCTCATTAAGTGGCCATAAACCAAGCATAGTGCCACTGAATTTACTTAAGGATCGCTAAAATGAGATAAATCCTATAATTGTATGATCATTTCCATAGAATATTTTGCCTTATGTTATTTAAAGTTTTTATTATAAATATATGGGTCATTTAAAACCTTTTAAGACAGGTTTAAGTTTCCTTAAAATTGACAGTCTCAAAGCAAATTAAATAACATTTTCTAGTGAAAATACATGTGCAGTCAAATAAAAAAATAGAATATATGTTGCATTGGAAGCCAATTACATTTAAAAATGACAATTTTATTTAAATAATCTATTTTTTTGGTTTTCACAGCATTATTTGACATATATATAACACCTAATCTAACAAAATAATTCTGTCAACCTCCTAGAAAATAATATCTGATTGTCAATATTTAAACTTATATCTGGAGTCTTAGTAAGTATATCAGAATTCCCAGCTATGGTTATCATTTTTTAAAAAATATTTTTATTTATTTATGCATACAAAGCTGGGGTACAGGCCAGAGGCATGGGAAGTGAGAAGACTCACCAGAGAGATAGCAGGGAACAGAACAGGCGGATCGACCGAAGTGCACTGCTAAAGGGAGGAGCGGTCTAGGCAGGAGAGGAGAGGCCTGCCATTCCATGTGGGTCCCCTCACTGACCAGGGATCAAACTTGCGCCGCTGTGTCTTGTCGCAGACTTCACAGTGCAGCGCTCAACCCCTTAGCCACCAGGGTGGCCCTGTGGTTATCATTTTAAGTGGAGCTTTGACTTCTGGGATTGGAGACACTTCTGAGAACTTTTCTTTCACTAAGTAGTCTGTATCTTAGGCCTCCTATGGCCTTCATAGAAACTCACTTATCAGATCCCATGGTGCAAGAGAGCTTAAGGCCACATAAAGGTGCTTTGACCCATAAAGGTGCTTGCAGATATACAAGAAAAAATATTTTTCAGTGCTTTTAAATTCTTTTTAAGATTACTAAACTTATAAATGAAAAAAATATATATAATTAAGATTCTTCCATTTTGAATATTGAAATCTGTGGAAAACATGGTAAAGTGTTAGCAATCCATCCTGTTTAAGAATGAATATGAATTTGTTTATCAATCAAGAAGACTATATTTTAAAACAGATCTACAGTAGTATATGGAAACTTGGGAAATAATGACATAGAGTAAATATAAACAATGATTGCTGTGGGTTAAATAATTCTGTATGAAGCTCAAGCAATTATCTGTTAAATAAACTTATTTAATAATGTGGAATTTTTTAAATAATGTAAAATATTAGCCATGCTATATAAATATTTATTTAGATTTTGAGAAATTATTTGACAACTATTCCAAATATATATATATATATTTATAGTCTATATGTATATGATAGAGATAATGAAAAGGTATGAAATTTAATAAATAAATGTGTTTGAATCGCAATTCAACTCATTTTGACTGTGTGGTTATGAATAAGATGTTTATTCTCTAGCTACTAGTGGAATAATTAAACTGGGTGTTTATGAGAATTTATTTTTTGTTTTTTTAAAGATATTTTATTTATTTATGCATACAAGAGCTGACATGTAGGCCACAGGTACAGGGTGGGGAGTGGGCAGAGTGAGAGGATTCACCAGAGACAGTGGGAAACAGAATAGGTGAGTAGACTGAAATATGCTTCTAAGGGGAGCAGCAGGTGAGACAGGAAAGATCTGCTGTCCGATATGTGCGTCACTCCCTAACCAGGGGTAGAGCTTCATAAGTGCTGTGACTTAATCCCTTGAGTCATCAGAGAGGCCCAGTACCCTATTTTGTTATCCTTCATACCAGCTGTGTCTTTTTAGATAAAATTCATAATTCTTTAGAAAACCAATGACATAAAACATGTAATTTCATATTATTTTAATGAATAAAAATATAATAAGTAATAACACAGGATAATTTTTTCATTAAAAATAGTGAATTATTTTCAGTATTATCAGAACCATTTTAAAAGCAAATATGATTTTCCTTATAAATTTGTTTTGTAAGAATATGAAAGATGTGTTATAATACTATCTAAAAGAATTGAAGTGGGATCTCAAAGTAGAATTGCAATCATTTTATTGTTGTATTGTTATAATTTTTGTAAAAAATATTGTTATAAATTTTTTGTTGCATTGTTATCCAACATTAGTCATTTGCTTGAATAATGTACTGATGTTGGCCTTGGAGAATATTAAATTACTGTTTCCTCTAAGTTAGTGAGTATTTTAAAGTTGCATCAGATTTTTGGGAAGCAGTAATTAGTAGAAATAACTAACTGAAATAAAATTTTAGGTAATGCACTTCTAAGAGGAAAAGCCATAGGCATATTTACTTTTTTTCACACATCACTGACATTTAGATAGAAATGCTGTTAATTAGTAGAATAATGTTCAAAGAAGTCAACACTAGGACAATGCAAGAAAACCCTTGCTAATGAGCCTGATGTTGATTTATTTGTTGCTTAGAATTTTTCAAGCAATACGTAATTGTTAGCAGTTTTTATTTTTACCAGATCATTATATTTTCCTGAATTACTTACGCCCTTTGGTTACCCCCTTGCCAAGTGTATGAAATTTGAAATTTACAAGAAAATTATGTTTTGTAGGAATTCAAAGGTTTACCCTAAGAAGCAAGTGATGGATATTTTGATGCATATTTTCTATTTATTCAGGAGAACATGAAAAGTCAGATTTAGTTTATGTCTACCAGAAAGTTCCCATACTTCTTGACTGAAGAAGCAAAAATTCTAGTGTTATTGCTATTGCTAGTGTTACTGTTGTTAAAAAGCAGAATTTTCTAAGTATTATCATGTTTTTATTAAATTATTCCCTACCTTCTTCCCTCTCCTCCCCCTCTCTTATTTTCTTTTTCCCTTTATTCACCAAACACATATTGAAGGGAGCAAAAGTGACAGTAGTTTAAAAATCAGTATTAATATATGGATTTCTAACTTGAATTAGAGTAGTCTTTATTAATTCTTTATTCCTAGTGGAAACAATGTGCTCCCAGATCATCTATTTTTAAAATTACTTTTAAAAGCAATAAAATTCATTCTGACTTGGCTCTAACTATAAGACAATAGGTCTTTAACACAATGGTCCTGATGTATATTACATATTTGGCACTATTTTTTTTTAATATTACAAAAATGTTGACTACTTTGACCGAAAAGTATTTTTGCTACTGATAATATGGACATAGTAATTTCAGTACAAACCATAAGAAAACATTAACCTTAGCTATATTCTAGTTTTAAGCAAATAGAATATATTAATGGAAAAAGTATCTTGCTGGTAAGTAAACTTTCCACTTCTTTAAATTCACTTGGCAAAAAGTTATTTTGCAATCTTTATTGACTTAGTTTAATACACTGGTGGAAAAATAATGAGATTCCATACAAATTGATTTTTAATATGCTAGAAGATTATAAAACATCCAGAGGAACACTAAATGCTAATTGGTAAAAGGTAATATATGAAATGTTGAGTATATTTATGTAAATAATCAGGTATTTTATGCAGAAAATCTAGACTTTGTACATGGTTAGCATTTTACCACTTTTTCTAAAAACAGTGAAACAATGCTGAAAGTCTGTCAATTTATCATAGAATAATTTTTTTAACTAAAAGTAACAATATGTCATTTTCATATTGCGTAGGTAATCATAAAACCCAAAATCCTCTTTTATTCTCTATTCAAATAATATTTTCATATGATCCTTAATGTGACCTATTGGTTTATTCCAAAATAAGAGTCATCATAAAAGGTCCTTGAATTGCTGTCAATGTTGACTCATATATGTCTAGAGAGGATAGCGGAATTCTGACCATTTTATATGAGTTTAATTATACAACTTTTATAATGCAAAGAGATTAATGATGTATATTTGTTTTCTTTCTACCTTGATTTTGCATAAAACTTTTACATAACACGTTTTTAATTTTTATGAAGTCATATTTTTCAAAATACATATTTAATTCCTCCTATGACTTTATTTTATTTTTTTAAAGAGTTATTTATTTATGCATACAAGACTGGGGTACAGGCCAGAGTCGCGGGAGGTGAGAGGATTCACCAGCAACAGAGTGGGGAGCGGAACAGGCAGACTGACTGAAATACACTGCCACTGCCGAGGGGAGTAGCGGGTGAGGCAGGAGAGGTCTGCTACACCATGTGGGGCCCCTCCCAGTCCTGCAGCAGGGATGGAACTCATGCTGCATTGGCTGAGGTTTGCTTCATAGTGCGTTGCTTAACCCACTGCGCCACCAGGGAGGCCCTTTATTTTAACTAAACAAAAAACAACAACAACTTCTCCCTTTTGGTATCACAGAATATTTGTGAACTTTTATCTTTTTGTTGTTGTATATATTATATTCAATGTTTTGGTTATTTGAATATAGTTGATGTGTAATATGATATATGGACTCAGCTTTCTTGTTTTGCCAGATAGCTTTCTATAAAAATACCATTAAATGTAATAAACATTTCACCATCTTTAAATGCAACTAACTTTATCATATATGAACTATCCAAGTGTGCCTATTTCATTTTTTTAAGATTTATTTATTTATACACACAAGAACTGGGGTACAGGCCAGAGTTGAGGGAGGTGAGAGGATTCACCAGAGACAGTGGGGAGCACAACAGGCAGACCTACTGAAATGCACTGCTGAGGGGAGCAGCGGTGAGGCAGGAGAGGTCTGCTGTACCATGTGGGTCCTCTCCCTGGCTAGGGATCAAACTGGCGCTGCTGTGCTGCGGATGCTTCAAAGGGCAGTACTCAACCTGCTGCACTACCCTATTTCATTTTTTAATGTTACATACATTAATGTGTACACTGCATCAAGGTGCAGAGGTCAAATAGTGATGTTTTAAAATAGGTAGGTATATTGCTTTACCTGTAACAAGCATTGCATAAGCAGTTCAAAACTAATATGACATCTTTATGGCACTGAACACCTACCCTTTTAATTTGATTGCTCTGCCATCCCAAGCAAACAGCTTCATACTGATATGGTAAGATGAGGATTTCAACTAAAAGCTACCAAACTTACTGACTTTCAAGGACACAACCCAATAACTATCCATATCTCTTCTGCTTAGATCTCATTGACCAGAATCTAGTCACAGAGACATGGCAAGCCACAAGAGAAGATGTGAAATGCAAATTTACTGAATAGCCATGTCCCTAAGTAAAATTTCTGGTGCTGAAAAAGAATTGGTGAATAAGCTTTGGAAGGAAAAATAGAAATCTCTGCCAGACAAACCCAATTAACTATACGGCTTTGTGTTTTGACATCTGGTAAGGAAAATCTGTGCTTAATTCTTTTTGTATCATATTTATTTAGGCTATTTTATCCACTATTCTGCCAGAGGATTTTTAAAATTAGCTAAAAATAAAACAAAGTATGTATTTTTGATTTTCATAAACATTCCAATTATATTGAAAAATTATATATTTACAATATACTGTATACCCACTTTCTATTTATCGAAGGTTTATATGTAGCTTTTGACAGTATTCTTTTTACTTTTAACATAAAGTTTCTCATTAAAATTGCTTACCTTCTAAAATCATATGTATAGATGACCTTCTTGTTACTTTGAAAAGAAAACAGTTATATTCAAAGTTTTGGAAAACTTTCATATTTTTACGTTAATTTGTAAAGATTTATTTATGCATATGAGGACTGGAGTGCAGGCCAGTTTTGAAGTGTGTGAGAGGATTCACCAGGGACAGAGTGGGGAACAGAACATGAAGATAGACTGAAATACACTGCTGAGGCGGGCAGCAGGAGAGACAGGAGAGGTCTGCTGCGCCACGTGGGTCAGTTCCCTCACTGCGGATAGAACTCATGCTACAGTGACTGGTGATACCTTGCTAGCAATGTGTCTTAACCCCTGCACCACCAACGAAGCCCCATATTTTTATGTTTTACATGTGTATATACATATATATATTTATATATATTCTTTTTAATCGTTACAGCTAAAAATATTTTAATTATGTTTTTTCATTATTTTATTCACAAATAATGATTTTCCCCAATTTGAATCTTATTTAGTCTCTGGTTTATAAATCTTTGTTTCTTTAATAGATAATCATGTCTAAAATTATGTCAATTATTAAATGAGAAAGGTGTTTATATCTCATTCTTGATAAGGTAGAAATACATCTCCTTTAACAGAATTCATTATGTTTGAATCATTGCTTGAGACAAATGTCTACTTTATCTAGGAAAGTAATCTGCTATTTCTAATCTTCACCTTGGAAGTATATATTGAAATTCATAGGTTTCTCACATTTTTTTTCATTCCTTTGGTTGCATAATTGTAATAGAGTTCCTAATGTGTAAACACCTTTACTATATAGGAATAATCTTACTGAAAATGTTTGATAGATATTTTATCTCATGACCTTTGTTAGTATTTTACTTAATGTTTTTTTCAAACAGTCTTAACTGAATCTGGTCCATAGTCTCAATTAGAATTTGTTTTTTCTGTGCTTTATTGGTAGGGCATTATATACATGCGTGGATAGTGTTCCTTGGAGTCCATTCAAGTCACACATATATTGTCTTAGCCAACAACCCACATCTTGAGATATAGGAATATAAAACCAGTGTAAAGAGTAGGCATTAAAAGGATAGTTTATGTAGAGGATTCAGACCAGATGTGTATGAGGACGTAGAACAGTTGGTAAAACATAATAAACAGTGAAGAAATCTCTGATTTAGTGATAGGTTTCTAAGGTACTACTATCCAACTATAAATATACTGAGTCACTTAAACCTTATTCCTATGTTTAATGTAGTGCTATTTGGAATAGCCAAGCTATGGAATAACCTAAATGTCTCAAAACAGATGAGTGGGTCAAAAAGATGTGGCATATATATTCAATGGAATACTACTCAGTGATCAAAAAAGATAAACTTATGACTTTTGCAGCAATGTGGATGGAGGGAAGGGGTTATACTAAGCAAAATAAATGAGAAATGCAAAGATAAACACTGGATGGTTTCATTTATATGTGAAATATCAAGAAACTAGACAAAAATATGACAAAGACAATCTTTGAAATCTGACCATAGGGCTGAGGCATCCAGGAAGAGAAGATGAAGGGGGAGGAGTAAAAGCAGGAGGAGAAGAGAACTTTGGACTATGACTAAGGCTACAGGAAGGGCAAAGTGATGAACTGGGAGCAAAGGGGAGAGGGTGGTCTAATGGAGCACAGGTTTGGTTTGGTGGTGGATGTGTTTAAATAACATGCAATTGTGGAGAGGTAAACCTATATTCCTAAGACTTATGTTATGACATAAATCAGCACTACCTCAATAAATATAACTTTAAAAAAGAAATAGGTAAGTGGGTGAAAAAATTAATTCTAGCAATGTGCTTTATTTAATCAGATATAGCCAAAATATTATCTTTTCAATCGGGAATCAATAAATACATCATTGGGGCCTCCCTGGTGGTGCAGCGGGTTGAGCGCCTGCACTGTGAGCATCTGCTGCAGAGCAGCGTGATTTCCATCCCCAGCCAGGGAGGGGACCCACATGGTGCAGCAGACCTCTCCTGCCTCACCGCTGCTCCCCTCAGCAGTGTATTCCAGTCAGATGCCTGTTCTGCTCCCCACTCTGTCTCTGGTGAATCCTCTCACCTCCCTCAACTCTGGCCTGTACCCCAGCTCTTGTGTGCATAAATAAATAAATCTTTAAAAAAAATAAAATAAACACATCATTAATCAAATATTCTTCCCTCCCTCCCTCCCTCCCTGTTGTTTTTCATAGTGAACCTTCAAAATGAAATGTGTATTTTAAATTACTGCACAGCTTACATGTGCTAGCTGCATTCTCATGCCCGGTAGCCACGTGTGGTCATTGGCAATGTTATCGTTTTAGGTTTTGACTCACTTATATATTTGTCAATTTAACAACTTACTTCTGAAACCTTTCTTACAGTATGTATCCAATCATATTTATAATTAAAGACACGAACCTATAGAAGTTCAGATTCTGGACATGACCTCTATATGACCTCTGCTCTATGGGCTTTATTACTTAGTCTGTAGATCATACATAGCCTAGCTATCACTGTTAATCTTGATGGATATCTGCGAATTATTTTCATGTTTCATTAAGTATTTCAGAAGTAATTCAGCACTTGGTAAGGCATTTGTGGATTTCAATTTTTTTTTTTTATGGAAATGTGACTAGTTTCCTTGAAGCTTTTGTTTACCATATCAGAGGAGAACATCAATACGATATTTCTTGAGACCTCACATCTATAACAAGACATACAGTTTACCTCTATAACTACACCAAGGGAACTCATAGTACAGACATATCCCCAGTGTGAAATCATTATTCACTCCCTCAAAGAGTTTTTCATCGTTTTCTCTATAGCAAAGTAGTTTACATAACATGGGGAAAATTCATTAATGAAAGAGTTTACTGTAATACATCAATAAGACCTCTGGGTATGAGACTGGTCAAGATTCATTTCTTATTTCTCCCATTTTGTTTGATCTATGTAGTTTACTTTTGTTTCAATTATGGCATACTTAAGTTAAGGCAGTATAGTTCATGGCATATGAGAATTGTGACAATTTATTAAAAATTGAAATTTGCAAAAGCGTTTATTTTATTCAGATTTTCAAATAGACTACAGTAGTCCTGGTACTTAGTAATTTCTTTATTATTTAAGAAAGCATTGCAATTTTAATTTTTAAAACATTTTATCAGTGCTATCATATATGCTTGTCATTACTTACCATAATTTGATTTTCTCAGTTTTTCCTATATATTTTTCTATTTCTTGATTAGAATTTCTCCTCTTTTATTAAATTTTTTATGTTTCTATGAAACACATGAAAGATATGAAGTGAATTTTTGATGTTTTTGCAACTGTTGGTTTTTAACTTTAATATATTTGTTTTAAATTCATTTGACCAAAAGAATTGTCTATGAATTCCCTGTCTAAAGCAGTTATCTTCAAAGGCCATAATAATATTGTTTTGTGTAATGTGCAAAAATGTAGCTGTTTGTTCCCTCAAAATTTTAATATGCCATGCAATTTCTGTGAGTTTTCTGAGATGCCATAGTGCCTCTCATTGTTTATTAGCTAAAAATCTGGACTTCCATGTTATTTGGTATAGATGAAGCACCATAAAAATGCAGAGCACTTTTATGAAAAGATAAAAAGCAGGAATTAAAAGATTACTGCAGTCATATAACTCATTAACTGGATAGGTATATAGGATATAGGTTTCATGAAATGCTGACCATAGAAATTTATGTCAATTCATATAATCATTCTGACTAGTTCAGGTATAGCTCTTAGATATCAATATATCATTAAATATAGCATGTCTTTTATATTTATATTTTCATTCAATTTAAGCTTTTCACTCATTTTAGAGCAACATGTACATAGTAATTATACATCCTTTGGGTTACATTAATTATTTATGAAATACATTTTCATTATTTTATAAAGGATACATTTCTGATTAGTTACAGATTTTTAGTAATTCACTTTTAATACTTTTGAGGTTTTTTATGTTAGGGTTTTGTGCTATGAACTGACCTTATTTAACACTTCTTTAAACAGCTAGAATGCTTCCTTGAAACTATTTGTCTTAGAAAAGTAGTTTTAGAATGTCTCTTATTTCTTATTTGTATTCATTCAGTATTTGTTTTGTTTGTAGTAAGATCTTCTAAACAGACTAAAGCATCCTATTTATGGTCTCCTGACCATTTCTCATTTAACTTAACTTTATTGCTTGATGTACTCCCATCTGCTTTTGATCAACCTTCCTGGGCAGTGATATAACTGTTTGACTGTTTTCAGCAATTATTTCACTAATCTTTTTCCTACAGCAATAAAAAGTCTCCAGTGAGAAATAGACAAAATGCTTAGGGTGAATGAGACAGCATAATTCCTTAAAGATAACCACTGGAATAGCAGTCTAAATTCCTTATTTGTTTTTCTAGATTTTCCCAAATCTACATGCATCAATGTGAGATTAAATCTTTTTACATTGCTGTTTTAACTGTAGTCTGAACTGGGTGGACTATTTGAACTACAAGGTCCTTTAGCTCTAACAACCTTTCCCTGGATGTTTTAAGATTTTGTTGAGAGTTGGACCAGGGCCCAAAGAAAACTCTTAATTTCTGTTCTACCCTTGAAATAGTTGAAACTGTAGAAAGCTACAAGCTCTGCCAATGCTAATGAGAAGGACTCATTGGAATCTGCTGGATTTATAAACTTAATTTGTATGGAAAATTTATTTATAATTTTTCTATAGATATTATATATTAAATAAAAGTTCTTTGGGATGTTTAAAATATACCTTGAAAATATTTGTTATAAAAAAAACTGCTTAGAAATGTGTAGAAACTTTCGTGTAAGTAACTTATATAGCCCATAATTCTAAATAATTTCCCATTTGTTAATTTATTTACTTCTTAAAAGTGTACTTTGTAGGCAGAGCTACAGCAATCATGCTACTTATTTTAAAAATGTATATAACAAAGATATTGAAAGTTCCTAACTATGGAGACTCCTAACATTTATTCTAACCAAACTAGCTTGAATAACTGAAAAACTGTGCCCTGGATATATGTTCTATGACCTCCATGCCCTCTTCCACCACAGAAATGATATGTTGTGATATTGTGGTTTATAAGAAATCCATATTTTATTCATTCTCACAAGTTTAGTCTTTTCTCACAGTTCACTTTCCATTTCTTGTGTTGTGAGTGACAATGCTACCTCTTATTATACTAATGAAAATAACTTTTGGAAACACTTGGTGGGGACTGGATATCAGGGAAACCAGCCTGAACAGAGGGTAGGAATTTCTTTCCTATGATTTCCTTGATTTCCTGGGAGGGGAGAGGGGGTTAACATTGGAATACAATTGCTAATAGTCAATGCCTATGTATAGAAGCTTCTATAAAAGCCCAAGAGGAAGGGGGTTCCATGATCTTTTAGGTTGGTGAGCACAAAGATTTGGGGGTTTGAGGGAGAATGGCATTCCCAGAGAAGGCATGGAATCTGTGTCTTTCCCTCATACCGTGACCTATGTATCGCTTGCAAATAGCTGATGATTCATATCCTTTAGTACTCTTTGTAATAATAATCTGGTGAAAGTATTTCTTGAGTTCTGTGTGCTGTTCTAACAAATTAATTGAGTGTGAAGTGGGTATCCTGGGAATTTATGATTGATAGCCAGTTGGTCAGAAGCACAGATAATAATCTGGGGCTTTCAAAAGGCACCTGAATTCTGAAGGAGGTATCATGGACATATCTGATCTGCAATTGGTTTGTCAAGACCATGGGCTTTTGTGTGAATTTTACAGTCTTGGGAGAATGATCCTTTACCCTGTGGAATTTGATACTATCTTCATATGACTAGTGCCTGAATTGAGTTGAATTCATAGATACCCTGCTAATGTCCAAAATTGCTTGTTAGTATAAGGAAGTATTTGTAGCCACACACAAGTTAGAAATAGGCCTACAGGACACCCACCAACAATACAGTACATATTAGACATATTTTTTTAAATGTAAATTTCTTTATAGAAATTTTGCTCTCCAAAAGAACAGAGTTAAATTGCATGACTTAGTTGACTTGCACATTTATTAATGTAACACTTTTTGACATTTTTTGAAAGTACTTCATCCATATGAATCCTGAAAGTCAATAACATTAATAAAAAATTGATTTAACATCCATATTTGTCGTAGCAAAGATGTAGGTTATAGAACATTATTTTTTCAATGTTTTTCCCCTTTCTGCTTAAGGAAAAATAGAATCAATACTTATCAATTTGCAATTTAGATACTTGCATATTTCAGTTTATTTAGCTAACACTTCTTCTCATTTTCAAGGTTTCTACTGCATTTGAGCAATAATTTCCAACCTTAGAACATAAATCATAATATCATTCAGTCCTGAAGTTTGGTTTCAAATCTTTAAAATGTGCTTAAAGCATAAAAACAGAGTTAACATGTTTCTTTCTCCCAGCTCTCCAAAGGAGACTTGCTTTTAAAATACCAAATAATCACTGTCCCAAATCTCCCACTAATATGTATGTCTTATACTAAAACTTTCTGTATGTTATTTACTAAAGCAATGAATGGGTGCACATATGTATATAAATACAGATAATTATTTCTCCTACTACATGAAAACACTAAAATACAGTAAACACTCATAAATTTTAATTATAAAATAGTTTAAATATAATTTCTCTTTCAGCCTTTGTTTCTTTTTCTCTCTGATGTATAAAAAGTTGTACTACTATTTATGATTAAGTGAGAAGAATAAGAAGGTATTTCAAGCCAGTCTACCTGAGGGCCTTAGTTACACACAGGTACAGAGTTAAGGGCTATATAGCCCAGAGCACAAAAGGAATGGAATTGAGGTTAGATCCATGAAATGTGTTAAGACTAGTCTGCCAATGTGGAAAGCACAAAAAGCTCCAGGAGCACTTAATAGTAATTTTTAAAAATCTTTAACTCCCTTCCTGACTAAAGGTTCACTACTATTCCTTCATTGAACACAAAGATGGGAAAACAGTGTGTGTTTTTGTAGATGAAGAAAGAGAAGTCGGAGAACATATGTGAATTGCCCAACCAAATAATTATCAGAGCCAAAATTCAAACTCAGGTTGAATTTTCAACAACCCGCTGCTATAATTAATAATGTTAATAGAAATAGCAGTAATGTTTTAAAAATATTTATTGAATGTTCCCTGTAAGCCAGACTGTGTAGTAATTAAATTGTGGATTTTACAATTAGACAACAAAAAAAAGCATTGATTAATTTTTAGTCAAATTCTGACTTTTCTTTCTTCAACTAAGCTAATCTAATCTATTTTTAAGTTCCGAACACTCATCAATGCATAACTTCTTGTAGTGAGGAGAAATATAGGGGTGAGGCAAGAGGCACAGGGTTGAAAGAGTTCACCAGAGACAGTAGAAATCAGAAAAGTTGGATTTATTGCAATACCCTGCACAAAAACAGGAGGTGAGACCTCTGAGATGTGTGCATGAAAGAGAATTTGAGGCTGTCTTTAACATTCTGTTTTCTTAGACTTTCTAACTTGGGGCAATAATTTACACCAGCTGGATGTCTGTTCTTAGGTGCCAGCCCTTGACACAGAAACATGCCCTACTCTCTGCTTCTGCATTCCTGGAACTGGACTGGTTTTCTGATGTGGAGGTAGTTTTTGATCGCCTTGCACCCAAGGCAACCTTATCAATTCCCTTATCTATTCAAACCTCCCAAACCTGTCTGCTGGGATGGGAGTGGGGCTTAGTTTTTAACCTTATTAAAAAGGTACCTAGACACTTTGTTGAACTGAAAATATAGATTTGTGTAAAAGACAAGTAAATGAAGAATATTAGAAATCTAAAGTTTATAGTCATTTTTATTTCACTTGTTTTTATCCTTCACTTTAAGTGTAGTGAACTTTTAATATTAGAAAATTATTTTTTGTGTACATTTCTTGCTTTCTTTTTAGCTTAATACTTGGATTTTATCTTTTCTTGTTCACTAGCACTTTCAGAGGTGAACTGAGGGCATAGAGAAATTAAAAGATTCAAATCAGCTAAACATATGTTTGTTGTTGGGGCTGGCAGTCAGTTTAGATTACCAGTGTGGTTTTTGGCAGCTTATAGTTTCATAATTACATTGCAGTAATGTTTTCATTTTAAATTTCATGAATACAAGTTAACATTGGATGTTTTCTTCAGGTTATTCTATACATCAAAGTAGTACTGTAGGAGGTAATCCTCAGGGAAAGGGGAGGTTGCAGGTTCTCTGTCCCACACTAAGGAAAGGTGGAGCTGGGCAGGAAGGAGGAGATGCTGGAGAAGAGACTGAGAGAAGGAAGGAAGGAGATCAAGAATCAGACCTGGAGGAAGCACAATCAGAAGGACATGACCTAGGATTATATCAGGGACTTGGGACATGGAATAGACATTTGAATGAGATAAAGATGTAGGTGAGAGGCCTGTGGAGAGGCTGACAGTGGCTGCCTTTATCTTGACTTGGGTTCTGATTTTGCTCTTTTTCTTCCAGACTTGCCTGACTCCTTCTGCCCCTTTCCTATGGACTCCATCAGAAGGTGCCTTAGACTTGTGGCAAACTTTTGGGCCTCAGTGCTCTTGCTTTGGGCCAACCCTGTTGGACTGGACATTTACCCACAGGGGCATAGTAACTGTGTATATCATGTGGAAACTAGCACTTTTTTTAGTTCTAGTTAAATAATTTTATCTATTCTTTCCCTTAATTGTATTAAAGTTATTTTCTATTGAGAATTCATGCACTAGAGTATTTTTTGTCTTGATGCTGTTGGTGGCAGACCTTATTTAGAGCAGGCAGGTGTCGAGATCATGGTCTGGGGTTGCCTCTCACATTGCTTGCTAACAGTAACTTCTTTTTTCAATTTGAATTCCTGAAAATAAAACATTGAATTATTGACTAGGCTGTTGATACAAATGTAATTGGAAATCAAATTAACTTAACTATTCATCATATCACTTTGTAAGAAGGAGAAAGAATACAACCCAAGTTAACAATCATTACTATTACAATGGAGCCATTTATTTATTTATTTTAAAAGAACCAGTTTATTTTATTTTATTTTTTTAAAGATTTATTTATTCATATAAGAGCTGGGGTACAAGCCAGAGTCACGGGAAATGAAAGAATTCACCAGAGTGGGGAACAGAACAGGCAGACTGATTGAAATACACTCCTGAGGGCAGCAGCGGGAGAGGCAGGAGAGGTCTGCTGTGCCATGTGGGTCCCCTCCCTGGCCGGCAGCAGGGATCAAACTCGTGCTGCAGTGGCTGTGGTTTGCTTCATAGTGAGTTGCTTAACCCACAGCACCACCAGAGAGGTCCCAGCCATTTATTGAAGTTAAAACAGGACTTTCTCAGTTGCCAAAGAAAAATTGCTCTGTAAAGATCAACAGGCAAGAAATTCTATATTCAAAACTATTTTAATAGAACTGAGTCATTTCTGAACTAAAAGACTGGAAGATATTTAAACCCTGGTGTGAGCTAATGCAAAAGAACTGGAGGACATTAGAGACAAGATTGATCAAAGTGATCAGGCCATCAATATTTGCTAATTGTTCCTTGTAGGCTGCTACCTTCCCGCAGAGGCTAGAAGATAGGATCGCCATTTCCTTAGATGATTACATTTTAAAGGATGGCTCCCAGTCTTTGAGAAAGCCATTCCTAGGCTATAAAACTGACTAGAGGCTAAGCAAGGATTTATATCTTGAAGAACTGGAGGAAGAATATGCCACTGCAAGTTTTTAAAGTAAAAGCCCTAAGAAAAGGGAGGTCAGTGGCTCATAGGCAGAAAGAAGCTTGTTTTAGGGTTAGTCAGGAATATTGAGGTCCTTTTGATCATAGTATCTATAGAAATATTGAAAGAAAATATCTGAAAAGACAGAGGTCACAAATTTTAACCCACAATCCAATAAGGTCACTTTAGCCTGCCTCAATAAGCATAAACTTTAATGCACAGGAGAATTTGATATAATCATTAGTACTTTACTTAATTTACTATAATATTAGAAGTTTATGGAGCCTTTGGATTTGCAAAATATAATGACATTTTCTGTTCCATATTCAATCCACTGTCATTTGAGCAAAGACAAATACTTTCTTCTTAAAGATTTTCAGCAAACAGTTCATGTTGAAACTGTTATACTACAAAATTTTCCAATAATTCAAAAACCAAAAATAGCTCAAGAAATATTTCCTTGGGCTATTTATGTCTTTGGCAAAGAAAGTTCATTTAAAACGTAATTACTTATTCTTCACATTTTGCATGAAATATGTCACCCTCCAAACTTGTCTCTAGGCAATCACTTCTAAATTCCTGGAAGTAGATCTTTTGAAAAGGTTTCTGAAGAAGATTTTGAGACAAGTATTAGGCCAGGGCCATCAGTCATATTTAGGAAACATTCCCTCTTTCTAATGATAGTGAAGTGAATGAAGTCAGTGAAATAACTGGACTAATAAATAATATAGCCCCAAAACTCCTCCACTGGGACAGTTAAAGAACTTATCAATCTATAAAATGTTCAATTTATGTAATATTTTAACTGTGGCAATAACAAAATAATTTCATTTTTACTTGTAAAATACTATATTTGTAATAAAAATCCTAAATATTTTAATATTCCTAAGCTTTGCATATTTTTCATCCATTTGTTCCTTTCTTAACTTACCATTGTTTTAAAAGTATTTTCAAGTGAATACAGTTTTGAGAAATTAGTTTTTGTAATTAACTTCCCTAGTTAATTAAAATTTTTTCATAGAAAAATTTAAAAATAGATGTAGACTTTTCTTTTTAATTTCAAATGGTCAGAACCTATTTCAAAGTAAAAGAGACAGGGTTGCTAGGCAAATGATAAAATGGGAAGATAGTTGATGCTTTATTAATACCTCTCTCTCTCCCAATTCTGAAGACAGCACAGTGTCCTCTTGAAAAGTTTATCCTCTACCTGGGCACAAAATTGCTGACAAATTTCCTAAAAGAGTAGATGTTCATCGGATATTTTTCTGACTCTTATGGACATTCTAGGTTGTTTGCTATGATACAGATTTCTTTGGAAAAGGAAGTTATATTGAATGACTTGTGGCTCCAGTAAACAAATTATGTTGTATCCATCCCTCCTACATACACACATTTTCGGTCTTGTTCTTTATACTAGAAGACTATTGTATAGTAGTCAGAAGACCTTTCTGTAAATCAGTGTGATGATGACTATAGTTTCCATCATCTCTTGCCTCTAGGATTCTGTTTTTATCTACCACTCCCTGTATTACATCTTTTTCAAAGAATGCTCTATTTTACTGCAACCTGTTGGTTATAATACCCTAGGTCAATCATCTTCAACTTACTCTAATAGAAAGGAAGAACTAAATGGAGCTATATGGAAGACCATGGTTGTGTTGGGAGTCTGGATGTGCTGAAAGAGAAGAGGGAGGAGTTTCTCATTATATTTATTTAATTGTATTTGACAACATTTATAGTCCCCAGGGAGTTCCCACCACCATTTCACCCGTGCATCATCACCTCATACCCTTGTGTTCTTTATGCCCTCCTTCCCGTCTTTGCCCCCCCCCCCCCCCCCCCCCCCCCCCCCCCTTTNGAGTTCCCACCACCATTTCACCCGTGCATCATCACCTCATACCCTTGTGTTCTTTATGCCCTCCTTCCCGTCTTTGCCCACCCCTCCCTCCATCCCCCCTCCCCCATGTTCCCTTTGGTCTATCTATAACGTTTTGCTTTTGTTGAGTTTGTTTGTTTTTGGTTGTAATCACCCATTTCCTTGAGCTTTCTCTTGTTTTTGTTTTCATCTTTTTGATTTTTTATTCTAGTTGTTCTTTCACAGTCCTCCTAAAAGTGAAGCCATCCGATATTTTTCTCTTGCCTTCTGACTAGTTTCACTGAGTATAATTCCTTCTAGCTCCATTCATGTTTTTATAAATGGCCCTAGTTTGTCATTTTTGATTGCTGAATAATATTCCATTGTGCAAATGTACCACATCTTCTTGATCTAGTCAACTACTTTTGGGCATTTGGGTTGTTTCCAGGTCTTACCAATTATAAATAGTGCTGCAATAAACATGGGATTACAGGTACTCGTTTGCATCGGTGTTTTTGTGTCCTTTGAGTAGGTCCCTAGGAGTGGGATTGCTGGATCATATGGTAGTTCCATCCCTAGTAGACCGAGGACCACCATATGCCCTTCCATAGTGCTTGGATTAACTTGCATTCCCACCAGCAGTGTAGTAGAGTTCCTTTTCCTCCACATCCTCACCAACATTTATTGTTGTTTTTTGATGTGTGCCATTCTCACCAGTGTAAGATGGTACCTCATTGTTGTTTTAATTTGCATTTCCCTGATTATGAGAGATGTTGAGCATTTTTTCATATGCCTGGAGGCCATTTGTCTGTCCTCTTTGGTGTTTGTATGTCCTCTTTGGTGAAGTGTCTGTTAAGTTCTTCTTCCAATTTTTGATTGTGTCATTTGCTTTGAGTTTCTTGAGTCTTATGAGTTCTTTGCATATCTTTGTGATCAGTCCCTTGTCCATTGTATGGGGTGCAAAGATTTTTTCCCAATCTGTGATGAGTCTCTTCCTTTTGTTTAATGTTTCTTTTGCTGTATAGAAACTTTTTAACTTGATATATTCCCATTTGTTTATCTTCTCTCTCATTTTTATTGAGTTGGGGGATGCATCTTCAAAGGCATTACTGAGATGTATGTCTTGTAGCTTTTTATCTATTTTTTCTTCTATATATTTGATGGTTTCAGGTCTTACATTCAAATCTTTTATCCATTTTGAGTTGATTTTTGTGCATGGTGTAAGGTAGTGGTCTAGTTTCATTTTCTTGCATGTGGCCAACCAGTTTTGCCAGCATCACTTATTGAATAAACTGTCTTTGTCCCATTGCAAATTATTTGCTCCTTTGTCAAAGATCAGTTGTCCATAGTTGTGTGGTTTTACTTCTGGGCTTTCTATATGGTTCCATTCTGTGTGTCTGCCTTTGTTCCAGTACCAAGCTGTTTTAATTACTATTGCTTTGTAGTATCGCTTCTCGGCCTTTTGGCTAAGATCAAGTGTTTTGTAATAAACTTTGAAGTCTGGTAGTGTGATACCTCCAATCCCCTTCTTTTTAGCCAGGAGAGTTTTGGCAAACCGAGGTTTTTTTGTGTGTGTCTCCATATGAATTTCATCAATAGTTGTTCAATTTCTTTGAAGAATGTCATTGATATTTTTATTGGAACAGTGTTGACTCTGTATATTGCTTTTGGAAGGATGGCCATTTTGATAATGATTTTTCCTATCCATGAACAAGGAATATCTTTCCATATTTTCATGTCTTCTTCTATGTCTTTTAATAGTGTTTCATAATTTTCTTTATATGGGTCTTTTGCTTCTTTTGTTAGATTGATTCCCAAGTATTTGATTGTTTTGGCCTCAATTATGAAAGGAATATTTTTCTTGATTTCTTCAGATTGTTGTTTGTATATAGGAAGACTACTGACTTTTGTGCGTTGATCTTGTAACCCGCTACTTTGCTAAACTGGTTTATTGTTTTAAATAGATTTCAGTAGAGCTGTTAGGGTTTTCCAAGTATATTATCATATCATCTGCAAATACTGATAGCTTTACTTCTTCTTTTCCTATTTGGATGCCTTGTATGTCTTTTTCCTGTCTTATTGCTCTAGCTAGGACTTCCAGTATTATATTGAATAGCAGGGGAGAGAATGGACATCCTTGTCTTGTTTCTGATCTTAAAGGGAATGCTTTCAATTTTTCACCATTGAGGATAATATTGGTGCGAGCCCAGCAGTGTTTCCTGTCCTTCAGGTGACTGAACATAGCCATGGAAGACAGAACTGAAATGTCTGACTCACAGTAAAATGCACAACATTCAGAAGTGAAGGGTTCTCTGAACACAAATTTAAGTTACAGTATGATTTAGCAGAAAACATCCACTCAAACTCTACTAACTTTCATTTTTTTTGTATTTATTTTTCAACCCTATAAATAATTTTCAATTTGGGAACATTGATTTGAGATCCTTGCCTCCCATCTGCTTCCAGGTCACCTTTAATTGATCTGTTTCTTTTCTTAAAAGCTGGCAGTTTTTTGTTTTATTTTGTTTTTTACTTCTGTGTCATATGGTAATGGACCCATGTTCAGTAAGCAAGTAGATAGTATTGTTATAGGACTTCAGCCCCCAAAGAGTGGATCCTTTGCCCTTGAGAAAGAGAATTCACTCAAGAGCTTTAGTTGTAGTTGTACCAGGCATGGCTTTATTATGGAGACTCATACAAGAAGGAGTCAGTTAGGGAAAGGAGAATAAAATGGCTCTCCTAAAGGAGTTAGGAAGAGGTATAAAGTATAAGTCCATTCAAGGTGGGGAGAGTAACAGTGTCATAACTTGTTCTGTAACCCATGCTCAGATGTATTACATTCCAGCTGTGCATGTAGGCATTCTGCCTTCTCCCTTCAGAGATTGTGAGATAATCATTAGTCAGAATTTAATGCTTTGTCTTATCAAGTTGCCTCATGGTCAGGGTCAGGGTAGTGGTCAGATTTGCTTGGGCAGGGCACCCTAGTCCATGAATTAATCCACCTGTTTAAACAGGACTAGGGCAATTCAACTTATGGGCTCACAATTTCTTTTACCTGGGATTTCTCAATAACAACACACTTGAATTTTTATAGCTATATGGCATTGTGTGCACTAGAGAGGAGTGATACTAAAGATAAGAAAATAAGCTAGATTAATAAAGTAGTAGAGATGAAAAATGATACAAATTTGAGAGAGAGAGAAGTGTTTTTGTGGAGTTTCAAAATAGCCCTAGGACATCCATGCCTGTTTTGCAGATGTAAAATGACCAAGCTAGGTTGATCTCCCAAAGATGTGTAAATTATAATCTCTGAAACCTGTGAATCTTTACATGATAAATGAGATTTAATCAAGTACTTTCAAAATGGGAGATAATCCTGTATCCTGAAGGGATAATGTAATTTCAGGTTTCCCTATCAGAAGAGGAATTGGACGAAAATGATAAAAAGGAGATGTATGGTAGAACCACGGTAAGAAAGATGCTCTGTATATCAAGGATTCAAAATAGTCACTAGAAGGTAGGAAAAAGAGGGAAGTAAACAATTCTCTGCTGTTTCCAAAATGACCTCCAGAACTCCAGAGAATAAATACATATTGTGTTAAACTGCTAATTTTATAGTTTTGTTTTCTAATAGCAACAATAAGAAACCAGTACAGTAGCCTACCCAGTAACTGATAAATTTAGAATTTGCAATAACAATTTTCCATCAACACAGTTACTCCTTCGGACCAACCTAAGACTCAATTCCCTTACACTTAAAATGAGTTAATAATACTATGTATTTTCTGGAGTCCAGACCAACCAGAAATACGTATTACTCTAAAAATGATTATATGACTAGAAGATTGTAAATGAACAAGTGACATTAGTGAGCTTGCTTTTGTACAAATTAAATAACCTTTGCTTATAACATTAAGTTCTCTAAAATGTCTAAAAATTATCTATAACAATCCCCTGAGACTCCAGTATATGGCTACTGATTAACATATCTTTTTAAAATATGTAATTATACAAGCAGAAAAAAACCTGAAAGCCAGAAGCCTGCTGTCACAAAAGGGAATTGTGGGTTCAATCAGTTTACATTTAGAACAACAGATTGTGAAACCATGGGTAGAAGAAAAGAGTCTCCTGAGGTAATTTTATCTCTAATCTATAATCCATAAAAAAGGAACAAATTGTGTGCAATCCATCACCATTTAATTGAGCTGTGAATTTCAACTGTTTTAGAAATAATTAAATGAAATCCATTTATACAATTATCTGAATGTATAGTTTCCTTTATGTGACTAAAATTATTATTTTGGAGGCAATGAACCATGGACAATTAATTGTGATGTTGAATTTTAAAACTGAGTCTTAATATCATGAAATAATTTATCATCATATAGCTATAAAATTACTGTACAGTGCTTGGTTAGAATTACTAACATTTAGTGGGCTTCTCTATAAAATATTAGAACACAGTAAACAGCCGTACCTTCACAGTTTTAAACATTCATAAGATGTAGAAGGACAATTCAATGAACACAGGAAGTCAGATTTTAGCTTTTGAATTTATATACTCTTAGTAGCTTAAGTCCTACTAGCTAGTGCTAACATTTTCCTTTGAACATGAAACAGCAGTGGGAACAAGTAGCCCTGACAAATTAATACAAGTAATTTTTATCTATCTATGTTGTAATTTATCTTTGTGCAAGAATTGAACACTAAAATTTTCTTATTTAAATTCAGTTGATGTTTCCCCCAAATTATATTTGGGCAAAGTAGATTTGCATCTTCATATCTGCTTCTGTGTGTACAGGCTCAAACCTCTACAAATGTATATTTTCACATCCTGTCCATAATCAGTGCTCCAGCAATCCTGCACTATGCTCTCCCATCTCTACTCAACTTGGACTCTTGTATCTGGTTGCCTCAAGTTTATTTTTTTTTTTGTTTTTAAGATTTTATTTACTTATGCATATAAGAACTGAGATACAGGCCAGAGGTGTGGGGGGTGATAGGATCCACCAGAGACAGCGTAGGGAACAGGCAGATTAACTGAAATACACTGCTGAGAGGAGCAGCGGGCGAGGTAGGAGAGGTCTGCTGTGCCATCCCGGGTCGGTGGCAGGGATGGAATTCGTGCTGCAGTGGCTGTGGGTTTGCTTCATAGCGCATTGCTTAGACCATTGTGCCACCAGGAAAGCCCCTGGTTGCCTCAGTTTTGCATTCAGATGTTAAGAGTTAATTAATAATTTAGTTTTGATTGATCTTTTGTTGTACTTCACATATAAGTTCAATCATCTGTATTTGTCTTTCTCCATACTTTCCATACTTATTTCACTTAGCTTTATCCTCCCCACCTTCATCGTTGTTGCAAATGGCAGTTTGTCCTTTTTTATAGCTGAGTAGTATCCCCCCCCCCTCTCTCTCTGCATATGTGTGTGTGTTTACCACATTTTTCTTGTCTACTCCTTTGCTCTTGGGCACTTAAGTATAGAGAGTAGAGCATAGGACACAAACTACAATCTACCTGAATAGTTAAGTATTCTGTGAGCATCTTAGAATGGAGTTCTTTTGTATTTTCTGGAGTCCAGAAAATGCACTCATGCACTAAGGTCATGAGAAAAAATGTAAAATACAACATAGTTCATTTAATATTTCATATTGTTATTGAGGTAGCATTGGTTTATAACACTATATTTGATACAGGGGAATAAGATCCCACTTCCTCAGAAAAGGTAATTCACTTAAAACCTAAAATAAACCCCCAAATAGCACTCTGTACAAATATCAAATTTTATGTATACTATTAAAGCAGATAACCTACTCATATTATATACTTTAATTTCATGTTATTCTTTGAAGAAATTGTAGTATTGCAAAATTTCTTTTTAGGACCAATTCCTTATATAGGATTGGTTATTTGAGATCTGTAATAGTGTTATTTTGATCATAATTTTGTAAGTAATTATAAAATTGTACTTATATAATCATTGAAAAACATATAAACAGAGTAAGCTACACAAAATATATACAGTCTCCCATGGCAGAATTTGCATTTTGTTATCTTTCCAATCAGACACAGTGGTTGGGAAGCATTTAGGCCAAGAAAATATTCTTGGGAACCATTTCATATCTTAGGAACATCCAAGAACGAATGTGAGTCTTCCATTGGTTGAACGTAGATAAACCCTTATACTCACACCTATATTGAATGCAGAAAACAATATGTTTTTCCATCATATCTGATAAAGTCCAGAATTTTTTTCTAAAACTATGTTTGAACATAAAGAAGACACTGCTACAGAGCAAAAACAAATGTAGAAAATTATATCATCCCTAAAATGATATATTTTGGCAGATTCATAATTAGAGATGCATTCCATTTCTATATCCTCTTTCTTAATGTATCAAAAAAGATGATTCTGGTCACATTTAATTTTATACTTATCTTTATTATTGGATTACACATGATGGTAAGCAAAATGGTGTCTTGAATAATTAAATATCAAAGAATAATTCCTCTTATTTTCAATGTGAAACATGCTGTTTTAAGTTGATATATTTACCATCATTTTTTCAGAATATGAGAACTAATAATGTTTAAATACATAAATGAATAATTTGACTAATATTTATTAAGGATAAGTATGCTCTTGCTCTGCTCACATAATATGTATTTCCATTATTTAATGGATGTAATTATTATTTAAACATTATTTAATCCATGTAAATTACTAAAAAGAAGATATCACCTTTATGTTAAAAATGATGAAACCCGGGCCTCCCTGGTGGCGCAGTGGGTTAAGCAGTGCACTAAGAAGCAACCTGCAGCCACTGCAGCTCGAGTTCGATTCCTGCCTCCAGCCAGGGGTGTGACCCACATGGTGCAGCAGACCCCTCCTGCCGTGCCCGCTGCTCCCCTCAGCAGTGTGCTTCAGTCGATCTAGCCTGTTCTGTTCCTGCTCTGTCTGGTGGATCCTCTCACCATCCATGATTCTGGCCTGTACCCCAGCTCTTGTATGCATAAATAAATAAATATTTTTTTTAAAAAATGATGAAACTGAAACTCAAAGTAGTTAAATAACTTGTTCACTACCAAAGAACAGATCCTGGGGCATTTGAATGTGCCTCTAATGTTATTCAGTGAGGAGGGAACAAAAGAGCTCTGTCTTGATTGAGGACATAAAATATAGTTACTGACAGATTCCTTAAAATGAGATTATACAGAGTCTTAGTTTGAAACAAATAAGGAAATTAATGTTCAGTTCTCTATAATGAGTAAACTTAAACTTAAAACTGTATTTTCAGTTTTTCAATATTAAAATGCAATATTTTTTCAGATTCATATTTGAACATTGTTACACTTATAATGTGTTTTCACTTGTGTGTGTGGTAGAATTCCTTACTGGCTGCACTGTAATTCTGTGATTTATGTTATTGTACATGAAGTATATAGCTTCTTTCACTCAAGATGTAAACATACCCAATTTTTAAAATTATTTCCTTTTCTTCCTTTGCTCTTCAAAAATTCATTATAACATCAGAGCGGTTCAGGTTTTGAAATGTTTGCATTATATTTGATCTCTCTTTGAAAAAAGCTAATCAGATAAATTAGGAAGCTGTGAGGAGAGATTCATTAAAAGAAAATAGAGCATTTTTTATTTTTTAAAAATTTCATAGAAATAAATGAGTACATTACCTTTATAATAAAAGTGTTACACTATATCAAGCAGCAGAGTCTAAATTCTGAGAGAGAATTTGTCTAGGAATTGTTATTGAATCATAGGCTTTATGGTATTATGAGGAAAATATGAGAGGAAATAACAAAGAAATACAAGATAAGTTGAAACTACTAATAGGATAGATAGGCTTTGTGATAGATTTCAAAATTATTGCCCCCTCACAAAATGCACAAAAATAGTCTTAATATAATAGAGCACATCCCTGTTATTTCTTCTGTACTGGTTATAATATAATGAAAGGAGTAATGTGAAGTTCAAACAACTGTTCAAACAGTTTTCTGCCATCTCTTCAAACTGAAATGATGCATATGAGAAATCACAACACATTAGTTATAAAGAGTATTATGGAAGTACTTTTTTAAAAGGCTCTTTAAAGGTAGATAATAGAAATTGAATGGAAGGGTTTTCCAGGAAGGGTGAGCAACTCAGATTTAGAGGAAGTAGTATTCAGATTAAGTTTATATTTAATGACCATTGATGACTTATAGGCATGTTTTTAAGAAAGCATACCATATTTTACCAATTCATTTTTCTACCACTATTCTGTTGGCCATTTCGTAAGTTTTCCTTTCTAAGCTCCAACCTTTCTCCAGACTTAGTACATCACAGGATATTATTTCACTGTGGAAATAGAAATAATTAGATGGAAACTACCACTACCGATCCCTACTGTTTCAATCTCTTAACCTGTGTTTGTGCCTACATTTGATATTGTCATTAGTTGTATAAAGAAAATGTCCTACAATTAGTCATACAAGCTACTTTAGGTGGGTTTCCTTCAAATCACATCCTGAAACAAAGACTTACTTAAATGCAGTATATTTAAGAGATCTTTCTAGGAGAGAAATTAAGGGAATGGGGAAAGTAGGACAAGAAGGGTCAAAGAAACCTTCCTTAAGGTATCCATGTTATAATACCTGTAACTTGTGACCATTGCCATAGTTGGATTTGTGATTAAATTAAGACGTTTGAGGTGAGATGGTTGTCTTGGATTATCCAGGAAGATCATAAATAACATCATAGAGACCTTATAAGAGAAGTAGAGGGATATTACACTGAAGAAGAGGCAATTTGACCATGCAGACAGAAATTTGTATATATGCAAACACAAGTCAGATTGGTAGTAACCAGACACTGAAGGCAGAAAGAACAGGTTCTCTTACAGAGCTCTGGAATGACCACAACCCTTGATTTCAGGTCACTTGTACTCGGTCAAGTACTCAGCTTGATTTCAGGCTTTGGGGCTTCAGAAATATAACTGAAAAATTGCCATTGTTTGGAGCCACCAAGTTATAGATTTGTTACAGCAGCCACAGGAAACTAATTGCAGGCTCATAAAAATAAATATGTGATTATTTCAGATTGAAAATAGAATATTAGTCATGGTTTCAACAATTTTGACCTGGGTTTTCTCTTCCCTACCATTTGATAAAAAAGATAGAATCTGGGTATTACTATAAGAAACTAAAGCTCTGACAACATTCTGTATTTTTTATTGTACTTTTCAATAATTAAACCAAAACTCTTAGAAACTTGACAGAACTTAATTTTAGCAAAAGCCACATTTTCACTTTTACTGGCTTGTTTTATGAGTTTGTAACTAAAAGTGTTAAATATGAGGTTTATTTTGAAACATTAAGATAAACATTTTGGACTGTCATTTTGATGTGAGTTAAATATTTCAAGAAGTGATACTACAGGACTTTATAAAATTCCTTGAGGAATGAGGGACCTCTCTGGTGTCTCAAGGGGTTAGGTCACAGCACTATGAAGCGGCTCACCAATGCAACATGAGTTCAATACCTGGCCATGGAGGTGTAACCCACATGGCATAGCAGACCTCTTCTGTCTTGCCTGCTGCTCCCCTCAGCAGTGATTTTCAGTAGATCTGCCTTTTCTGCTCCCCATTCTTTCTCTGGTGAATCCTCTCACCCCACACACCTCTAGCCTGTACCCCAGCTCTTATATGCTATGCATAAATAAATCTTTTTAAAAAATTCCTTGAAGAAAGAGTAGTCAGAGGATTTACCATTCTACTTTTAAAGTATTATGATAATTAGAAATTGTTACCTTGTTTAAGTGCCATATTTTCTTTTATATTTATTGTTTTTAATATGTCTGCTTATTTCATGATCAAAGTTATCTTCATAGACTTTCTTTAGAAGGCTCCTGACAGCTCCATGATCCATCTTGAATTATTATTTTTAATTTTTGTGTTGACATAGGGTTCAAGGTTTATTTCCACTTGTGTATATTCATTTGGTCAACATCATTTCTCGAATTGATTTTCCTTTCCCTGTCAAATTGCCTAGCACATATGTAGAAAATCAATTGATGTTATATGAGTGGGGCCCTTTCTGATTTTTTTATTCTGTTCCATTGATCATTTTGTCTACACTTATGCTAATAAAAACATTGCTTTTTTGCCTTATGTTTACAGTAATATGCAAAACAAATTTATGTATGCCAACTGCTCTTTTTTCTTTAGCTTGTTTTAGCTAATAGTCTCTGCACATCTATATAAAATTTAGATCAGCTTCTTAACTTTAACAAAGCAAAATACTAAAAAATCTTTTACAGGGTTTTTATGAAATCAGAACTCATTTTGAATATAGATAACAATTTATATTTGCAATCCATGAGCACAGTATATTTTCTATATATTAATATAGTTTAAAAATTGTTCTTTTAGACATGACATCCATTTCAGTGTGGAAGTCATGCATGTCATTTAGAATTTTCCTAAACATGATGGTTTTTGATGTTTTGTGAATATCATTTTAAAATTGAATTTTGCTAATGTTTGCTTTTAGTATATACAAATTGAATTTATTTTTAATACTGATCTTGTATCCTGGGACTTTGCTGAATTCACTTATACTTTAAGTACATTTGGAGATAGCTATAGTTTTAAATGCAAATGGATACACACAGGTGTACATATATATGCTTATATGAATATAGTACAAATATGTAATTGAACTGTATGAAAATTTTCCCTCTCCTATTTTTAATTCATATACCTTATTTTTATTAGTTTTTTTCTTGCTCTTGGTAAGATTTCCAGTAAACTATTGAATAGCTAAAATGAGAGTAGACATATGTTCTTATCCTTAATCATAAAAGGAAAATAGTATTTGCCAGTTATGTATGATAATTGCAAGTATTTTTAAATGCTTTTTCTTAGACTGAGAAGCTCTAATAAGAATATTCAAATATATATGTATGATAAATATATGACGCATTTCTATATATGAACACAAGACATGTGCATTTATGTATAAACGCGTATATGTCACATATCTGAGACATAAAGTCTTACATATGAATTCATATTCTTATGTATGTTTCTGAGATCATATATATGCATATTTTTTCTTGGTAAACTTGTTTTGTTTTCTTTTTGTAGAGAAAGAAAAAGTTTATTGAGGAGAAAAGAAACAGAAATAAAGTCTTTTTAGTGTTTATATTATTACATACTAATAAGTGACATTTGACTGTTAAATTCCATTAAAACATTTTGCCAATTTATTTCAGAGATTTCCTCTGCTGTTTGATCTTTTTCTATATGATGCCCCATTAAGTATATGCTAAATATATATGTCCTATTGATCTCAGAACTATTTATTTATGTGCTTCAGTCTGGTTCATTTTTAGTGATTTGTCTTCAGGTTCATTGTCATTTTTCCCCTTGTGCACATTCTACTTTTAAGCCCACCAAATGAATTTATTTGTTTACTTCATTATTTTTAAACTTTTACTTTCCTTTATTTCTTTTTCTTTTACTTTCCTTTAGAAGACTTTCTATCAGTTTACATAGGCTTCAGTAATTATCCGCTAGGTTACTTAATCTAGTTAAATTGTTATTTCCACTATTTTCTACTAATTCCATCTTCTGCCTGGCCTGCTGGTTTCTGTTGGCTATTTTACCTCTTGGATATGGTCTCATTTTTCTACCTCTCTAAAGTGGTTTTATGCTTATTAAACTACTATCGAGACTAAATTGGAAAACATTTGTACTTTTGGCTTTTCCTCTATCAGACAGTAGAAGAATAAGTCAGTATAACTTAGAGTTGATTTAGTACATTGTTTACTTTTTAAATTTACTTTGATAAGGTCAATCACTTTCTTCTGATTTTTTTTTTCTCCCAGTTAGATAGTACTTGAGAGGGGCAGAGAGAACCAAGGTCTCTTCTGATGTTTTGAAACAGAGTCTAAGTTTTCTTTTAAGCAAGGATTGGAATATGAGTGTGGGTGGTGCTTCAGTAAATCTCTCTCTTCTTTATAACCCAGTCACCTCCTTTTGGAATTGCTCATTGATTTTCTTTATGAACTTTGGGCAGTCTCTCTTAATCTGACTGTATTTCTAATCTATAGCCTGTGGATGCTTGTGTTGTTGAGGACTTGGTGTGCTAAAAGGAGACCTCTCTCAGCTATCTTGGTCTTTCCTTAGACTAGGCCGGGTAAAGTATACTTCGGCTTCATGTTGTAAACTCAGCAAAGCCCCCCTGGATTTCTTTTTTTAAAAGACTTTATTTATTTATTCATACAAGAGCTTGGGTACAAGCCAGAAGTGGTTGGGGGGAGAGAGGGTTGAGAGGATTCTCCAGAGACAGAACAGGCAGATCCACTGAAACTCCTGGGGTGGGGAGTAGCGGGCAAGGCAGGAGAGGTCTGTTGCACTGTGTGTGTCCCCTCCCTAGCCTGGGATCGAACTGGCATGCTGCAGTGGCTCTGTAGCCCCACAGAGCAGTATTCAACCCCTTGTGACACCAGTTTCCCCCACTCTGTTCTTTATCCTTAGTCACTTTCAGACTATTACCATGCTCCCATGTCCTTAGAAAGGAAACTTGACATTTGGGTATTTTCTTCCATTTTCCTCTACTACTCAGCTTTTTGTGAGCTCTTGCTGTGTATTCAGAAAGGACCCACATGTACCTTAAGGAGTTTCCCTTAATTGGAGTTGCTTCCAATTCTCAATGTCCCACTGCCTTACTCAATCAAGATGCTACTAGGTATACCTCAGAATACTTATTTCAGCATTCCTCCACTGACACAGCCTTTGGCTACCTGCTGACCTTCAGTTAGCAAACATGCATGTTCCTGGGGTCTTTTTTTTTTTTTTTAATCTTTCTTTCTTGCCACTCATTTTTTGCACTCAGTAAAGGTCCGTAAGGACAAAATTGACAAGTGAATTATTGTGACTGGGTTTCCTTGAGTTTCTATTCTGTTAGACCAATTCTGACATAACCATTAAACATCTGTTAAAAGTTGCAGTGTTTACTTCTCACCCTGATCTAGTGTTTATTCTTCCTTGTGCCATACTCACAATTGTGACCTTCTAGAATTTATTTTACTTTTATCTTCTGTAATCACCACACTAATATTTTTTTCTTAATTAAGTGGTTTATCTTCATTGTTCATATGGCGATGATAGTCTCTTGTAAATTTCTACATTCTAATCAATCGAAAGTTAAATGGTATGACTTACCCTTCTGCAATCATTTTTTTATGAACTAAGTGCTTAAGTAAGAATGGTATTATTATATTATAGGTTCCTCTATTAAGCTGGATTTTCCCCAAAAATTATTCCCACATTTATGAAGCATAATAAAATTACATATGCTAATTCTAGCATATGGCAAATGAGAATAATCAAAGATATGGTGGGAAAAAAATCTAAAACTAGCAACATTAATTTCTTTGAGCAGTAATTAGTAATCTGATGCTAGCTCTTTTTCTATTATTCTTACAAAATTAGTGGTTCTACTTAAGTTAATAAAGTGAAATAAATTTTGGGCTTTTTATCTGTCACTAGGGTTTTTCTGCTGTTATGCCTTACTGCAATGACTTTCTTTACTCCCACTTTTAAAATAAGAATTGGTGTTAATAGTCTGCCATAACATATCATTAAAACTAATTAATAAAGGAAAAGACTCCCCCTAAAATATATTATAGGGATACCAGATTTTTTTCTTTAATATGGTGAAGAGATAATGTATTTTCAGATCAGTAGACTGTAAAATTTTGCCCCATTCCATTTCAGTTTTTATATTCTTTAGAAGGTAAAGTACAAGCCTTATTAAAAATATACCCCTAAAATACATTAAAAGTAATTATGCTTTGCCCTCACACTGGTTTTGCTGATATAATTATAATCTTACATTTATAACTTACTCTATTAGATAAAAGAATATTGTTTTAATATTTCCAGCTACATTATTGCAATACATTTTCTTGCTGTGATTAATGGGGGCCATTGATTTTCCATGCACATACAAAATGATTTTCTTATTTAAAAGATCATTGCCACTTTCCAAAAATACTGTTGCATTTTGAAATGATGGCATCTGAATTTTGAACTTGACTTAGTAATACTGTGTTATGAGAAAATAAGTCTGATATAAATTTATTTTTCTCAAAACAGTGTTTTTCATCTAATTTGTTTAGAAGCCTGCTGCTGCCTTAGGAATTATTTAACTCAATAGTTCTCAAAATTTTGGTCTTAAAATCCATTTATACTTCTTAAACATTTTAAGAACCTTAAAGATTTTTCATTTGTGTTGGTTATATTTATTGATATATTGAAAATAAAAACTAACAAATTTAGTATTAATGATATTCTTGTGAAAGATAACATGTTCAAATATTTTTATATCATTGAATGTTCAGCTTAATACATGGAAACATGATTTTTGTATCTTCTTTGTCATATTGTTATAAGATAACATGTAATGAAATCTCAGGAAAACTCTATTGCCTATTACTTATAAAATGAAGCTAAAAATAAAAATAGGTCTTCATATTATCATAGTGTTGATATAAGTTTAATACTATAGGAGATTTGATGGTGATAGAACTATGGTGATTACATCTGAAGGGAGAAATTCTTTACAGTGAAAAAAAAAATGAATGAGGATATAAATAATGGTGGTTCAATAAAAATGTATTTAAAAAAAAAACAAATCAAGTTGTAAAACTTTCATTACTTAATCAAGTTACCTTAAAATTGAAGATTTTGCATTACTTTTTATCTTAAACTTTAACTGTACTTTCTACAAATAAATGTATCCTAACCTGCTGTTATATTTTAAATTAATTTTATTATAATAATGTATATATTTCCAAGCCCTACACCCTACATCTACATTTTATATGTGTGTGTGTACGCGCACGTGCATGCATGTGAATTTAAATTGAGTTTTTTTAAATCTCCTAAAACCAGAAAGGTCTAGGTACTTTAAAAGCATATTCTATAATAGGGATCTTTAAAGCTTTAATTGGTATTACACAGACATAGTATATTTTTGATAAATAATTATCGAATACAAAAATGAAATTATGAAACTACACATATTAAAGTAATAAGGCATATTGGCCTATTTTGCAGGATGTATGTGTGTTATGTCTGTGTGTGTGTCTTGCAGAATAAGAACTCAGCATTATTAGCTCTTGATTTAAATAGTGTAATCGATAAGAAATCTAGCTGAAAGTAATGAGTAGAGGAAATAAGAAGTTTTTTAATGATGATGTCATTCAACTATTTATATGCAAAATATTTTATAGATCTTATTTAATTTTTTGAATTCATGTGATTAGAAATCACATGTATTTTATAACACTGTTGTATTTGTTATAATTTATGTTCTCAACCTGAACTCTGAGATTTGTATTATCCTTTCAGTAACTAAACTGTAAGTTCCATAGGTAAGTTTTTTTTTTTCTATTGGGTTTACTTATTAATCCATAATTATTAAACCATAATAAGATTTGGGGTTAGATGTGACTAATATTACACTAGGCTCAAACTTCTCAGGATTTTTTTCTTTTGGTTTTTAGTTCCATCCACTATGTTGACTAGAGCACATAGATTGTGCTTATTAATATTAACTGACTGAACCAAAAGTATTTGAGTGCCAGTCCTCTGAAAACTGCCTATACATTTGCAAGCTATTTTCTTTATTTTTAGATGATGTGAAAATCACTGTAATATCTAACAATTAACAGACTGTTATAAAAACAGTGTTTTATTAATGTCCAATACTTTTTTCTAATGAAACCAAAAGAGATATATTTGAACTTTTTACTTGAATGCTATACTAAGTGAAGAGTTATAAAATGAAATGGGAAAGTGAGACTTATGATGTGTATCTCCTAACTTCTAGGGCAATTAATGTTTCCTTTATTAGAAGAGATTTATTCTTTTGTACATGCATTTCTATACTTAGTCAAAGAATGGTTTCCTTTTCCTCAGCCCATTCAGCCACTATGGGGGGAAAAAAAACTTTCTGAAATGGTCATAAATTTGGTTATCTGGGGAATAATTAGCAATTCACAGTGATGTTCTGTTCTCAGAAAACAGTTTATGTGGATCACCATCAGTGCATAATTAGTAAGTGTCCACTATGTAAATTGGGGTTTGCTTATCTGCCATCACCAATTTAAGATACTTTCAATTCCAAGAAGTAGAAAACTCAATTCAGGGACTTACTTGAACAATAAAGAGGATATATTGACTTATATAATTAAAATTTCTAGGCACAGTTTGCACAGGATTCTGGCATGGTTTATTTAAAATTCTCTAAGCCTGTGATCTTCCTGTATCAACTTTCTTTTCAAATTGGCTTCTTCACTTTAGCAAATGGTTTTAGCAATTACAGGTCTCCAATTAACAGACCATCTTGTGCAGAGTAAGCTTTGCACTGAATGAACCATGACTAGATTTAACCTCTTTAGCCAGGGGATACCAAGCACTAATTATTTTAGTCTTGGTTTACCTGGTAAAATCACTATGGTAGGGGGATTAGGATTTTATTCGCTGGTTTATCACCCAAGTAATATATCAATAATTGCCACATGGAGAAATGGTAGAATGGATGTGTGACGATAACTAAACTAAATGTTTAAAAGGTAATAAACTTATAAAAGTAAATAAACTTACATTTAAAAAATTACTGCTTTTTGTAGATTTCATTAAATGGCATTGTTCAAAATAAAATTGTCTAGAATATACTAGAATCAGCCATTTATATTATTGGTACTTCCACATTTACTAATTGGATCTTTCTTATCAGCATGAAAAATGCTGTTATTTAACCCAAGTAAAAAACAAAACAAAAACAAAAAGGAAGATTAAAAAAAATCAAACAAAAACCTTTCTTAACATTATTTTCTCTTCAAGCTATTTCTTCCATTTGATAGCAAGACATCTCAATACAATCATTTATATAAACAACTAAATTTTTTTCTTCTTCCATATTTTCCTAAACTAGTTTCAATAAAACATTTGCACTCTTATTAAGGTTACTAATGATCTTATCTTTATCAAAATCCAAAAGCCAAGTCTTACTTCACATCATACTTGTCCTAAGTGGAACATTTATTCTCACCAAACTCTTCTTGCATGAAGTATGTTCTTTACTTGGCTTACAGGACACCATAATCTCTTTCTTTCTCTTTTCCCTACCGGTTTTCTGGCCATTTTTTCCCTTTTCATTTATTAGTATTCTCATCTCTAGGCATTGTTAATACTAAAAGACCTTGGAATGTTTCCTTTTTTTCTCTCTACCACTACTCAGTGAGCTTATTTAATTCCATGTTTCTGAATACCATTTTCATAACGAAAATGTGAAATACATATACCAATAATTTGGTATTGTCACTTTAATCATAGATTTATATACATAATAATCTACTACTTGTGTCCCGTTGACTAAGTATAACTTAGACTTGATATCCTTGCTTACTACAAGTTGCATCCTGATACCTTATACAAAAACAGGTCTCATATTCCTCATAAAATGAATGGCAATTCTGAGGCCTCCCTGGTTAAGCACAAGGGATTAAGTAGTGCACTATGAAGCATCTCCAGCCACTACAGCAATGAGTTCGATCCCCGGCCAGGGAGTGACCCACATGGCAAAGCAGACATCTCCTGCCTCGCCTGTTGCTCCCCTCAGCAGTATACTTGAGTCATCAGTCTTCCAGTTCTGTTCCCTACTCAGTCTCTGGTGAATTTTCTCACCCACCACACCTCTGGCATATACCCCATTTCTTGGATGCATAAATAAATGAATAAAAAAAATGACAATTCTATTTTTTATTTATCATTCATAGTGAGAACTCTCATGACGTTATCTGGGTTCCTTTACTTGTGATATAGATAGGTATTGATCTTCCAAATGCCCCTTTTTGATTCATAATTGATTTGCTTAACTGTTTTGTGACTCTGATCAATCAAAAATATGGTTTAAATTTCTGTTCACATTTTCTCCTATTCCAAGACCCCTAACCTCCTATTGTCTAGTAAGAATGGATATTGTGTTAAAAAAATTGAGGGATTTGACTTAAAAATAAAGTTATCTATTACAATAGAATTCATTCACATTAAAAACTTGCAAAATAGTTGTGTTTTAGTTGTTCAAAATCTTACTCATGAAATCATGAAAACAAACTGTTCTTTAATTGAAAATGTCAACAAACTAATTTTTAATGTTCATTCCCTTTCCTAAATCACAAAATCTGCTCGTCTTTTTCTAGTACACTTATGTAATTGTTTTAGTTTTAAAAGCCTACAGTGTGTACTTTAGACAATTAAATGACATAAAGACAGATTGCACTAAGCAGTGTTCATGGTAATGAACAGTGTCATTTGCAGCTTGTATAGACTGTTGTAGGAGTTTGAGCTGTGAGTGCACAACCTACTCTTCACCCTTTGTAGAAAAATTACCTGGCTCCTCAGAATATATTGTGTTCTCTATAGTTTCTTGTGATTTTCATTTTCCATGAAAGCATGATGAATGCATTATACATAAATTCCCAGTCCTTCTAGTAAATGCAGGGCAATGCCATTAATTAAAGTGTGACCATGTATGTCTTATAAAGCATGGATTCTAACAAACTGGCAGATATTACTGGCTTTATTTCACTTTATTCCAGAAAGTAACAAGAAATGTAATTAACCTTTTCCTTACCACATGGATCAATTTTATATCTTCTTTATAAAGTGTAGAAATATTCACATATACATTTATCAGTTGTAATACAATGAACTGTATGACCATATGAGTAAACTGGTATGAATGTGAACTTCATAAAAAACTATATTATTAAACTATCAGCATAAATATATGATCTTCCAAACAGATACATTTCAAAAATATGCGATATAATGCCATAAAAACAGCATAGATGCATTTCATGTTTATATCAACTTTTTTTTAAAGAAAATAATTTTAAAATTTAAATATATTTTCATGATGTAGGTAAATTCGAATAAACAAAAGTGTAACAATTTTGTCAGGTTTGGAGGCAGCTAATTGCAATCAAATTTGTTTCCAGCTTGATAATTGTTTTCACCTACACTTGAGTCAGATATTACTAATAAAAATATTTATGCCATATTTGATTATCATCTGGGAATTTTAGTAAACTAAATATTATATATGAATAATTTTATATAGAAAATATTACTCATCAGATATATTGAAAATAACATTTTTTTTAAATGACTGAAAAGCAGATATTATTTAACACGTAGGGGTAATATAGTGCATTTTAGCTGTTTTTCCTTTTGCCCAACATTAGAAATCCTACTATAACTGTAATAAAAGTGAACCCTATAAAACGTTGTCTCAGGAATTATGATATTAAATAATTCTAAAGGTATTGTTATTTTGGCATTTAAAGTTACATCATTTTAATGTTGCATGAGTAAGTGAAGTAGAAGGAACATGTTAATGACAATAGAAGTTTTTAACCAAATGCAGTTTTGTTTTTCTCCCCTAGAAAAATAGAACATGAATCTAGAGTGTTTTTAGGTTGTCCTCAAATTTAATAATAAATCTTTAACTGGTATTATTATTGGGTGAGTTCTCCATTCCTCAGAGGGAAAGAATATTAAGTACATTATATAAAAGAAAAAAATGAGGTGTAACTACTTAACAATTAAAATATGAAATAATGATTTAACACTTGCGATAATTTTAGAGCAGTGTGGCACTATTTCCATTTCTATGATTTTTTCCTAAATAGATCTACTACCAAGAATGGTCAGTTCTCTCAAAATATGAATCCTAGATAATCAGGTTTTCACTTATTAATAATATAAAACCTATATTATACTGTAGTTTAGAATTTTTTCAACTATATTAAATATTCTGGTTCTACTGTGATTTTTTTTAAGATTTATTTATGCATACAAGATTTATTTTAAGATTTATTTATGCATACAGGCTAGGGATATAGAGGGTGAGAAAATTCACCAGAGTGGGGAACCGAACAGGAAAATTGACTGAAGTGCATTGCTGAGGGGAGCAGCAGGTAAGCAAGAGAGTTCTGCTGTACCATGTGGGTCACCTCCCTGGCCTGGGATTCAACTCATGCTAAAGTGGCTGTAAATGCTTTATAGTGTGTTGCTTAACCCTTTGCACCACCCTGGAGGCCCCCTCTGTACTTTCATCTGTCTAAATTCTTTTGGAATGACTGATACCTCTCTTAACATTCTGTAGTTTTATGTTATTATTTTTTTCCACATGTTAAAAGGCCTACTTTAAGGAAAAGTAGTAAAAGAGGCACTTACATAGTCACAGGCATGCAGAAACACTGCTACTGCTGTTTTGCAAAGAAAAAAGGTTGTGAAAAGAAACACCTTTGTAGTCACAGGCATGCAGGAGAGCTGCTCCAAAGTTTTATTTTTATAATATAGCTTTGTTTAAATCTCTTTCTGAAAATTTTAAGTATCTATCAGCTCCAAATTTTGAATAGGGCATCAGATTGTTATATCCATATTCAGATTTCTGTGGCAAAGTACATTGGACTGAATGGCTTATGATCAACAGAAATTTATTTCTAACAGTTTGGGATTTTAGAAGCTCAAGGTCAAGATTCCAGCATTGTTATATGATGATGGGGCCCTCTTATGGGTTGTAGACTTTTTGTTGTGCCTTCATGTGGTAGAAGGGAACTAGAAAGCTCTCAAGTTTCTTTTTGGGCACTAATAATTAACATGAGGATACCAACCGTATGACCATCTCTCAATGCCATCATATGAATTTTGGAAGACACAAACATTCAGTCTATAACAAGCATTATTAGGTTATACACAACATCTCCAAAATGAATTATTTTGTTTTTTTTTAACAAAACAAATCTCAAAAAAACAAAGACTAATGATTGGAATGTCTAGAATATATTTCCAGAATTCAATCCATTATCTTCCTTGCAATACAGATCAATTTGTGTAGAGTCTTACAGGCCATTCTGTGATGTTGACTTTGACTTGCAATTAGATGAGAAATTTTTGAAAGTATGTAATAGAATTATACTGGACTTAATTCTTTTCCAGGCTAATACCTCTGATGTTAGAACACAGGTAAGCTCTGATTCTAAATTGAGATTTGGTTAGAGGCATTATTTTATTATGAAAATTTAGACTTTGTTTTTGAGTGGACTCCAAGAAATGGTGACATTTGTTAGGCTATTTAAGACTTACATCAGGAATTTCTAGATTCCTTCTGGTGAGGTTATGATAGATTATTTTATTTGCTCTGTGAATATTAAGTGCACTAATAATGATTGAAGGAAGTACGGCAGAAAAAGAAATTATGGAAAGGTTAGTGTCTGATCTTGGGAAATTTGCCTGTATTAAATTTCAATGCTATAAATATTTCATGTTTTATCCTGAAAAATATTAGGAGTCACTTTTTTTTATAATTTAGAAAGGGACAAATTGGTTGATAGCCTCTTTTTTCCTAAGCCTGTCTTTTTTTATGTTATTGTAAGATCCAAAAACTTATCAAGTTTCTCCACTTCTCATAGAATGGTAAGTAAAAAGTAGATAGAATACTAGTAATTTTCAAAACTCTCTGACTCTTTGTTGTTCCCTGATTATATCTCTAGGAAACTACAGTGAGTATAATTACTTATATTTACAAACTAGTCTATGTACAATGAAAAAGATATTTAGTTCCCGCCCCCCCCCCCCACACACACCTATGAGAAACTACATCAGTTGGTCATTTCTGTAATTTGACCATCCTGAAAACTTGACATCTGAAAAATCACTGTTTTCTGTCTTTCTTTTTAAGATTCCTAAAATAATAATGCTTAATCCCACTGTTATACAGATGTTAATGACGGTGATTAAAATGATTACTTGTTAGTGTGTTCATTTATAGTTCATTCGTCACTTATGACTAAGTGGGTTCCATAACTTCACTATTTTAAATAGTGTTGCAATGAATGTAAGAATGTTGTATCCCTTCAAATTATTATTTTTTTTAATTTTCTTGGGGTAAATATATAAGAATGGAGTTGCTAGATGGTTGCTCAGAACCAAATAGATTATTTCTTCTGCGAATGTAAAGGGCACATAAATTTGTTTAGTACAGAATTTATGTTCATCTACATATTTATAAGTAACATATGCATATTATTGTAATTTTAAGCACTAAAGCATTTGTAAATGAACAAAATGAAATCACATTACATATGAGAAAAAGTGTTTTCCTGTGAAACATATAAGCAATTTCCTTTCTTTTTTTTTTTTGAGGAAACTTTACTAATTCTCACAGAGTGGTGTTTGGGAATATCCTTACTGAATATTGATGTTGTTATACATAAGAGAAGAAGATAGGAAATTTTACTGATTCTCTTTAGAATATATTAGCTTGTGAGTGGGTCCCCTATAAAAGTTTTGGCTTTAAGTAAACCAAAATTTATCTTTGTAAATATTGTTGAATAAAAATATGATTTAAATCCCTTGATTGTGTTTAGGATGAATTAAGCCCCCATTCCCAGGAAGAAATCTTTGGAGAAATAGGTCTATGTCAAACATGCTTTGGATAAACTTTAAGACTGCCATAGATAACAGGACTAAATCAGTTAAAATGTACTTACATAGATGGTGCCTTAGGATATAACTCAAACTTTCTCTGACTTTATTAAAAAGCATTATTGAAAAACAAAGCTTGTGAGCAATCAAATTATAATTCATGAAGAGCTTTCAGTGTTATATTTCTTCCTAATCCTGTCTCTCCCAGAGGATTATTATAGCAATTTAGGCTGTAAAAAATGATGGGAAGTTATATCTGAAGAGGTGTGAATCTACAACTTTGAGTCCTATACAGTGTTATAAACCAGTGTTACCTCAATAACACACACAACCCTCATGGGAAGTCAAAAGGATGTGCAATTTTCTTTTTTATGGTTGCTAATAACTACCCTTTTATTAAGTGGATGTTACATGTTATAACTTAAATAGTACATGAGAGCGGTCTCTAAAAAAATCAAAACAGCATGTCTGAGCATGCAAAACATCTGCTCATATTTCATGATCAACACCTCCATTTGTGTCTTTAGATCTATGTAAATTTAATATTGCATATAATGCAATGGTAAAATACATGCTTTATTAAATATGGTGTTATTAGATCACTGTTTACTGATACTATTTTCATGGATTTTTTTGGTTAAAAACTATTAACATGTTTGAGTATATTTATTTTTGTTGAGGTAACATTGGTTCATGACAATTTATATCACTAAGATGTTGGCAGTCACACCCTTGCATAGGTATGTAGCAGTAACTGCAAATGCATTCATAGTCCTCAACTACAGTCCACTGGGTCCCTGCTTTCTTCTCTACCTTTCTCCCTTCTGATAGCCTCAAATCTACAGTCAGATTTCAAGGGCTTGCTAATGGTTTCTTTTTATCCGACTCTTTCTTTTGATTCTCTATATTCCACATAAGTGAAACTATCTGATATTTGTCATTTTTTCTCCAGGTATTTTACTCAGCATTATCCCCTTTAGTTCTATCCACGATGTCACAAATGGCAAGAATTCACCATACATACTTGAGTAGTATTCCATTTTGTATATAGCCCACATTACCTCTTGTTGATGCACTCGTGTCCTTGAGATCTTAAGTTGGTTCTATAACGTCACTATTTTAAATAGTGCTGTAATGAATGTAACAATGCTGTATCCCTTCAAATTAGTATTTTCATATTCTTTGTGTAGGTACATAGGAATGGAATTTCTGGTTGGTATTATAAATCCATTTGAGGAATACCCTTGAAATGTTGATAATATATTGAATCTTTAAATTGGTTTTGGTAGGCTTCCATATTAACAATTTTTAATTCTTCCAATGCATCAACAGTGAATATCTTTCCATTTCTTTGTGTTTTTTACTTCTTTTAGCAATGTCTCATAGTTTTCATTGTCTATGTCCTTTACCTCCTTAAGTTTACTCCTAGGTGTATAATTATTTTTTATGTGATTGTAAGTGAGAATTTTTATCTTGAATTCTTCCTTTTCTGCTCTTTGCTTACAGGAATACAAGTAGTTTTTATATATTGATTTTATAACCTTCCATATTACTGTACTGATTTATTGTTTGAATTAGTCTTTTAGTGGGGTTTTTAGGGTTTTATATTTATGTTATGTCACCTGCAAATTGTGATAGTTTTATTTCTTCTTTTATAATTTTAATTATTTTTATATCTTTTTCTTGCCTAATTGTTGTATGTAGAACTTTCAGTGCCATGTAGGATAGTAGTGGTGAAATGATCATCCTCGTCTAGTACTAGATCTTTGAGAAAAGAGCTTTCAGCTTTTCACCACTGAGAATGGTGTTGGCTGTGGGATTGTCATTTATGGCCTTTAGTACGTTGAGGTATGTTCTATCTAGTCCCAATTCATGAGGGTTTTTATCAAAAAATGGCTGCTGAATCTGCTGCATCCATTAATATGACCATATGATTTTTGTCTCTCCTTTTGTTGATGTAGTGACCTAGATTGATTGATTTTCAGATGTTGACTCATCCCTGTGTTACTAGAATAACTTCTGCTTGGTCATAGTGTATGATACTTTTACGCATTGCTAAGGTTTTGTTGAGAATTTTCCATTTATATTAGTTAGCAAAATAGGTCTATAATTTTCATTTTTTATGATGACTTTGGTTTTAAAACAGGGTAATATTGGTTTCATAAAATGTGGTGTTGGTTGTGGTATTCTCTCCTTTCTCTGTGAGTGTATGCTAGAGGTTTTTCTACTTTATTTTTCTTTTGAAAACAAGATTTGTGTTTCATAGATATTTTGGCTGTGTTTGATTTCTGCTTTATTTCTCCTTTAATTATTATCATATCCTTTATTTTTTTTTAATATTTTAAAATTTACATATACTTGCCATTAATTGTAATCCCCATGTATTTTCCATCACCATCTCACCAGTGCACCATCACCTCAGTCCCTCGTGCTCCCATCTTCCCTCAACCCTTCCCCTCCCCTCCCCACCAGGTGTCCCCAGTCTGTCCTTGTCTCCTCATTTTTGGTTTCTGTGTCTTTATTGCTGTTATTGTTATTATTATTATTTTATCATATCCTTTCTACTACCAGTTTTTGGTTTTACTTATTCTTTTTTTTCTGACTCTTTAAGATGAGAGGTATGATTATTTATTTGAGCATTTTTTGTTTCTTGATATGAGTATGAGTCTGTAGTGCTTTATACTTTCCTCTTTATATTGGCTTTGCTGTGTTCCATAGGTTCTGATAGTTTGTATCTTCATTTTCATTTGGTTCCATAGATACATTTTCATTTTTTTTGGTTTGATTGTCTTATTAACCCTGTAACCATAACCTATCATTCAGTTGTGTATTCAGTTTCCATATAGATTTTTGTTCCCTTTTTTGGTGGTTCATTTCTAGCTTGATGTCACTGTGGTCAGATACTTGATATGCTTTCAGTATTCGTCCATTTTTTAAACACCTTAGACTATGCCAAATTCTTCACTTATTTCACTTGTTTGTCCCCATATCTGCATATAGATACTTGCCACATTGTTTTGTTTTTACTGATTTAAAGTTATGTCTTTTTTCCTAGATTTTAAACTTTAATGATGAAGACATTCTGTTTATCTTTTTTACTCACAAAAATACTTAATTAGCAATGAAAGACCCCTAGTAAATTTGATGATGATTAAGTCAGTTAATAATGATGAGATATAACATACTCTATAATTTAATTTCAGTACTTTCTGACATATTTAATATTCATATATATATCATGCCATTTAAATATTTCAGAATCTTTTCTACTATAGAAATTTTTTGAACCAGTTTTTTTCTAAACTGTGGGATACCAGTAAACTAGTTTTACTTCTGTCATACTTATTGTGTTATTTAGATTTAGAGAGATAAAACCAATGGATTGTAGTAGAAAAATTAAATGTATGAATAATTTTCAATTCAGAATTATATTTAAGTTGTGATCTTTTGTGTTCTATGTGTATTTATCAAATCACTTGCACATAAATAGCATTCTCAATCATGCATAAAAATTGAGACAATTGCTTTTTAAGATGTATTGAATATGAAAAAAATATTATGTATAGTAATGAAACTATTTTACCAAATTGCAATTTGTCTCTTGAAATAATTTTATATTTTAGCCAATTTATATTTTAGCCAAGATTTACACTTGAACTAATGAGGAAAAACTTCTTTTATGCAATAGCTATGGCAAACAATTTAACAAGGATCTTGAGCTATTCTTGTATTGTTTCATTACCAGTTTTATAGTTTGTCAGAAGGTAAAGACTAGATTCAATTTTATAGTAATAGAGAATTTTAGTAACATAACAGTCATCAATATTCCTGACTCACAATTTACTGAGATAAAAGTGATTTTGCTTCACTTTTTTTACTGTAAAAGTAGTATGTAAAAGGACCTATGAAACTGTGAACAAGTTTTCTGTTTTGATAGTAGGTGATATTAGCTTTGTCAAGAATAAACATAGCTTGCTATTCAATTCATGGTTGAACATGATTGTATCATTATTATGAAATATGTTTCTGTCTTTATATATATTTCTTTTATTTTCATTACCAAAGACTAAATATTGTTTGAATGGCCTTGAAGCAATAGTCTTTTATATCTTGTGAGAACAGGCCTTTAGAGAATACAAGTGTATCAAACTGCAATGAAGAGGGAAACAATTTCCTAATCTCATACATGGTTTTATATTTCCAAGGGCAATCAGATAAAACATTTGTGACCTTCCATCTTTATTTTTAAAAATGAGCCATGATTGAAACATTTATATATAATGCATTCTTTAGAAGAGACCTTGCTGATAACAGGATTTTAAAAGATTGATGCTCAGAATAAAAACTATTTTGACCTTCAATTCCTAACTTTACAATGCCTTAAAAAAATCTTTGAAATTTCATTAAAATTTTAAAAACTGCATATAAAATATAACAATTGGACTGAATATATTAATTTATTACAATAACAATAGTGGATAGTAATTATGTGCTTTCAATATCTGAAGTTACTATTAAGTACAATAAAAATTGTGCTCATAGAAAGAATAGTTTGAGAGCCAAACATTAATTATGCACTGAAGCACAATCTCAGCATTGTGCTGTTAGCATACTATCACCAACTGGGAAAGGGTGGAAGGAGAAGGAAGTCCAGAGGAAGAAGGCAGCAATTAGAAAAAGTAAGAATCTTGTGTAATAGAGGTTTAGGGCAAATTCCAATACCATAGCAGTTAAAAATGAGCCAGAAAATAAAATGAATAAAAATTTTTAGGTGTAGTTAGAATTAAAGAAACAGTGAATTCCTTCAATATACCCAATCTATGAAATAGCTTATATTTGCATGAAAAAAGAAATGTTTGTTTACCTGAACAAACAATTGTCATGACCTAACAGAGTTTCTTAGACATGGAAAGTATAGCATTGCATAATCACTAGTATTTCTCAAGCCTTTCTTTCAAGAATTAGACAACTACTTTTTATTAAACTGTCTTTGTAAGTGAAGACCTGGAAACAAGTCAGTGTGAATGGTTGTGCAGGCTATGAATTTGTCATTTTAGCTGTCAAGCAACTCTGATGTCAATCTATTATTATTTTCTTGATAGTTTTCTTGACTATACCAGTTCAAATCAGATCAACTTTTTGGTGATTGCAATGACAATCCATATAAAAATTGCCGATCTCCTAGTCTTAATTAATGGAACAGCTCTAAAAGTTCCCTGTTAAGATAATTATGTCTTTAATCCAATGAAATAGTCACCATGTTAACAGCTGATTGAATCTGGAATGATCAACCAACCTAAGGCAGAGAATCCATGGCCTTGACAGCAGCATCCAAGTACAGCTTGGCAAGAAACCTTTACAAAATAGGGATGATACCTTTAATTGTGTCAGTCTCTTGTCAGTCTTCCAAAGATGAATGGAACATAAAGGAGAAAGTTCCACAGCTAATAGTAGATATGACACAGTATAGAAACAGGGGTACTGTAAATGTGTCTGTACTACACCAGTGACTAAGCAAAAACATGCTTCTAAGGGTTGAGAATATAATCCTAGACCTTGGATCTTTTTGAAATCACTCAGTCTTTTAACTACAATGCTATCTTCTTTACAATTTCTTTGAAATAACCTGTTGCCAACAAAATCTTACCAATTGTTTTATTGGAATATTTCTTTTTTTATAGGGATATTCTTCATTTCTTTAAATCCCATTACTGTTTTTAGAGTTTATTTTAGCAGTTAAGGACCTGTACTTTATTCACTCAGGTCTCAAAATCTTGTCAAAATTCTACCTTCAGTAGTGTGTTATAACAGCTACTCAAAAATACTAATTAAACTATTAAACTGCAAATTAATTAATATAATTAAGCAATATAATTGTCAAATAAAGCAATTAAAGGTATTATGAAATTCCAGTGATTTTCAGTCAATGAGAGCTTCATTTTTATATATCTTAATTCTTTTGCACTGTTGAACATCTTTGTGATTAAACTGCAGAGATTTAATTCTTCAAAATAACAAGGTCGAAAAGATGGAGGATATATAAAGAGAGCATACCATTCCAATGTGTAAACAGAGTTTGGTGACTCCAAAGATAAGTGTACTTTCTTTCCTGTATGCTGCAGTTCATAAACCAGTGTGCATTGTAATATAAGTTTCAACTTAAGTACTTAGACTATAATAAGGGAAGGTTTTCAATTAGCAAACTGCTCTGTATTCCTTCATCTATATTCTCATATGAATTTTACTTTCTTACCAGTCATATAAGGAACAAAGAATAGACTACACTGATGCTAATTAGATAGTCAACATTTGAATTGAAGATAGTCACATAATTAATAGTGGAGATAAAACTGGGATGAAACAGAGATTCTGAGAATGATTTGAAAAAATTCACCATGTGTTTAGGGTATAAAAATGATTCATATCAACTAACTTGTAGACATTTAAAGACACAGAGAAAAATTAAAGCATTACCTGAGTACTGTAGAAATAGTACAGTCAGAATTTTAAAAATACCAAGTTTCAACTTATAACATTTATACATATCTACCAGATCAGCTTAAAGAAAATGTCATAATAATTTTGGGAAAACATTCTTAGTAGTAATAGAAAAGTCTTATAGCTTGTATTAATAATGAAAGTTTTGAATTTCTTTACAGTCTATGATAGAATGAATGTCTGTGTCCCTACAAATTAATATATGAAATACAAACCTCCAGTGGCACTGAGTGTTAAGAAGTGGGGTCTTTGAAAGGGAGGTAGATCATGAGGGTAGGTTACTTATAATCAGATTAGTGCCCATATAATAGTAAGATAATATAATAAAATCAGAAAAAAGTGAGATAAGTAGACTGTGACGAAGGACTATAGAGTGCCTTGGAAGTGTGGTATAACATTTGAAGGCATGTATCATTTATCCTAAATCATATACAGTGTTATTACTAATGTTACTTCAATTAATTAATTTAATTAATAACTAATAAGAGAGGAATCTCTCTCTCTCATATACAAACAGACTTGGTCAACTGTAAATTAGGAAATAAGTAAGAGCTCACTAGCTACTACATCTGATTGCTCCTTGATCTTAGACTTTCCAGTCTCCAGAATTATGAGAAAAAAATATTTTGTTTTTAAGGCTCTTGGTCTATGTTAATTTGTTACTGAAGTACAATCTGAGTAAGGCACTATCCACTATCTGAACTATTCACACATATAGTACTTGCCCTTTAAAAATATAAAAATGCCAAAACATTAGAATTGATGACATTTATAAAAAAAGCTAGGAGAAGCCATGGCTTCCCCAAAGAGTCACAAAAGAGCTTTTCATTTACCTTTCAGATGACTTAAAATGTAATCACCATCTTCCTCTTATAAGACACCCAAATGTTTTCTCTGGTATGAAAATGCAAAACCTACAAGCTTCCTTTGTCACCTTCTTCCTCCTTACATACATACTTCCTCATGGGTAGCTGTCCAGAAGACTTTGCTACATCTACATTCTGCAGAAAAAATTGCAGGATAGTAATCAAACAGAGCTTTCTAAAACTGATAAAATGACCTTAAATAATTTTGGTATTTAGTAAGATGGTCCCACTGAAAATAAGATGATACACATCTTGCGGCTGCTAAAGTTTCCATAAAAAGCATTTCTTGAGAGAATAAATAACTTTGCTCTCAATAAGCCACCTTCTGGTGAAACCTTTTTTTTTTTATTTTAGTGAGTTTTGGTTTCTACAGCTTCTATTAAATGATTGTGGAGTAAATTTTTTTTACTTATGCATTCCTCTTTTCAGATTTATATCTTTCAAATTTTGAGATTCATATTGGATTCAAATCTCTGTGGATTCATTATCTGGGTGAAAGAAAACAGATCCATATAACTTTATGACTCCCTTAATGTGAATCCATATTGGATTTTATAGAATGGATTGAAGTTTAATTAATTATATTTTAAAGGTCTTAAATTTCTCTGGTGAACCTTAGAGGAAATAAACATGATTGCTGAATTTTTTGACAGTTTAACTAAGTAGTTCCCTCTTTGTTTTTGACTACATTCTGACCAATGTTGCCAGATAATGCAAAGCAAATTTAAATAGATCTCACTTGATTTTTACATGGGAGCAACATATTACTTTTTATTGAAATATAATTCAGTGGAACAGAAGACTGTGGAAGAAAAGTATAAATCAGTTTCTATTAATAATATTTGGTATTTTCAGGTCAAAATTATAGCTCTGCGTATGAGAATTTCTTAAGTAGCTATTGGTGAATAAAATAACAGTGATAGCAAAGTGTAAATCTACTAAACGAAACAAACCAGATTTTATTTTTTTTTTAAAAAAATTCAGATTTTTATTTTTTTTTAAAAAAAATTCTATAGTGTTATATAAAATGCATATCTGACCCAATTTAAATCACCAAATGTATCTATTCAAAACTATTGTTTTTCCTCATGAAATAAAAATATAGAATGAATTAGAATCAACAAAATTTTATTTTTATTTAAAATAAATCAATATAGCATCCAGTTTGGGAGAATACTGGACATTATCATTTGTTCATGGGACTAGAGTAAAATTTCAGGATCTCAAAAAATGCATTTGATTTGTTTCCCTTTTGATTTAGTGTCTACTAAAACAGAGTTTAAATTATTGTATCAAGCAGGACTCCAAACTTCCCTTTCCTCTGCCTACTGTGTAGTCAGATAATTGGTGACTGTCATTCTGTCAACTCGTTTGTAATTACTGTTTTCTATGCGTCACCTGTCAGGTAATGAAGAAATCCTGTCAGAGCATTAGGGCAGTGAGCAAAGGATAAGGATAAGGACTTCCCTGTTTTGAGAGAATATTTACTATAATAAATAAATATTATATAGTATAATATGTAAATATATAAAAATAGTCAATAATTTACTATAATCTACCACTGTTTTATTCCCACTGGAAATGTGCTCAAAACTGCATTTTCAAAAGTACACAATTATACAATACAAGTAAAACACAACTGGATTTTCCTAAATGATTAAGCATAAACATAATTTTATGTATTTTAGGAATACATTGGAAATATTTATGTCACTGGTGACCTCTAGGCCCATCTCAATAGGGAGTTGATTTTTTGTTCATCCTGGAGGATGATGTGCGGTTAGCCTATTTATACAGGTTTAATAATTCTGCTCTGAAGCAATATTAAGACTGTTCTTGTTGATCCCATCTTCAAAGTTACCCCAAGTATCTCTGGCTAGGTGGTTAGGTATTTTGTACATTGTTCACAAACTTTTCTAAAAGGGACTAATTTCTCATTTCATACTTTTCATTGTAGGTTTTATTGACTTTAAGTTTTTTTGTTGAATTTATTCACTTTTTCTATGATATTACTTTGCTATTTTTCTATGTTAACCTCTATTTGCCTCATTTTTCTCCAACTACTTTTCCTCTAGCTCATTTGTTCTTATCTTTCTCAGTGTATGAGTCTATGTACTTATCTACTGTTGTGGGGGTGCGAACAACTGAAATTTTCAACAAACTAATCAAGAATGTAGTATTACACATTCTGTAGGTTAGAAAAAGCACATACTTCATTCTATGCTTATTATTTTTGTTCATGAAAAAGTTTCAGAACCAAGTGATCTAAGAATAAAAATGCGTATCCACATTAAAAGTAGTTCTAAGTTGGGAGTGATTCACAAGACTAAAACCAAAACAAAAATATCATTATTCCATTCTCTCAAATTACATTAGGAGTTTCATACAATCTCTAAAACAAATTTCAAACTAGTTTTATTCCTTACATAGAATCACATATATCTATGAGGACAGATTTGATATAGTAGGTATTTTATTATTATATATCACTAGCTCTCAAGGGTCCATTAATAGCAATAAAACATTAATTTTATATTTTACTGATTGTCATCTTATTGAGCAAAATGCACTCATTATTTTATTTGCCTGAGGTGATAACAATTTATTTTCTAATGTACAGTTAAACCAAAAAGAAAGGACATATTCAAACACAACTGCCTCATATGATAATTTATATATTTATTTTATTCATTTTTATTTTTAAAAATATATTTATTTATTTATTTAATTATATTTGACATCATTTGTATTCCCCAGGGAGTATCCACCACCATTCCACACATGAACCATCACCTCAGTCATTTGTGCTCTTTCTGTTCTCATCCCCGTCTTTGCCCTCCCCCCATCTCCTCGCCCCATGGTCCCTTTGGTTTATCTTGGCTTTTTGGTCTTGTTGAGTTTTTGTTTGCTTTTGGTTATAATTGCCCATTTCCTTGAGCTTATTCTTTTGTTGTTGTTGTTGTTGCTATTTCATATTCTTCCTAATAGTGAAGCCATCCGATATTATTCTCTTGCCTTATGACTTGTTTCACTGAGTATAATCCCTTTTAGTTCCATCCATGTCTCTATAAATGCCCCTAGTTTCTCATTTTTGATTGCTGAATAATATTCCATTGTGTATATGTACCACATCTTCTTGATCCAGTCATCTACTTTTGGGCATTTGGGTTGTTTTCAGGTCTTACCAATTACAAATAGTGCTGCCATAAACATAGGAGTACAGGTGCTCTTTTGGATTGGTGTTTTTGTGGTAGATGTCTAGGAGTGGGATTGCCAGATCATATGGTAGTTCCATTTATAGTAGACTGAGGAACCTCCATATGGCCTTCCATCATGGCTGGATTAGCTTTAATTCCCACCAGCAGTGTACTAGGGTTCCTTTTTCTCCACATCCTCACCAGAATTTGTTGTTGTTGGTTTTTTTTTTGATGAGTGCCATTCTTTGTGATCAGACCCTTGTCCGTTGTATGGAGAGCAAAGATTTTTTTCCCAGTCTGTGGGGCTTCTTTTGTTTTGTCTAATGTTTCCTTGCTGTACAGAAGCTTTTTATCTTGATGTAGTCCAATCTGTTTATCTTCTCTCTCATTTTTATTGCTTTGGGAAATGCTACTTTGAAAGCGCTATTGAGGTGTAAGTCTTGCAGTGTTTTACATATGTTTTCCTCTATATACTTTATAGTTTCAGGTCTTACATTTAGGTCTTTTATTCATTTTGAATTGATTTTTGTACATGGTGTGAGATAGTGGTCCAGTTTCATTTTTTTGTATATAGTGGACCAGTTTTGCCAGCACCATTTATTGAATAAGTTATCTTGGTCCCATTGCAAATTTTTTACTCCTTTGTCAAAGATCAGTTGTCCATAGTTGTATGGTTTTACTTCTGTGCTTTCTTTATGGTTCCATTGGTCTGTGTGTCTGTCTTTGTCCTAGTACCATGCTGTTTTAATTACTATTGTTTTGTAGTAAAGTTTGAAGTCTGGGAGTGTGATACCTCCATTCTCTCTTTTTTTTTTTTTATTAGAACTTTGGCTAATCAGGGCTTTTCTGTCTCCATGTGAATTTCATCAACATTTGGTCTAATTCCTTAAAGAATTTCACTGAGATTTTTATTGGTATTGCATTGAATTTGTATATTGCTTTTGATAGGATGGCCATTTTCATAATGTCAGTTCTTCCTGTCCATGAACAGGGGATATCTTTCCATTTCTTTGTGTCCTCCTCTATTTATTTTGACAATGTTTTGTAATTTTCTCTAATAGGCCTTTTGTTTCTTTTGTTAGGCTGATTCCCAAGTATTTGATTTTTTTTGGTTTCAATTGTAAAGGGTATATTTTTCTTGATTTCTTCTTCTTCAGACTGTTTTTTGTGTATAGGAAGACTACTGACTTTTGTGCATTTATTTTATATCCTGCTACTTTACTAACCTTGTTGATTATTTTAATTAGATTTTCTGTACAGTTTTTAGGGTTTTCAAGTATATTATCATATCATCTGCAAATAATGATAGTTTTACTTCCTCTTCCCTATTTGCATTCCTTGTATGTCCTTTTCCTGTCTTAATGCTCTGGCTAACACTTCCATTACTATATTGAATAGCAGTGGAGAGAGTGGGCGTCCTTGTCTTGTTCCTGATCTTCAGGGGAATGCTCTCAGTTTTCACCACTGAGGATTATATTTGCAGTGGGTTTGTCATATATAGCTTTTACCATGTTGAGGTATGGCCCTTCTAGTCAAGGATTTCGAGAGCCTTCATCATGAATGGATGTTGGATTTTGTCAAATGCCTTTTCTGCATCAACTGATATAATCATATGGTTTTTGTTCTTCTTTTTGTTGATATGATGGATTACATTGATTGATTTTCGGATATTGAACCCTCCTTGAGCTTTTGGAATAAATCCCATTTGATCATGGTGAATTATCCTTTTTATGCTTTGTTGTATTCTGTTGGCTAGAAATTTGTTGAGCATTTTTGCATCTGTGTTCATTAGGGTGATTGGGTCTGTAGTTCTCTTTATTTTGTGTTATCTTTGTTTGGTTTTGGTATTAGTGTAATATTGGCTTCATAGAACATATTAGGTAGTATTCCTTCTTTTTCAGTTTCTTGAAAGAGTTTGTATAAGATAGGTAATAGTTCATTTCTGAATGTTTGGTAGAATTCATTTGCGAATCTGTCTGGGCCTGGGATTTTGTTTTTGTGGAGTGCTTTGATTACTTCTTCAATTTCACTACTTGATATTGGTCTGTTTAAGTGTTCTATTTCTTTTTTTTTTTTTAAAGATTTTATTTATTTATGCATACAAGAACTGGGGTACAGGCCAGAGGTGTGGGGGGTGAGAGGATTCACCACAGACAGAGCGGGGAGCAGAACAGGCAGATCAACAGAAGTACACTGCTGAGGGGAGCAGCGGGCACGGCAGGAGAGGTCTGCCGCGCCATGTGGTTCCCCTCCCTGGCCGGCAGCAGGGATCGAACTCGTGCTGCAGTGGCTGCTGTTTGCTTCATAGTGCATTGCTTAACCCACTGTGCCACCAGGGAGGCCCCTTAAGTGTTCTATTTCTTCTTTGTTTAGATTTGGATGGTTATATCTTTCTAAAAACGGTTCCATCTTTTCCTGATCATTAAGCTTGTTAGCATATAGCTGCTCATAGTATTGTCTGACTGTTCTTTTAATTGCTTTTGAATCTGTTGTAAATTCTCCTCTTTCATTTTTGATCCTGTTTATTTGTGTTTTCTCCTGTTTTTTCCTTTGTTAGCCTGGCTACAGTTTTATCTATTTTGTTTACTTTTTTGTTTACTTTTGGTATCATTAATCATTTAGATTGTTTTCTTGATTTCTAATTCATTTATTTCTGCTTTAATTTTTATGATTTCTTATACTGGTTGTTGAATCCTTTTGTTGCTCTTTTTCCTAGATCGTTAAGGTGTGAGCTTAGCTTGTTTCTTTGAGTTTTTTTCTTGTTTGCTGATGTGGGCCTGGATTGCTATAAACTTCCCTCATAGTACTGTTTTTGCTGCATCCTATACAGTTTAGAATGATGTATTCTTGTTGTCATTCAGTTCAAAGTATTCTTTAATATCCTCTATAATCCATTGTTCTTCCAGTAGTGTTGGTAACAATCTCCATGTTGCAGGTGGGTTTCTTGTTTCCTTTTGTGATTTATTTCTAATTTGATACTTTTGTGATCAGTGAATATAGTTGGAATGATTTTGACCAACATCTGTTGATGTTGGTCTTGTGGCCCACTATATGATCAATTCTGGAGTATGTTCCGTGTGCTCTTGAGAAGAAAGTACAATCTGATATTTTTGGGTGTAGTGTCCTATAGATGTCCATTAAGCTCTTGAGTTCTAGGTCTTTATTGAGGGCTCTAGTCTCTGTTTATTTTTTGTCTTGTTGATCTGTCCATTGATAAGAGTAGAGTGTTGAAGTCTCCTACTATATAGGTGCTTTCTTTAATGTTTTCTTTTAGAGCTGATAGTAATTGTCTGTTATAATTTGGTGCTCCTTCATTTGGAGCAATATGTTGATGAGTTTTATATCTTCTTGAAATACTGTGCCCTTGACCATTATACAGTGCCCTCTTTCTCTTTTTTTACCTTTTTTATTTTGAAGCCTGTCTTGTTTGATATAAGTATGACTGTTCCTGCTTTATTTTTTGGTCCATTGGCTGGTAGGACTGTTTTCAAGCCTTTTACTTTCAATCTGTGTTTATCTTTTGTGTTTAAATGTGTTTCCTGAAGACAGCAGAAGGTTGGATTATGTTTTTTAATCCAGACTGCTACTCTGTCTCATTTTATTGCTGAGTTTAGTCCATTTACATTTAAAGTTAAAATAGTTATGCTGACATCTGCGTTTGCCATTTTGTCTTTTTGATTATGTTTTCCCTTGTCTTATACTATTTGTCTTTTTCATTCTTCTAATGGTTTTGTCTTTAGAACTTGTTGTAGAATTTTTTGGAGAGGAGGTTTGGTCATGCTGAATTTCTGGAGTTTCTCTTTGTCTGGGAAAGTCTGTATTTTTTCTTCACATATGAAAGAAAGCTTTGCTAAATACAAAATTCATAGTTGGCATTTGTTGTCTTGAGGTTTTTTGAATATATCCTTCCACTCCCGCCTTTCCTGTAGTGTTTCATCCAAGAAGTCTGATGTTACCCTGATAGGTTTTCCCTTGTATGTTATCTATTTCTTCACACTTGACATTTTCATTATGTTTTCCTTGTCTTGTATTCTTGGTAATTTTACTATTATGTGTCTAGCTGTATTTCTTTTTCTATCATAGAAATTTGGGGTATGTCTTGCTTCTTATATTTCTAGCTTCATTTCATCTTTTAAGCTTGGGGAATTCTCCTCTATTATCTCCTTGAAAATATTATCATTTCCCTTATCATTTTCAACTTCTGGGACTCCTATAACTCTTACATTATTTTTCTTGATGGAGTCTGAGAGCTCTGGAAATGTGACCTATTCCCCACCCCCTTTGGATTTCTCTGTGTTTTTCTGCTTTGATTCTTTTTGTTTCTAAGTGTTCTATAGAACTAATTTGCTCTTTCATTTCATCCAATCTGCTTCTCATATATATATATATATATATATATATATATATATATATATATCATCTTCCTGCAAGTCTTCCACTGTCTTTTTTAATGACTGGTTCTCCTTTTCCAGATCATTGATTCTCATATTGGTCATTTTTTCAATCATGCTGGTTCTGACTCTTCTTCTGTTAGGCTGGACATTCTCTCCAGGTCATTGTTGAGTTCTTGTATTGGGCTTTCTTTTTGTGTTGTATTTTTCTCCTGTGGGCTTGCATGGTTAGTTGTAGTTTTTCATCTTCCTGATGTCTGCTTTCTTATTTGTTGTATTTGTTGGGACGCTTTTTTGCTTGTATTGACAGGCATCTCTTTGGGTGTTCCTTTTGGGCTATCAGGAACTGGTGGTCAACGAACAAATAAAAACACACAAACCCAGCAAGACTGACACAAATGATATCCAGATAGGCAAACAACAGAAAGAAAAAGGAGAAAAATAAAAAGCGAGTGAGGGAAGAGAAAAAAAGAAGAGAAAAATAAGAAACAAAACAAACAACAAAAGACAAACAAACTAAACAATGACAAAAACAAAACAAAAACAAAAAACAAACACACACACACACAAATAAAAACCTCCAAAACGCACATTAAAACAGCCACAACAGTATGGGGGGTGGAGGGCAAGATGTGGTGCTGATTGCCCTGTAGTGGCAGGTATGCCTGTATTTCAGTTCATTTGTTGTGGCTGGTTGGGTGTGGGGCTCCTGAGGACTCCTTGCCTCTAACGACTTGGGGCACCATGTGGCCCCCTGTGTAGAGGCTGGTTTTATCAAGGCTCCTTTAATGCCTTTCCAAAGGAGGACAGGAGTAGGGGGAAAAAAAAGAGGAATGTATGGAAAAAAGGAACAGGTGGGGAAGAAAAGAAAGAGACAGAAAAAGGAAGAGAAAATTTTAAAAAGTTAAGAAAAATAATTACAAAAAAATTAAAAAAAATGGGGGGGTGGTTGGGGAGACATCTGAAGTCTTACTGCACTCTGTGTGGGGGGACATTAGGTTGTGAGGGAGAGGCAGCCCCAGATTTGCTAGTATGCTGACTGTGATTGTCTTCCAGGTCCTCAGGTTTCAGGATGAGTGGTTAGACTGTTTTTTCTTGGTATGGGTGGGAGGGTTTCACCTCTGAGTCTGATTATAAGCAGTTTCCTACTGCCCTGTGATGGGGGTGAGGTCACTTGAGGCCCTCTGGTGCTGCCCTTTGTGGATGCACCAAGTGGTTTTATTTTTCCCTTCTGGGGTACTGCCAGGGTACCTCAGTCCGAACCCTCTTGCTTTCTCTCTCAAGCTCTTGGGAATGTTGACAAGGTGCTCCATACTGGGTCAGCCCCTCCAGATGCCCTGCCCCCTCCACTGTGCCAAACAGGGGTCCCGGGCAGGGTGGACTAACCTGGCCCTAGAACTCTGCCTGGCCCCAGCCCAGCTCACTCCCCTTTCACCCCTTCTCTCTGGTCCAGTCCTGGAGCTGGTCTCTGCTGTTCCCACCTCCAAGACATGCTGGCGCAGCAGTGCTCTGACCATGATTACGCTCCTCTACCCTGCACAGACTCCATATAGCATCTCAATTGTGAAGGCAGGGATGGCTGCCATGCCTTTGCTTGGGTTCAATCACAGCTGCCTTTGTTCCATCCTCAGTGGCTGTCAATGGGACTCCCCTTCCTCCAGCCTGGCCATTTTAAGTTGTGTGAACTCCTGCTCCCTCCTCAGACTCCCCCAAAGGCTAGAGTTCAAACTCACCAGGCCTGGAGATGCTGTATCTGCGCAGATCTCAGCAGCTTCAGGTTTTGTAATGTGATAGTCTCGATCCCTTTCCACAAGTCGTGCTTAAGAATGCTCTTTCTGCCATTCAAGGTGTGCTGGGTTTGTGGGTGGGGGGAGGGGGGAGAAGGGAGGGGGACTAGGGGGTAGCAAAGTTATGAAGCTTTTCTCTATATTTGCTCCCCTTCAATGAGTCCCTCCTTTCTGTGTAGGCTGTCAGTAGATTTCAATTAATTTTCCATGTCCAGGTTCTTGCAGAGACCTGCTGTATAGTCTCCCTGCTGTCCACTTCTTCTCGGAGCTTTCATCTTAGCATCTCTTCACTGCCATCTTTTTTTTGAGTCCAATTTATATATTTTTTAATTCAATGATTTTCTCTTTGCTCATTAGAATTATTAAGATATACTTATTGATATAAAAAGTCAAGATATTAAAATATGGACTATTATTAATAATAATTACCAATATACAATATTTTCTCACTTTTAGACATTGAAAAAATTTTCAAAAACTTATCCCTCTCTATAAATCTATATATATTGACATAGGATAAATATAGATCGTATAGATGTAGATTGGCTATAAATACAGGTATACATATATTTTTGAATGCAGACTCAAGAATGCAGACAGATAAATTTATGGTAGAGGGGGATGAGAGACAAAAGAAAGAGGGGAGAAAGGAGAATAATAACTATATACAAACGATTTCTCCAAAACATAATTCCTATTGGTAATCCCATGAGCTATAATTTAGGAGAAAAAATGTCAATGTCATTAAGATAGTTACTGATTGAAATTAATTATGTAATGTTATTCTCAGTTGAACTAATCTCATAAATGGAAATCATTTCTTTAAAGTGTCCATCATGTTCTTATTTTGAGTGTCAGAACTAAAAATGTGAATGAGGTTTAAAAAAATAGTTGTTTTATCCTGAAGCCTCATGAGAATTGATGTACTAATTGTAAATTTAGGAAGGTTTGGTGAAGGATACTTGCTAATACCAAACAAAAGCTCTTTAAGAACAAGAAAATTCTGAACTGGAGAGTGCCTTGAAATACCTGGTAAACAGGAGAATTGGCAATAACTTTTAAACTGGGCAGAGTAAAAAAATAATGCTCTTTAAAAAAGGGATAAGACGGGCCTTCCTGGTGGTGCAGTGGGTTAAGAAACGCACTACGAAGCAAACCGCAGCCACTGCAGCATGAGTTCGATCCCTGCTGCCGGCCAGGGAGGGGACCCACATGGCAGACCTCTCCTGTTGTGCCCGCTGCTCCCCTCAGCAGTGTACTTCTGTTGATCTGCCTGTTCTGCTCCCCGCTCTCTGTGGTGAATCCTCTCACCCCCCCACACCTCTGGCCTGTATCCTAGTGCTTGTATGCATAAATAAAAAGAAATCTTAAAAAAAAATATGTAACTAGCTATAGAGAGAACAAATTTTCCTCCACAATATTTCCTATCTCTTAAGTGGAATCTGTTCCTTGCCTATTTTCAACATTAGCTAGTAGTTTTGTTTCTAGCTAAGTTAATAATACAGAGGAAATTAGATATCCCTTGCTTCTAAATCTATGAATGTACCTGTGTCTGTTCTCTGGTACTCTAACTTCTTCCTGAAAGAATGAACAGCCATTCTTAGGACAGGTGCACATGACATTAGATCCAGTTCCTTTCTATTTATTCAGTGACTTAACTTGTAGTTGCTCAGCACCATCTCTACCAAATTATACTTTTCTCCTTCTTTATTGAATCATTCTCATCAGAATATGAACAGACTTTAGTTTTGTCCAATTTAGAACACAAAATTTCCATGTATCCTTCTTCTACTTCAGATATACTTCCATTCCTCTGTTCCCTTTAAAGTAAAAATTTTTGAGTAATTTGTATACAATCATTTTAAGATCTTTCTATTTCAGAGTGCTAATTTGAGTTCCATAGATATCTCTCTTATTACTTTTAAGTTTCTCAGACTATTGATATATTTGGTGGGTGATACTTGATGGGGGATCATGTTACCGCAAGTAAAAAAATATAAATTTATAAAAAAAATACTGCTTGTTTATAAGTTGAAGGATAATTTCTGGTGTATGTCAAATCGTAACCCATTCTTAAATGATCACTACTTTGAAGAGTCTTATTTAAAGTAATGATTTTAACACTATAGTAACAGTAACTTGGACATCACTGTCTTCCATATCAGATGGCATTTAACACAGTTATATGAGTTATTCTCTAGCAAGAAATTTAGAAATCTTGTCAAAATTAGTTAACTTATTTCCTCTAAATATTCAAATTTTAATCCTATATTTTTATTTTTACTTTTTTAAAGATTATTGTTTGTTAATCTTTTTTTAATATTTATTTATTTATATATACAAGCACTGGGGTACAGACCAGAGGTGTGGGTTGGTGAGAGAGTCCACCAGACAGAGTAGGGTGCAGAACAGGCAAATGGACTGAAAGACACTGCTGAGGGGAGCAGCGGGCGAGGCAGGAGAGGTCTGCCTGCGCCATATAGGTCACCTCCCCAGCTAGCAACAGGGATGGAACTTGTGCTGCAGTGACTGCGGTTTGCTTCATAGTGCATTGCTTAATCCACTGTGCCACCTATATTTTTATTTTTATTTATTTATTTTTTAAAGATTTATTTATTTATGCATACAAGAACTGGGGCACAGGCCAGAGGTGTGGGGGGGTGAGAGGATTCACCACAGAGAGCGGGGAGCAGAAC
>JAGFMF010011568.1:10392091-10444430 GCA_019455555.1 Galemys pyrenaicus | reverse complement strand
CCCCTGGCCGGCAGCAGGGATCGAACTCGTGCTGCAGTGGCTGCGATTTGCTTCGTAGTGCGTTGCTTAACCCACTGCGCCACCAGGGGAGGCCCGCCACCTATATTTTTAAATCTAAAAAGCAATATAATTGTTGTTAAGGAAAATGAAGTACATAATATATTTTCATATATCTATATAATTTCATACATGTATCATGTGTCTATAAATATACATGTGTGTATGCAGCTATATAGATAGCAGAAAATTTTAAGAAATAACAGATCCATTTATCCATTCATTCTAACATAGTTTTATGCTTGAATTATTACAAGTATTATATCTTCACAATCTGTATTCTATAAGAAAAAGATACTTTTTCCTTTACATATTCATTTTGATTTAAAAGGAATTTAGAGGAAATATAGTCTTTAATGGATAGTCATCTTAATCAGTGTTCTTTATTTCTTCATGAGGGTATGAATTTTGTATATTATTTCCCTTTAGTCTGAAGAAGTTCCATAACCATTTCTTGTAGCATACTTTTATTTATGATAAATTGTCTTTGTTTTTATCATAAACTTTTTATTTTGACCTCATGCTTGATAGATATTTTCATTGGTTATATATTTATGGGTTATCGGCTATTTTCTTTTAGCACTATATATAAGAACCTTGGTTTTCTGCCTCTGTCATTTTTAATGCGATATCTGTGTCCATATGTCAATGTTCCCTATGATAATGTGCCATTTTGTTTTTCAGGCTAATCTGTAGATTTTCTGCTTAACTTACTTGCAGCAGTTCTCTGTGATGTCCTAGATATAGTCGTCTGCCTACTTAGCCTCTCAAGAGCAATTTTTATAGCAAACTCACTGGGTATTTGTAGAAATAAACAGAAACTAATATATGTCAATCAACAGTAAAATCATGGTTACTTTATTTTTAGGAATAGTGGCAAATATCATGAATATACTAAAAACACCTCTTTTAATATAGATTTTCTTCATTATTCCAAATGTAGAATGATACTATTTGATATGACTTTATAGGCTATTTTATGAGTTTGGGATTGCCCAACATTTTTCAATATAAATTCAAGGTAATAGCATTCCCAAACTGAAAATGTAGCCTACAAATTACACACTGTAGGAACATTCTACTTCCAGATAGCAGGAACAATCTGTATTTGTTTATTGACTTCATAATATCCTTTTAATGTAAATATTCACTTACTGTTGAAAATTTTCTAAAAGCAGCATTCTAGGATATGAGAGTAAAAAGATCTGAAAAGGACTAATAAGTCCATGTTTTATCCTAACCATTAAAAATTAATTTGGGTTTCAAGGGATGTAATTAAATTTAGGGAAAAAGTAATTGTCTATTTTTTTGTTCTATGCACTATGGAATATGTTCTTGAACCAAAAAAAAAATCTGTAATTACTAATAATGACATACTATGAAGTGGTAAAGTGAGACATACTTGTTAGATGTGTGGTTCTTCATTTTTTTTTTTTTTTTACATTTCATACATCTTTTTCAGAATCTGATGACTATATTTTCCATATAAAAATTACATATACCTATAGTGTTATTTCAATCCGATAGTTTCAGGTTCATTGATAACATTTCATGCTATCTCTTAATCTACACCATTTCTTTATCCTACACAGGATTCAAACAATAAAAAAAAAAAAGAATTTCACCTTAATGGACAACTAACATTAGCTATATACCTCCAGTATGATTTTCTCTAGAATCAAATTTCTCTGACAACTTATTCGGAAACTGTTGGAATGATTGTGAATCATCTCCTGATAACTATGTATATACTTTTTTCTTTCAAAGGTCTTTAACTGAAACCTATAGTGATTACTATGTTTTAGACCAAGAAATGGAAAGTTTACAAGAAATCAATTGGATATTACTTAAACCATTGATGGTGAGATAGAACTCAGGCAAAGATATCATGATTAAAAAAAAAATCCTCATAATAAAAGCCCTCAGAAATTGAATGAGTACCTGATCACTACTGATTAATATAGTGAATATAATATAAATTATAGTAATTTTTTCCAAATATTAGGGATATACAGGATATCAACTTTGAGAGCATCTCAAAGGTAAGAAAGATGATGCTATTTAATTTCAAATTTTGCTTGGAATCTAACTGAAGCTTGAAATTAAATCAGAATTATAAGACTTTTATTCTTCATGAATAGGGAAAGAATTTCTACAAATAGCTTATGAATGAAAGTAGTCAAGGTTCACATAGCTCTATTATTAAACTCTTTGGCAGGATCTTTCAGGCAGTTTCAATTCATGCTGCTAAATTTCTGTGCTTGACTTCTCTAGGCCTACACTTCAGTTCAATTAACAACCCACAATTTATGACATTCCAGAATTATTTGACATATTTTTTATGTCAATTAAGGTATTGTCAAATATGTCAAATAAGGAATTAGCATTCCTTGTACTTGATCTAGTAAATAAGTAAAATACAGCAATTGTTACTTTAGAAAACTTCTCAGGTACACTGTGATTTATGATTTACTAAATTATATTATTACTTTTCCTAAATTTCTTTCTTATTTTTACATGGGATCCTTATTTCAGCATGTATGTGTACATGTAAAAGTCGTAGTAATAGTATGACATTGGCACAATGTTACAATGTTTAAAACTTTTAAAACATTAAATGTTTGAAAGATTATGAGGAATATTTATTATAGGAAAATATATTTACTTGTGAAGAGAAATAATTTATTTTCCTGATTAGGAAATGGGGCAAAATAATAAAATACTGTCATTTTGATATATTTATATTTTATTGTAGTGCTGCATAGTCTGCATTGACTATATTTTCTGATTAATTCACTGTTTCAGCACTGGATTCATAATATTTAAAATATTTCTCTTGGGGGTGAGGATTAGGGAGGAGTAAGAACAAAGAGAGAAAGAAGCATGATGAACTATGGTGGTGGATTATGACTGATTCAGGGTGGGTGCACTATGGTGGCAATACCTGATTGCCAGGATCCTATGGTTACCTCAATTAAAAAGTAACTAAATAAAGTTATTAAAATCAAAAATATATATTATTCTTGTCTTTAGATCTCTATTAAAGGAAAAAAATGAAGCAATCATATATACTAGTTACTGAGAAAAGAAAATCACTATGGTATTAAAGCTTGTATTTATTATTATCCTGGTATTTTAAGAAGTATAGATTTTATTCATATATAAATTGGTAAGATTGATATGTACTACTTAAGAATGTAACTACATGACATAAAATGAGCTCACAGTTATTCTGCAACTTCTATTAAAATGTACATTTTAATTTTTATGTTTCAGTTTCAAACAAATGTAATGTGAAGACATAAACTTATTTTATATACATAATTTTATTGCAATCAAATTATTGCTTTTTTTTATTAGAACACATTGACTTCTGCCAGAACCTGAAAAAAAAAAATGCTTAGTAATATAAGTCAGTAGGAGAAAGGTAAATGCCAGATGGTATCACTAAATGTGGAATACAGAGTAACCAAACTGAAAACCAGAGGGGAACAACCTTAAAAGCTAACCCTTGAAAACTGACTATAAAAGTGAAGCATGCAGGGCCTCCCTGGATGTACACATATATATGCTAAAATAAGAATCCCATATATAAATAAGAATGAAATTCAGAAAAAAGTACTAATAATATATTTTAGTAATTCAGGAAAAAGTACTAATAATATATTTTAGTAAATCATAAATGACAGTGTACCTGAGAAGTTTTCTTATGTAAATTTAGATTTAAAACATAGAAGTCACTTGGTTAGCAAATATTTCTCTTACTAACAAATTGGGTTTTTAAGTTCTCCTGCATGAGAATAGCAAGTAGATCACTTTTCCTATTAAGCATTTCCATGCTGGTAGTAACTGCTGGAATTGCCAGGTGCAGTGGAAAGACTATGTCAAAAGTTCTTAGCCCATATCCCAATTTGAGTATTTTATTCTCTGTTTCCTTTGTGCTTTTCGCTATGATCTCACTTTCTATTTTAACTCTAGAATTCTCATACCATTTGGAGACAAAGTCTGAGGAGGGAGAAACTAACATTAATTAGTAATACTATAGACCAAATAAAATATTAGATTATTTAGAATATAAATATAATTCTATAAATAACTGTAAATTGTGTAGTATTGCTACAAAAATGTTATTTAAATTAATTTTCACATACATTAAAATAAAACAGGCAATATTTGGTGTAGTTATGTATTAAAAAATAAATCTGGGCTTTCTCTACCATTCTATTGTATCTCCTGGGATTTATTCACCCCTAGAACTGTATTAGTTTTTTTATACTAATTACACCAGACTTGGCATATTAAAGTAATATACATTTATTATCTTCCAGTTTACTTGACAAGGAGTCTCAACACAGCTTAGTAGAATCTCATTCAAACAGACTTAAGTCAAGGTGTTGGCTGAATTGAGTTTCTTTCTAGAATATTTCCAGGCTCATACTGTACTGTCGGAATTGAGTCACTTACAGTTTCATGGCTAAGGAACCATTTATTTTTTGTTTGTTTGTTTGTTTGCTGTTAGTGAGAGACTGCTCTGAGCTTTCTGAGCTTTCAAGGCTGCTGGAGTTCTGGGCCACTTGACCATCTCACAGCATCTCTTCATAGCAACTTGCTTTGTCAGTGCCTATGGGCTATGGGAGAACACTCAGTCCACTCTTTTTTAAGAAAGTTTCATACCAGGACTCTCTTTGTCCCTCCCAGGAGTCTTTACCTTTATTTCCCGAAATAAATTTTTCTTTAGTTTAAAAAAAAAAAAGTTTCATACCAGATCTAGATAAGGGATCAGAATTCTTTCATTTTTTTTACCATATTAAATTGTTTAGATTGGGATTTAATAGGAAAATTATAGGGCATCTATTCCAGACCTTACAAAAATTCCACTAGATTGTGGAAGGGTACAACTGAAGGGAATATAAGACAAAAATTTTCTCAAAGTAATTAGAGAACCCCAAAAGTAAGGGACAAACATACTTCATATTTCTGTAGCTTTGGCACCATTAGTTTCAGTATATATTACACACCCAAACCTTTGACAGGATAACAAAAATCCTCACACTAGAGAATTAAGTATTTCAGTTCCTATTTCACAATTCAATATGTCCAGGTATCAACAAAATTTTCCAAGGTACGTCAAACAAAAGAAACAAAATGAAATCTAAATAAATAAGGAAGGCTTCAATACTGCATTCAGATAAGACACAGATTTGGGATGATCAGACTGAGAAATGGAATTAGAGAGGTGAAAATACTAAGAAAGAGTCAAAAAACAATTCTAAAAAGCAAAAATAAATGAAGACTATATTGGATGGGTTAATCGGTAGTCGAGACATCAAATAAGGAATAAGTAAACTTAAAGATAGCTCAAGACAGCCTCCCAAAGTGAGAGACAAAGAGGGAAAACACACCACCCAAGATCTATGTAATAATGTCAAAGGCAGTATAAATAAATACTCCCTATCCTACCGCACACACACATAGATTATATAACAAGAAACCAAAACCAAAATCTTGAAAGAAGTAAAAAAGAAAAAAAAAAGCCTCTCTAAAGAGACAAACAAAAGCCTATAGAGATACAAAAATAGGTATTCCAATTTTCTTTTCATTATACTATACAAGCAAAAATTATTGCTTCCAATACCAAATTTCCCTCTGCTCAGAAATGTAGACAAGATAAAGGAAGTTAAAGATTTTTGGAGAGCTATAGTTTCTTGAAATTCTTAGCTAACATTCATAAAGCACTTATTATATTCCAGGCATTATTTTAAAATAAAGAAAAATGCAAATCACTAAAGTAAAATTCTAGATTTGGCAAAAAAATAAAGGAAGAGAGCAGGAGAAAACAATTCATTAGCTGCAGACCTGCTCCACAAGAAAGGCTAGAAGTTCTTTGGGCATAGGAAAAATGACAATGTATTTGTAAGGAACTTGGATACGTACAAAGAAAGAGTTACCGAGAAAGAAATAATTGAGAAAAAATAATATATATATTTTTTTTTAAAGATTTTTTTATTTATGCATATAAGAATTAGGGTACTGGCCAGAGGTGTATGGGGTGAGAAGATCCACCAGAGACAGAGTGGGGAACAGAGCTGACAGATTGACTGAAACACACTGCTGAGGGAAGCAGCAGGTGAGACAGGAGAGGTCTATCGCGCCATGTGTGTCCCTTGCCTCACCTGAATCAAACTCCTGCTGCAGTGGCTCCAGATGCTTCATGGTGTGGTACTTAACCCCTTCTGCTAGCAGGGAGAGCCCAAGATAAAATATATATTCTTTTTTTAAAGTAATATAAAATATAACTGTGTGTCTAAAGCAATAATGGTAGTCATATGTGGGATTTTTTTTACTAGCTTTCCAGAATCCTATCTGTGATTTGGATGAAGTATTCAGGGGTTATAGATGATTGCATGAAGAGTACGGATGAACTGGATCTTAAAGGAAAGGTAGCTTTTTAGCAAATGGACAGAAGACGTGTTTGTCAGGGATATTATAGGCAAAGGTAATTAAATGAAATGTTATATGTATATGATGTTTTATATGTTTAATGGAATGTTACATATATATGACATCATATATCCATTTCATTTAATTACCTTCACCTATAATGTGTGTGTGTGTGTGTGTGCAAAAGCACTCCAGGAATGAAGAACAGTAGAATCTCTTGTGTTTTTTTATACACAAAGAGTATGCATGCTTTAAAGCTTAAAGTTGGGATTGAACCAACTTTTGAAGGGTTTTAATATTCATACTGTATTTTATTTGGTAGAAAAACAGAAAGCATAAAGGGCTCATTCTGATTTGGAAAGTGGTCTCCTGGGATAAACTTTCATAATAATAAAAAACCTGAATGAATTGGCAAGAAACAAGATGTAGAAAAATCTAATAGAAGCACATTACTCCTCAAAGTTCAGCCTCTGAATGTTTACTTATGCAGCAGTCAGTACAGTAACCTTGTAGTGTTAACATAGTCTGTATAATGTTACACCCTTTGAGTATATTATTTGTTTTCCAGTCTTTCTGAAACAAATACAGGTAAGTACAGATAATGTCTACAAATGTCCACTTCTGTAACTTCTAATTCATGTAGGTCTGGATAGAAACAGATTATAGCTTCCTTTTATATCCCCAAGAGGGATTTCCTAGTAAAGAATGCATACAGTGCATATAAAATTATCAACATGTATTTTAGTCACCACATGATAAAGCCTTCCATAGCACAATAAGGGCTATTAAGAAAAGTTTTATCTGGGAGAAATAGACAAACTAAGCAATTATAGCCTGCAGAAGCAAATACAATATGATGATCTTTCTATGTGTTTTCATTTTCTTCCTTGAAAAATACAAAATTCAAACACCTACTCAGTTCTCAGGCAATTGATTTCAATGGAAAATAGGTCCACATATATAAAATATTTGTGTTTGACATGCCATTTTCAAATGCTTACATTGATCTATAGACTCTTAGAAGGGCGAAATATGTATCTATCGGCATGCCATAGGATACAAGGGAAAGGAACAAGACTCCAAATTAGTGGATTATGTCATGAAGAACATTTTGGATTTGTGGACAGTATGGAGGATAAAATAATCTTTCTACAGATAGAGAAAAATAATTGTATTCAAGAAAGCTGTCAATATATAATGTAAAAAATAATATTACATTTAAACTTATTTAATAATAGCAAGATAGTTGTCAGAGCAAACTAGTAATATGACTAGTTGATTCGTAGAGCAGTATATAATCACATCTCCAGGAATGACTAACCAGTCCAAGGTCATTTCTGAGAAGTTGTTTGCTTTGCTGTCTTTTTAGATCTACCATTTGAACAGCTGTGGGTGTGGCCTAAAAGAAAAATAGTTATAGATCCCTTTTATAGTGAGCACACTGACATAAAACACATTAGGTGGTATATGTTATATAATCCTTTTCCTTTTTGTTTAAATGTAAGCATGATTACATAATATGTAAAAGAGTAAAGCCATAGAAGTTGTTTGTTCTTATACCAAAACTTCTATTTAGTGGGTTGTGGCCAGTTGAAGTCTTGGAATCACATAAACCACATAAATAGTACAGACACTGATATGCCTTAAACATTTAGAAATACTTCATGAGAGCCAAATCCTGCTTTCTCCTTTTACTTCCAAATGAATACCCCTGTTTAATAAGAATTTGGACAGTCTTTGTCCCTGGTTCTCAGGAAATAGACTCTGGATCTTTGATCAGACAATCTAGACTTGTTGTGGATATCCCCAGATGGTTTAAAACAAGATGGTTCAGTATACAGTCTCATCTGGTCAGAAGGAGAATTGGGCTTTGAACTCTGGGGAACTGAGAGTTGAAATCAATTGTGCGACTAATGATTCAATTGTACTGATGTACTGAAACTCCAATAAAATCTCTGACATTGAGGCTTGGGTGAGTTCCCCTGGTTGGTAATGCTCTTCCTCTTTTCATACATCATTATGCCAGGAGGGCCACATATCTTGACATCTCAGGGAGAGAACAATGGAAACTTTCATGGCTGGTAACCTCCTAGACATCATTTAAGACATTTCTTCTTGTGACTGGTTTGTATCCTTTGCTATTATAAAACTGTAGTTATAAGTATAGTGTCTACCTGTACTCTGTAAACTGTCTTAGTGAATTAACATACCTGAGCAAGAGTAGAAACTCCTAATCTGGAGTTGATTTTGAGGTTGTTCCCTGAGACCTCCATATTGGTGGGTAATTTCTAAAGTGGAGAATATTGCCTGTTAAAGGTTAACTGTAACCTTACCTGATGCTGGGTAGTTAGCGTCTGAAGTCATGACAGCTGTCTTTTATTTATTTAAAGATTTATTTTTATTTATGCATACAAGAACAAGGTGTGTATGTGTGTTCGGGGGTGCTGAGAGGATTTGCCAGAGACAGAGTAGGGAGCAGAACAGGCAGATCTACTGAAATACACTACTGAGAAGAGCAGCGGGCAATCCCTGGTTAGGGATCGAACTCACGAACTCACGCTGCAGTACCTGATGATAGCTTGATGGTGCTGAGACTTTAACTCCTGTACCACCAGGGAGGCTCATTCAGGTATCTTTTAAACAAAGTTTTGAAAGATACTTTTGAACCAATTATAAATTTTACAATTGCTTCCTTTTTCTGACTTTGCACCATCAAAAAAGAAAAAGAAAATATCATCAAAGTGGAATCAGGGACTATTCTTAGTATGTAAGTCTGTTTTTTTTGTTTTTATTTCTTTCTTTTTGCTTATGCCAAGTGTCTCAGACAGATACTAAAATTATAGTAAACATACTTATTTTTAAATGAAAGGCAAATATCATGCTTTCTGAGAAAAAGGGAACACACAGCTATGACATTGCTCAGCTTAATAATTAAAGGAATATAAAAGGACTTGAACATTAGCTCATACTGGATGGTTATGAGGAAAACATAACAACCCTATCAATTTGACTCAGCCCACCTCTTCTTAATCAGGGAATCTAGAAAATGGTCCCAAGTCTAATTAAAACCCCAAAACTGATGAAAGCATTTAGCAACTCTATCTCTACCACTGAACCCAAAGAATAGAGTTAAGTTCAGTGAGTTAACTGACTTGTATTTCAGCTGCAGTTCTCAATATTAAAATTGTGTTTGAACACAACTGTAAACAGTAATCATGCTTCCTCCTTCCATCCACCTTCACACTCCAGTGATCAGAATGCCTTGACAATTTGCAAATTGATAGATGCTTTCTTGGACTGTTGTTATTTTCTGATGACACAAAGTACTTCCCTGGCCAAAAAAAAAAGAATTAAACAAACTACATAAGCAACACAAAGACATAAAACTCAACATTTTTGTGCAAAATAATGCAGATCAATCCAATCTAGCTTTTTTCTATAAAAGCTTTGAAATTTAAAACTGCTGAGGAAAAGTTATTGTAACACTAAGAACTTAAATTGTGCATAATTTGATTGAACACTTTTCAAAATTATTGAGCAGAAGTTCAAGAGATGAGTCATTTAAAATATACATTAAAAACAATGCAAAACACTAAAATGGCATTAGGTCCAGCTGAAGTACAGAGTTATTCAGAGCATCATGTGAAATCTTACTCATCACTTTAAGATTAAATTTAGTCTGAAAAACTGTTTAAGAACAAACTATATTTAGAGAAATAATAATATTTACAAGGCCTACAAAACATTTAAATAGGCGTATTTAGCATTTATATATCTGGGAGGTAATATACTATTTTAGTACAAATATATAAATGTTTAATAGTCTTAAAAACTAGATTTTTTTTTTGTCAGTAAAATAAGACAAGAAAAACCTTGCAAAATTCATATGCCAATAAGTGATTTGAGGACCAGTTTCTATTGCCAAATATAGTCTCTTTGTTGGAGGTTTCTGGCACATTACAATTTAATGAAAGGTGAATTATTGAGATACCCATCAAGCTTAAGATATATTTTGTTTCTGAAAGACAAGAAAAACTTCATGTATATTTTATAATCAATCTTTCAACTAATATCTTGCCTCCCTTCCCATATACCTAGTCCTCAGTCATAAAAATCCCTTAAATATGCTATAGGCTGTCAAGCTTTGTCCTTTTTCTAATAGAGTAGTCACTTACATGAAGTTCAATTTCTTCTTGGAACTTGATGAAGAATGTCTTGGAGTCTGAGATGGGGCTGAACCTAAATGAATAAATCCCTGTGACTGGTCTTACTATCAAGATAGCCTTGCTTTTAGATGCTGACACTCCATCACATAGGAACTCTTGCTAAGGGTCCAGGAAAGTAAATGCATCATTAGGCATATGGTGACACAGTCTTCAGAATAGAAAGGTGATTTTAAATATAAGCTTGGAAACTATAAGATTCAATTGAAAGTTCTCAGAAAGAAAACACCATGCATATGGTAACATTGGGTCATTGACATTTGAGACATCTTTACTAAGAGGAATGGAGGACTTGAAGTCTAATTCCTTTAAACCATGTGAAACTTACAAGAAAACATGTTCATTAGCATGGCACAAAGATATAACCTCCTTGAGATATGCAGAAATAAGGAACAAAATCATATAACTTAAATTACCCTGATAATCAGTGTTTCTGTAGTTTATTTTATTTAAAAATTAGTACATGCTGTTTATCTATGAATTAACTCAATATGAGTTCATTTTAAGTTACCTAAAGATCTTGAAAATTATCTTGAACAAGACACAAAAATGTACTTATTTTTATAAAAAATAAATATAATTTTAGCATCTCATAATATTCAATAATTTAATATTTTAAACATTAAAATTAAGATGATAAATATTAACTTTATGTTAACTTGGGATATGTTTAAGAAATGTATACCCAAATGGATTTGTATTATACCTAACATTGAAAAATCATAAGTGGCAAGATATTATTAGTAATCCTCTGGAGAAGCAAAGATTACACATTCATGTTAGAAAATAATGTTGTTGGAATTTTAGACCTATGGACAAGTAGACAGAGATATTTGAGCTTCCATTCCATAATTTCTATCAGTGGTCAAATGTAAATAAAGAAACAAAAAAATTCATTAGTCTAGATAATATGAGTTCTTCTTCATTCCAGGGGTATAGGATTCTTCACTGATTTAAGATAAATAGCCCAAAATCAAAACAGACTTATAGAACAGATATTCCAGTGCCTCTCATCCAACAGGGAATAATCTTTACAAAGCATTTAACTAATACAAAGCATTTAGCTAATAAAAATCAGCTTAGTAATTGCTGCCTCTAGTGGGGAATAACTTACCAATAGTAAAAATAACAATAAACCCTAAAACAAACATATTTTAGAAAGGGAATATTATATATTTTTCAAGTTTTATTTCCACTTTAGTGTCATCAGTAGGAGCCAAGAATTAACATGGCTTGTCTCACACTGCTCATATGAGGTACATTGTTTAGTAATCTCTCTCAAGTGAATTCATTCAGCATCTTGTAAGATGTGTTTGTCCAGTTTTATTGAGACATATTTGATAGATAGCCTTGCATAAGTTTAGGTATACAACAAAATAATGTGGTACACATATGTAGTTTAAAATGATTGCCACCTTAAGTTTAGTGAACATCTATTACCTCACATTTAAGAGTAAAATTAATCATTCTCATCATACAAATAAAAGTGAAACCTGTGAGAGATTTCATTAGCTTCTTCATTTTCTCAATAACCTGCTTTCATAATATTTTGTGGTTAATGGTATTTATGTTACTGTTTCTCCATCTTTAAAATTGAGATTTAATTCATTTTAATGTTTAGTCCCAAAGAGATGTCTGGGTTTTGTTTTGTATATTTTATATTTTGGCAGTTTTATCTATGTTTCAAATTTAGTCATCATCACTGATTTCAGTGTTCATGTAGGTGACCAATTTGAAGTTGATTTAAAGTTATCAAACTCTTTATTTCAGAAGATATTTGCCTCCATTCCAATTTGTGGATGGGATATGGAGGATTGTGGGAAGAAGGCAGCTTTAATGTCCAGTTTCTTAGTAAAGCATTTGATGTTATCTTTGCTTCCTAGTACTTTCCCAAGTGAATCTCCATTCCTTGAACATAGAGAATAGAATAATTGTGATGGTTAAATAATCCATCTAAATTGCCAAAAGCAAGTTCCCTTGCGCTCAGAAATGCAGACAAGATAAGGAAAATCAAGGGCTTATGGAATGCTATTGGTGTCTTGAAATTTTTAACTAACATTCATGAAGCAATTATTATATTTCAGGCACTGTTTTAAATACATTCTAGCATTATTCAATTTTTTTATTCTTATATTGGTCCCATTAATTACTATTAATATCTCTATTATTTTATATTATTATCTATTTTACAGATGTTCAAACTAAAGCATGACAAAGTGTCAGGGCAGGGATTTCCAGCTAGGCATCTGGTTGTAGATTCTTGTAGGACACTCCACTGTCTTTGGTCAGTCATTAAGTGTCCCCCAGAAAAAAAATAATATGGTCTCTTTAGTACCCACAGAGGATTTTACATTCTTCAGAAGTACATGGTACCATGATTTGGGTTGAGTAAGGATAATACCTTTCATTTTATAAGTGTGAAGAAGGAAAGGAAAATGCGAAAGATTTAAATAATTCCTCAATGGCACAATCCAGGCAGATCTGTTATAAGAAGAATGGGTTAATGATATGGATACTGATTATTTTAAAATTTGTCAGGGTCCAACAATTCCTTGGTAAGTCTTTAGGTATTTTACTGAATACAAGTCAGAATACTATATAGTAATATATAGTGACAAACAGAAAGGCCAAGAAGTTCCTTAAAATAATTTTGTACTTGGTTCTGTAAGCAGCATTTCTACCATGGCTCTTATATCCTGTCATTAATTTTATACTGTACTGTATTTTAAATGACAGGAAATATTACTTTATGTGTGATTTCTATTTATGTTTGCCTTAGGTTGTTTGTCATTTAGTTTTATGTTTCAGATTGGAAAATAGTGCTTAGGAAAATCCTCTCTAGTCTATTATTAGTTTAGGTAAGATGAGAATATTTGTATTAATGAGAAAAATTGTATGTTTGTTTTAAAAACTCTTAGTAATTAAGGTCAAGGAAAGTCAACCAGAGAGATTTTACTAGCCGTTATAAACCATAAAGAATGGTATCCATTTATGTGCCTATAAATGTGTGCCATTATTCTGTTACTCTTGAGAGATATTTTAAAAATTTGAAAGCAAAAATGAAGCTTAAAGAACATTAAATATTAGTTTATGATAATTTTAATATATAATGCAAAGAAGCACATTGGCTTTTTTCTTCAGGAGATTGAAATTGATATCTAAATTCTTATAATTTCTGTTGCATTTAAGTAGCAATCTTTAAAAGAATAGTTTAAATCTAATTAAATGTGTTATCCACTTTCCAAAAAGACAATATGTCCCAAAATTAAATAATTATGGTTAGCATTTTCAGACACTGACCCTAAAAATATAATTTCTTCTCATACTAATGTTACTCAAAATGACAGAATGAAATTTGCACTTATTACTTTTTCTATGAGACTTTCTACCTTAATTGGTTTCTGTTAATCCTATTTCATGAAGGAATTATATTTGTTTATTTTTATAACAGCAACAGAGCTTCTTTGATTCCAATAGAGTTCACAGTGTCTGCTAAAATGAGAGCTGAGGTTTCCTTTTTCACTTATGAGAAGTAAAAGAACACCTCACAGAGAAAAGCATGAAATTAAAAGATAAAAATCAATGTGGAAAGTAATTGACCTATAATTTAGGATATTTGAAACCCTAAATGTTATTTAATAGCACTTCCCGAATCATCAGATTATCAAATCATCATCTTGCAGTTTCAAAAATCTTGTTAAAATCTATTCAATAAAGGTCTTGTACCTTGCTTGCTTATTCATTGCAACTAATTTTTAAAAGTAATGAATTTCTGTCTGCCCTATATAAATGACTAAGCTGATGGACTAGTTATCCCATGATTATTATGAAATTGCAAATGTAATTGTGTAATTTTCTTTTAAATTAGGAAAATAAGCTTTACCACTTCATGATTCTTTACAAAAAAGAACATTTGAAAATCAAAATATTATGCTACATAGTTTCCTTTATTTATTCAAACACAAGACAGATTAAAAAATACTGATAACATTTTAGATGTTTATCTAGCCTATTAAAATTAACTCAAGTCTACCATACATTAAAAAATTATTTTACTCAGTAACTTCTGTGTTTTTCCATATTGATGAGCAAAAGACATTTGATCTCTTGTTTGCATAATTAATACCTTGGAAAAATGGGCTATAGTCTAACCCTGATGTTACTATAGAATTGCTTGTTAAACCTAATGTCAATAAAAAACAAATACTTATTATTTCATTTCTTTAAAAAAATTATAAAAAATAAAATGACCTGACCTGATGCCAAATATCAGTACAGTTTTCACTAGCAGTGCCACAAATATGAATTTGTATTTGGATCATAGACTTCTGGGGCTCTTTTACCTAAAGCTTTTTTATTTTACCTACTTAGATTATTCAGATAAATATAATAGTAGAGTGTTGGGTTTATCTTTTTCCCATGAATTTTTGGCCCCATCAGTTTTATGTTTTCTTATATAGCTCATATTTTCAAGCATGAACTTTCAAACTTGACATGATTATTTCAAATAATTTTAAATATAAAATTAACTATTAGATTAAAAATGAGCTTGGATGAAAGACCATTAATAAAAGAGATGAGTTTTATTCATTTTTCTTTTATTTATTCTCTCTTTCCTGCCTTTTACCACAAAATCCTATTTCTTACCAATTCTTACAATCCAATTTCTTACTATTTTCTTATATAAATGTACATGCATAAAATTTGGTTTAGAACTTATAGGAGCAAACAGCAATCAGCTAGAGCAATGACAAATTTAAAATCTATACTCCATTTATTTTTGTTGAATATTGCATTCACAGTGTCTTCAAAATTTGGTATAGTATATTTTATTATTTGGTTTTGACCAACATTTCAAAGGACTTTTTATAAGATGTAATAAAATAATAATAACAAAATTATTATTTAATTGAGTGAAATGTTTGAAATGTGGTGATTAATGGCAGCCCGTGGACTAATAATTATACAAGAGATTGGAGGACAGAAAATTTGAGATTTAAAATATGAATTGAAGTTGCATGCTCACACACATAATCAAACTCATTATTAAAAAAAACAAAAGCTAACTTACAATTGACCAATCCTCTTTACATTGGAACAGCAATAGTGTATAGTGTGTTTGAATTAAATTAAGAAGAAACTGATCATTATGTGTGGAAGAACCCTGTCAATGTCCTGATCCTCTCTGATTCTGATCTTTGTCCCTAGTGGACTGCAAAGTATAGGAAAGATCGTAGGCTTTTCTTTTAACATTTCCTGTAAAACACATTGTAGTGAGAAAGTTGACTGTTTGGCATTTTGCTATAGCAAAATGTCAAACCCTACTCAACTATGTCATTCAAAGGAACCAAAAAGTTTAAAGGAGATTTTATACTCATTACCATAGTTTTGCATCATTATTTTAGTATTGGACTTAAATTTTACCATCTTAACTTACATAGTGCTCAACCAATAGCCAGTTATTTTAAAATAAGTGTTTGCTAAGAACACTAAGAGCATTATAACTACTATTCATCAATTTTACAAATAAATACAAAAAATTAATTTGCTATTTTCTCAAATACAGAAAGTAGAATTGTCTTTATTCTAACAAAATGTCTGATCTAATTTTACCTGTGAGTAAAATTACATGTCATGTGAGGAGAGGTCAATGTAAACCTGAATTGACCCACATGCACACTCCCTGTGTTCTTACTTCTCTTTCAATGTAGGCAGTCATGGGTATGATATAATGTTTACCTCATCATTAGATAACTCAATAGTTAGAGTCACTCCAAAAGGAATATTGCTCTAGATGGATCTGATTTAATCAGGTGAACTTTTGAAAGAGCCATTCTTTTACTGCTATTTTTTTTTTAAAGATTTATTTATTTATGCATACAAGCACTGGGGTACAGGCCAGAGGTGTGGGGGGTGAGAGGATTCACCACAGAGAGCTGGGAGCAGAACAGGCAGAGCAACTGAAGTACACTGCTGAGGGGAGCAGCGGGCACAGCAGGAGAGGTCTGCTGTGCCATGTGGGTCCCCTACCTGGCCGGCAGCAGGGATCGAACTCATGCTGCGGTGGCTGCTGTTTGCTTCATAGTGCATTGCTTAACCCACTGCGCCACCAGGGAGGCCCTACTGCTATTTTTGAGGATGCTGTCTCCATTAGTTAGATAGCTGTAAGGCGTAGGAAGTTCTTCCAACATACATGTAAGCTGGAGGAGAGACTTGAGCCTCAGATGATATCTTCCCAGCAGACCCCTTAATTTCAACCTTGTAATATTCTGAACTAATGGCCAGCTAAACCTTATCCAGATTTCTGATCCATAGAGCTGTAACATAATAAATAGTCATTGTTTAAGCCATTAAGCATTAGGTAATTTGTTACAAAACAAATACATGATGCTAGAAGTAGTAATGAAAGTGTCATAGGGCTATATTATCTTTCATTAATATCAATTTATTGTAGTACTTTCAGAAAGGTTCATAGACTTTTGTAGCTTCTTCAGTTGATAGAATGGCCAGAAAATACAAAGGAAATAATATGTGTGCATGCATGCACATGTGCATGCACACACACAATCATATATTCTTGGGAATGCATTGGGATACATGTGGATTTCATGGTTTAAAGAAAGTTTTATATTTACTACATAGTTTTTCTTTCTAACTAGTAATCAATGACAGTTTGCAAGAATATGTACAACAATTTATAATGACAATATTGCTTCATATATTTCCATATGATTTATCACTATTTTATGGCTTCTTACCTTCCCTGATTTTTCCTGTAGACACAAATTAGTGTCTCCCTGACTCCTCGTTGAATGTCCAGACGTTCAGTAAGCCTTGGAATGATTAAATTTCTTGATACACATTATATAAGAGAAGATAATTAACTTTAATATCGCAATATTTTCTATATGTAAAATGAAATCTTTACTCTTTAATTAATATATAAATAACTTATTGAAAATAGGTCTGAGATTTGTATATGCTTCATTGTACTCACTATATTTCATTAGAAATTGTGTTCTCACTGGATATAGAAAGTCTAAATGTTTCATCTACTTTATGCCTCGTTATGGCAGGCATCCAATTCATGCCAATTGATGAGCCCAGATTGCCTCTTTTCATTTAAAAATTCTAATGAAGCTGTCAAAGAAATATATAAGTAAGGAAAGTGGGAGAGAAAGGAAAGGATGTTACTACTAGACAAGCAACTTTGGGGGATTTTAGAAGATAAGCACAAAGAAAGAGAAAATGGTATCTTTACAGTGGAAAAGCTTGGCAATGCCATATTAAAAAGGCAATCAGCAAAGATAATATTACAAACAATAAGATATATCTACATTGTGTGCTTCTGATATAGTACATAGAGAAAGTACACTGTTTCTTCTTGTCATAATGTGTAACTTTAATCTTATCATGAGAGCACATCATGCAAACACTAATTAAGGACATTCTAAAAGTAACTGGCCCAGCATTTCAGAAGTGTGAAAGTCATGAAATACTAAGAAAGATACCATATATTAAAGGGTATTAAAGATACCCTGGTTTGGCTCATAAACAACAACAACAAAAAATGTTTAAAATAGAGATTTTCACTGTCCGCTATTAACACTATTAAAAAAAAAATGGATAATCCTTGTGTCTGATCCTTAGTCTGTACTTGGGATTGTGTCTGCAAATTAGACTAATCCAAATTACAAATATAAAATAAGTACACAAAATAAACAAGAATATCCTTAGTCTGTTCTGATGTTGATAATGCCAGCAACAACTTCATCCTTCTTCCACAGTCAGTGGATTGGATTGATGGGTGAACTCTTACCTATGCCAAATGGTCTTAAGAAAAAATTCTGTCTCTGACTCATTTATATCTGGACCTGATTATTTGGTACCACAGTAGTTTTGATATTTAAAAAAAAAACACACACACCAAAATATGCATTTGGAGAGCATCATTTCCTCATTTTGGTTGTTGTTTGTAACTAAGCATTGCAATTTTATGACCTTTCCCACTATACTTCCAAAAATACCTCTTCAACAGCATGCCAAGGATTTGGAAGAGCAAAATTATAGAAATGAATTTGAAAAACTAGCATGTGATGAAACTGTTATGACTGAGAAACAATTGCTCAGGTTTAAAATGGATTTCAATATTTTCCAAATAAACTTCTTTTTGATTTTTTTAAATATAATTAGTTTCAATGTAGTTGTGAAATTTTTTTTGGTCTTTTCCCAAAATAACTATTATTAAACTAACAGTAAAATAAAATTTGAATGGCACTTTAAGAGAATTTCTGCATCTCTGTAACCATGCTGATTTTATATATCTAGAGTTTTGCTGTAGCTTTTATCACTCTCATATTGTCATTCTTCTCAGAATTCAAAGTTTGGGCACCTACTTAGCCAAGGGGGTGAAGGGTTATGAAACACATTTATTTTTATACCCTTCTTAAGTGTATACAATTAATTTGCCTAAAAAAAAACTTTTTAGCAAACTTACTTTCTAAGGGAATATAAAATAGAATACGAAGTAGAATAGATTTTCCAGTGTAATGTCTACAATTTGACACTAAATGAACTTTAACTGAGTAGATTAAGGACAAGTAGTCATGTTTGTGTATATCTGTTGTGTCCTCTGATATGCTTACCTCATAATTATTTAGTTCAAGAATGTATTTCACTGCTATGCTGTGTTTTCTGACTTATTCCCAAATTTGAATGTTTCTAGAATTTTGTGTGGGAAAATTTTCTTCTTGGTTAAAGTTTATGTCTTGTGGATTACTGTATCTTTATTTTATAGATTCCGTCCCCTTTTTGGTCTGTAATTCCCTTTGTTATCTGACTGCCCATAATTCCAGATTTTAATCTAGCCTATGCAATTCACTCCCAATATTTTTATTATTTGGTTGATGAATAAAAATTCATTCTATCATTTGGTAAAGTCTTACTGATTCACCCTATGCTAGACTGATAAAAGTATCTCATCTCTCTAGCTAGCATATAACTTCACCTACTTACAGATTCCTAGGTACATTATATAAGGTACTTTAAAGGTTCAAAGATGTATGCTATGTGTTTCCTTTTTTTTAAGTTTTGCTCTTTTGTTGTTGTGATATTTCAATGGCTTTATTTTGCTATATGTTTAAATATATGTAACATTTAAATATATGTAACATTTTTGTTAGTTTAACAAGCATTATATCTTTAAAAATGTCCAAGGCTATATTAATTTGTGTCCTACTCAATCATTTTAAAATACTTCCTAATATCCCAATTTACAATTTATGTAAATTTTATTAAGTTTTTCCAACTGATGAAAATTTAAAACCACTATGCATTTAATAACCTTTAATAATAAAAAAATATACTTCAGTTTGTTTATTTTCCTAGGTATAGTTTATTTTTGGTTTGTTTTACTGGCAATGTTTAGACTCATTTATTTTTTAATATAAATTTTTTTAATTTACATATATTTGGCATCAATTGTAATCCCCATGTATTCCTCATCACCATATCACCAGTGCACTATCACCTCAGTCGCCCGTGCTCCTGTCTGCCCTCCACCCTTCCCCTCTTCCCGCCCCACCAGTGTCCCCAGTTTGTCTTTGTCTTTTCATTTTTGGTTTTTGTTTCTTTCTTGTTGTTATTATTATTACTATTATTGTTCTTATTCCTTTCCTTGATCCTTATTTGGTTCCCTTATCTTCCTCCTAGGGGAGGAACCATCTGGTATTTTTCTTTTGCCTTCTGACTTACTTCGCTGAGCATAATCCCTTCTAGTTCCATCCATGTTCCTATGAATGTGTATAGTTTTTCATTTTTTATTGCTGAGTAGTATTCCATCGTGTATATCAGACTCATTTATTTTTACAAACTAAATTCTAGATTTTTATTTTAGTTTAGGTTTGCAGTAACAATTTCTTTTTAAAGTTAAAATGTAGACTTTCTCTAGTGAATATACGTATGCCTACTTCCAAATAGATGGCATTTTCTTTGCAGTTCATTGGTTCTGTCTACTTGCCACAATCTATTTTAATTATGTAAGTTTTCCTATAAAAGTTATCATCTGAATTCTCAACATCATTATAGAATCTTGACTGAAAAGATACAATAAGAGAAATAGTTCTGACTACAATACTTCATAAAAGTCAATGGAGTTATAGTTTATTTAACACCAATGAAATATTATTTATAAAATCATTTGGGTGGTTTTAATCAACAAATCTTTAAAATGAATATTGTCTAGAAGAGGAAAGCATGAAAAAAGACATTTCCATGATCTAGGTAATGCAATTATCAGTGCCTAAATAAAATATCTTGCAAACCTAGAAGAAGCACTAATTAACTTTGATTTATGTTCAATAGCTTTATCTTCATTTATCTATAAAGTATTGAATTTACATTATATAAAATCACAAAAAATTGTATCACTGAAAAATGAAAGGATAAAGTTGTCGCAATCAGGTTCACTTCTTTTTACATCAGGCATTGTATTAAGAAATTTATTAATGTCTATTACATATTTTAATAGAAAATATTAAGATAAGGGAAATAAACCATCTCATTAAATTTTATACCTTATTTTTACTTATTTGATAATACTATCTTATTTTAAAATATGCTTTTAAAAATTCTTTCAAAGCACACACATAATATTTTACATCTCATTTTCTATTGTTTTTATAGAATCTAGTACATAGGTAGTGAAATAGTATCTCCATTTTAAAAATGAATGGACTGAAATACTTAGTTACTAATTTGTTTAGCTAACAATTGTTAGCTAAATACATATAAATACAAATATTTATAATTACAAATAAAAAATACAAATTATTTTCAGAGGCAGTATAAGAATGTGTGTTCTGAAGAACACAACCCTAAATCTTTCAACAAACCATTTCATCTCTGATGAGATGGTTTTATTTTTTTTAATATTTTTGTTTTATTTTGAATAATTATAGACCTATATAAAATTTGTGAAGATATTTATTTGTATGCAATCTCTGCATTTTCAAACAACAAAAATTTTCAGTATTGTACTGAACTGAAAAATGTGGCTTATTTTACAATCCCCTATATAAACTCTTCTAGTTCTGACATAGGGAAATAGCATCAACTCCAGCTATGTTGGGTGCTGTAACCTGCTGATTTGTGCATTCATGGTTCTCTTTCTAGTCTCTTGATCAAATTGAAATTAGGTACCAAGTTTAATGTTCATTTTTGCCCTTTTTAATGTAGAATTTTCTCTGAAAGCATCTCTGATCAGCAGTGATATATTCAGTGGCCTCTTTTCCTAGGTGTCAGTTATGGATGTTATGTCTCAAGTCTAGAGTTTGTCAGTCATAGACTTTGTGGATCTTTTCAAAGTGCCGACCCAGCATCACCTCTTTAGACATGTTGTTTCTACAGACAGCATAATCAGAAATTAGCAATATGCCTACAAAGGCAGACATGGATAGTATGCATTTAGTGTGTATAATGGTGCTAATCCAGAAACCAAAACCTAAAAGGCAATTGGCTAAGTAGATCAGAAGTTCGTACAATTTATATTAACCAATGCACTTTTTCTAATTGTATTTAATTGTTCTCCTTTTTCAGAGGCATTTATTTATGTACAGCAGGTTCTATCACTATCATACAGATATGTCTAACATACAAATATGTCTAACATACAAATATAGTTCTTGATCAACAAGTTGATGATTCAAGGCAATTCAGCTCAGTAACTATCATTTGACTCATGGGCTAAATTTCAAGAGATATTCTCCAGCTAGGTGCAAAATTTTCCAAAGAACTTTGGCCACAGGATAAGCAGCAATCTGCTTATGAGGGAAAATCTCAGTCCGATAACATAAAGGGCATAGCTAGATTTCAGTGGGTCACTATGAAATTTAAAATGTCAAGGAGTCCCTTTCCTGGATTGAAACAGTTATGGCACACAAGGTAGGTTCTTGTTGCATTTGTATTAGTATTTCTCTACTCATAGTGATCCAGAAATACTATCATTTTATTGGTAGACTAATGGCTTAGTTCATGACCATGTTCCATAATTTGGAATGCATATTTATTTCTATTTATGCACACATATATACATGCACACACACACACATATATGTATATGTATATGGAATGGTGGTTTGCAACACTGTGAATGACTTAGAGATATTCAGATGCATGTTACTACACTTGACCCACCCCCAGGAGTGGGAATTTTTAATGTCTGGTAGGAGTGGGTTGTTACTGGTTTGAACCAAAGGTTTCTCTTTTCATACCAACAATTACTTAATTTCCAAACCTAATTTTTCTTATTCTGTGATTTAGCCTTTTTTTGTGAGTTTTTTCTAAATGATCAATTTTAGAAATGTTTTTTGCTTCCAGTCAGAGGTTGTCCACTCTTGGTTTCTTTAAGATCCGAATTCCTCACTAAACTATTATCAGACCAAAACATAGCATTCAGCAATTTTGTTTTGTTTTAAAGATTTATTTGTTTATGCATACAAGAACTGGGGTACAGACCAGAGTCCAGGGTGGTGAGAGGATTCACCAGAGACAAAGTGGGGAGCAGAACAGGCAAACTGACTAAAACACACTGCTGAGGGGAGCAGTGGGTGAGGCAGAAGAGGTCTGCTACACCATGTAGGTCCCCTCCCTGGCCCATGGCAGGGACCGAACTCGTGCTGCAGTGACTGTGGTTTGCTTCATAGTGTGTTGCTTAGCCCACTGCGCCACCAGGGAGGCCCTAACATTCAGCAGTTTTTGAACATAAAGATCATTTTTAGTGTCTCTGCTGGAATCAGGAAGCCATGTTGCTTCCACAACATTCCAACCATGAGCTACTTTGAAAGAATGTTATCCATGTAAATGTTAGCAGTTTTGCCCTTGATAAGGTATAGTTCTCTGTGAGCACATATAATTCTGCTTGTTGATTAGCCAAAGGCAAAGGTGTTTCAATTATATCAAAAGGTTATAATGTGAAAGATTGTATAGGAACAGTCAGCAGAAGCTTTTCAGGGAGGAAAGGTTAACTAATACAGGAGGACTTATATTGTATAAGGTAAAATGGCTAAGAAGGGCTCCACAATGATTTCTTCAGGGGGCTTTAACCACAAGATTAGTGGCAACCCTCACTCTAAGGCAGGAGAGTATCCTTGTGAAACAGATTCTGCTTATTAACTATATACCTTTGGTTCAGTAGTAGTCCCCATGCCTTTATGTGAGTACCCCAAGAGTATCTCCTTCTTTTACATGTATAAAAAAGGAAGGAAAATCTGATAATTGAAATGACCAAAGGCATGTTGGTTTATTAAAATCTATTGTAAAGCTATAAGTCCTCTTATTTATAGGTCATTGATAAATTCTAAGAAGAGATGTAAAAGGATCTATTTGAATCATATTGGAAGGTACCCTATGAATTAGTAGGAGAAATTACCCATAAAGAGAATGGTTTCTCATTTGAAAGGGACAATAGATCACAGTCTCCAGAATTAAATTTAGTACTGAAGAGATTTAGTACCAGAGACAGGTAAAAGATGTTAAAGATTCATTTATTCACCTGGTTGACTATTTTGATTTTTGCTGTTAATGTCAAGAATTCTTTCCTTTAAGAAAAAGAGATCCTTCATGATGCAACTCTAAGAAGTTTGCCTTGAGAAACAAAGATGAAGAACTAAAGAGAAAGGACTAATATAGCTCAAAGAGCACAAACAAAAGAGAAAAGCTGTAGAAACAGGAGCGTTTTTAATTGCTGCTTTTAAACTGTTTTAATCACCCCTGTAGGAGATATAAAGCATATCAGGCCAGTAGTCTGCTGGCTTGTGCATGTGTGGGCCCTCTCTTTCATAACTCCTGACCTCATTTAAATATGGTTCTTAATATTAGTGGTCACAAGTGTCAGGAGACAGATATCTTATAAATTGAACTAATATCTGTGATTATTCTTTAATGTGATAATGATTTCACAAATACTGATGTTAGTGTTAACACTGAAATATTAGCTTATTAAACATCTATTGTATTCATAGAGAAAAATTCCATCAATAATAACTATTCTCCATCAGTATATCTATGTTTTTATCAGAAATAAGTTTTATTCTATTAAAAATGTTTTAAGTTTTCATATTAAAATCGGTTTATTTCCTGAAAATCACTTTTCTATTTTCCAAATAGATCAACTTAAATAAAAAATAAAATGGTAGCCAATCAATATATCGCACATTGTGACTAAAAATAGGGAACAAAACTTTTGAAAAATATCTTACATTGTTCATATGAAAATTCCTCTCATAATAACATCTATAGGTGTCATGCACAAATAATAAAACTATTAGACTTATGAGATCTAAGGTAGTTCCTTTTTATAGATATTCTACATAGAATAGAGAAGTAGTGATTTTCACATTAAGGTTAGTTAATTACAGATCAGGAGGTCATGTGTTACTGAAAATTGCACAAAGCATTCAAATTTATTTCAGTTTTTAAAATTGCCCTCCCCAAATACAGACTTTGATCCACACATACTGGTTTAAAACTATTGTGATAGGATAAAATAAAAAATTCTATAGTTTAAAAAATCTATAAAGATCTCTTGCTTAGAAGACCAAAATCTATGGATTTTGGGGCCTCCCTGGTAGTGTAAGCATTAGGTCTCAGCACCATCACCAGTGAGGCCTGAATGGTGCAGCAGACCTCTCCTGTCTCACCTGCACTCACCTCAGCAGTGTATTTCAGTAGATCTGCCTGTTCTGCCCCCAATTCTGTCTCTGGTGAATCCTTTCACCTTCTGCACCTTTGGCCTACATCCAAGTTCTCCTATGCATAAACAGATAAATTATTTTTTTAAAAATCTATGGATATAATTTACAATTGAAATTATTATATGCCAATTGCCAATGATGTTACTATGCTTGCTTATTTTCAGATCCAGAGAGAAATCAATAATACAGAAGTCTATTTTCATGTAGGAGCCCTTTCAAGTTCAAGAATAATTTACTAACAATACCACCAAATAATTAAAAAATATGAACTATGGTAATGAATTAGAATTTCAAATAGAACATGTGTCAAGTGTATGCTTTGCAAGGAAACAAAATAAAATATTAGGTGTTTATGGAACTAGCAATTATAGTAATGATATCTAAATCAAGTTATATTGACAAAACACTAAAAAAGTACAGAATATGGTTTAAATGACATTACACTTTAAGACATCAAAGAAGGAAGAAAGCATTCAAGCAGTTTAAAGTTTGTTTGATGTGAATTATGTTTTTTAAATTGCGTACATGAGTAACCTGAGAAATGATACCTACGATTCTCATTTTATCTTGAGTACTTTATATACTTCTGACTGGCCAGTATGGATAGGAATATTAAGAAAAAGGGGGAGGAGACCCAGTGCCTGGTGGTCTGTACTGTTTTGGCTTTCAATATTATTAACATGTTATTATTTTCTGGGCATTTTCTGTTTTATTAACATTGCTGACAACTCACTCTTTAAGTAGGATTTTTCACTATATCATATGTCATATGTCAGAATATGGGGAAAGACTGCATTGAGGGAGTTTAAGTTAACCAGGGAGTGAATGGAAGGCTGCAAACTTGCACAAACATTTTTACCTTTGATTACACTCAGAAAAGTGCAGCATTGATTCATTTATTATAGTTCTAAAAATAGTTCATTTGTACAAGAGAAGGAAAGTCTGAAACTTTCCTTCTGTCACCTGGACTTTTTTTCTTGAAAATTATTATTTGAACATGACACTCTTAACTAGCTTTGATCGATTCAGAAAATCCCAGTATTCTAATACAGTATAACATTGGTCCCATGTGAGTCTGAAAGTATGAATTTATTTACTTATTTTTGCGTAGAATATCTGGAGTGTAGACCAGAGGTGGGTGAAGCAGGGAGAGGGAGAATTAACCAGAGACACAGTGGGGAGCAGAACAGGCAGATCTACTGAAATACACTGCTGAGGGTAACAGCAGGCCAGACATGACACGTCTGCTGTGCCATATGTGGGCTATCTCCCTGGTCAGGGATCTAACTCAGTCAATAGCAGTGATAGTGCTCAGAATTAATCCCTAGTCCACCAGAGAGGCAATAGACTAATTTGTTAATTTCTCTTCCATGCCAGACTATCTCTAGAACTTGGTTCCAACAGTTGAGTTATTGAAGTGTATAGGCTCTCAACCTCAGTAATCCTAACAAACCATTTAAATAACATATATATTTTAAATACATCTGTATTCTCAAATTAAATTCACAAAAGTATAATCTATATGCAGATAGAGTTTAAAAAATATATAACAAATACAAAGGAGAACTATAAAAAAAGCATTTTACAGAGAATATGTATTCAATATACGAATGTTTGGGAAACATTCCATAGAAGACATGAAAATGTAGTAAGAAGGCTATATTAATACATAGAATTACCATAGATAAGATTTTAACACATATAGACAGATATAGGTTGCTGTACCTTTTACTTTCATGCAATAAAATGTTGTTCATGGCATGGTCTTCTACAGATAATAATCTTATACTATAGATTAATAGAATAATTTTGGAATAATCTTCAACTAATAGTAATGATCATTGAATAATCTTAGATTTAACTGCATTTGCTTTTTATTGAGAGTTACTTGGTTTTTATTACTGTCTAACAAATACTCTGTGTTTAATGTAAAATGTGGTTAGATTTTTAGACTGAAATATTGATATGCAGATTTTTCATAATGTGAATGCCCAGCAGGGTATGTGAAAGTCACATGGATTAAGGGCTAATTCATTGTTGTTCATGACATTCTGTAGAATAAAGAGCATCTGTAGTTTTCAACCCAAAACACTAGCATAGGGGCACCTGACCTACAAGATGGTTTTACGTGAGATTTGGAGATAAAGCCAGAAGCAGTGGAGAGAGCAGAATGGTGTCTCTTATACAGACAGCTTCAAGGACTGAATTTATGCTGTACAAAGATAGAATTGAAGTTACCAGACTGTAAGCACAAAAAAAGATATTTTTGAGAGAGAGGCAGAAGCAGTGCTTATTTATGACTCAAATGACAAGTTTGGGCACAGTGGGAGATTGATCAATCTCTCCAACATTTCTGAGGAAACTCATGTCATTCCAATACAGCAATAACAGAAAAGAATGAAGCATGCCTGTGATGTGGTAAGGTCTTGCAACCTTTAGAAGATAGTACTCTAAGAGAGAATAGTCTAGGAAAAGAATTAGTAGGCATTCTGTAGTCTAAACTGGTTTCACAGGCTATGGATATTAAAGAGGAAGTCAAATGCAGGAACTTCACAAAGTAACTGGGAGAAACACTAAGGTGGTTTGAGCATCTGCAGCTAAAGAACATTAAATCAGCAAAATGAGAGCATTATGTTAATATGGCTTTACATGTACCAGCATCTGATAGTCTCTGAAAAAATTTTAGTTATATTGGTTAAATTAATTCAAAAACATGATAATTTCTTAAAGCACATTTGTCCTTAGGAAAAGAATTATGACAGGTATTCTCCCTCAGTAAAAAAGAATTAAAGGTACAAACATGCAAAATTCTTGTTCCTTAACCCCACCATATATTTCAAAATCTATGAGAAGGGCTAAAGCTGTGATTCCAACAATCCTAGACAGTGTTAATAAGATGTGTTTCATAATGAAGATGAAATGGGTCATCAGTATTAAGTCTCCTTGGAAGAGATGAACATAAATCTAGATGAAAGGAGCCTTGTGGAGACTGAAGAGTGATAACAAATAAAACAAGAAAGATGGTGCAGTGACGGTCCTTTGTCTTTCCTTTAGAACTTTCATTTGACCAATCGACATAAGAGCTGGTAAACAGATGGAGATAATTGGGCAGGGATAGGACAGTGTTAAAATAACCTAGCATTGTGTTCAGTACCACCATTGTGCTAGGCTGATGGTGGTACTGAACACAATGTCAGTACGTTGAATTAATTTAATAGTAAGATATATAGATGTATAGATACATATTTGTAGCATATAAATATGATTCTGGTGGCTAATCATTATATACTTCAGAAGAATCATTTGTTGAGCATGCCTAAAACAGTGGGCATTTACGCTACTCTTCTTCAGAGCAGAGTGTCTACTTAAATTATTTGGAATTCTTATGTATGGAAGACTGACACACACAAGCATACCACATACATGTTCTTTATATGGATACACATTTATGTGTATGCATGCTTGCATGTATGTGTATTCACCCTCATTCATTCAGTCATTTATATCAGTATAAATTCACAAATACTTAAATATTGAGCTGTAATGCAGTACAGTTTTACTTATTTGCTTGCTTAATTTGTTCCAAATTTGGCCACTGAAAACTTGGTTGATTTTTACGTTACTGTAACTTGACCATATCAATGTCGGTGTATATGTGTGCACACGTATGCACCAGTAATTTCTTAGTTTACCCTACAAAATGTTACAGGCTTACATTGTATATTCTCTGTCCCAATCCTAGGATCAGTCAGTTTTTTCAAGAATGCTAGGTTATTTTTAGAGGAGAATGGTATTAGAAACTAAGACTTGGACAGTAGGTGTGCTCAGGATGTCTTCATTTAATAATTGTCACTCATGTCTCTCACATAGCTGGCACACAAAAGGAAGGTCTTAGGATCACCTTGAGGCTTTTCTGATTCATGAAACACTGCAAAATTCACAAGTTTTCCATAATCTCTGACTGTGTTAAAGCTACTTCTGGTTAAGCAGTAAAAATTTAAGTGTCTTATTAAACTATTTCCATTCTAGAGACAGACAGTACTATATAATAGTTAAAAACATGATTTATCAGGATTTGAATTTCTGCTCCATAAGTAAATGATTATGGAAAGGTTATTCACTTGCTCTGTGCTTTATTCCTCATCTGCAAAATACTATGAATATTATTTATATGATAATATGAATGTTGCCTCAGTTATGAAAATTGTTAATTAATATATCTAAAATGTTCGTACAGTTCCTGGCATACAGTAACCAATATATAATGCTAGCTTCTTATTTCCTGTATCTTAGTGTTGCAAATACTACTTACTTGTTCATATTAACATCTGTAGTACTTGGATCAATTGCAGCAATTCAAGACCTAGCCATGTATATAAACACTCAACTGTGGTTTATTTCCCATTCTTGTATTTATTCATTCAACATATTTATTGAAAGTCTACCATCTGCTCTGGAGTTACTAGAGTTATAATTATCAACAAAAAGACAAAGCCTCTGCTCTCATGAAGTTTACATTCTGGTGGAGGAGACAGGCAGAAAAACTAATAAATACAGGGACGTATCACGAGTGGTGATAACTTCTGTACAAAAAATAGAAAAGGGATGTATATAATGCATTTTTCCAGGAGAGTGGAATGTCTGTACCTTTAGAGGGTAATCTTGGAATATAGGTAAGATATTTGAACACAATTTTGAATAAAATAAAATATAAACCCATGCAAGTGTCTTGCAGAAAGAACATTTCAGTAAAAAAAAACCAAAAACAAGAATCATGAAATTAGATTGGAAAGTTAGTGGTGACCAGATAATATTCCTTCATAGGAATTTAAGTGTCACAAGAATCTACTGAAAAAATATATATGTATCATATAATTTCTGTTGTTATCAAAATCTCTTTAGCAGTTATGAAGAGTGAATAGTGGGACTGCAGTGGGACCTGCATACAAACCATTGTAAGATGACTTGGAATAGTGCTACAATGCTGCAGCAGGTCTTCTGATTCATTATATCTGTTTCATTATCTATTTCGATTGTGAGAGAATGAAAATAACAATAAGGGTGTGAAGATATGAGAATGATTAGATAAGGAAGATGATTCTATTGGTTGTATGATATAAATAACTTCTTTCTAGTAGAATTTCTGTTTACATTTTCAAAATTATATTGATTACAGTAATGTTGGTTTATAATGCTGGATATGATTTATGGGTATAAATTAACACCTTTTCACAAGTTTGTGTAGTTTCACACTTCACCCATCCCCAAAGCACCAATAAACCTCCATATTACATTGGACCCCCCTTTCCTTTTGCTACACAATACCATTCTCTCCTTTTGGTGATCTCAATACTGCACTCATGTTTCCAAGGTTATGTTGGTTTAGTTTTGTCTATTTCCTTGTTTCATTTCTTTATATTCCATGTATAACTGAAATCACCCAGTATTTGTCTTTCTCCTGACTTTATTTCACATAGTATATTCCTCTCTAGTTCCATAGATATTTGTCACTGGCTCTTAGAAAAGATAAAATTGATATATATCTGTTTACAGTATTATCTCATTATTTTTAGTTCTGTTTATTTTTGTAATAGGGAGTATTTATTAGAATACTACAGGCATATATAACTGGTAATTATATAAATTACCATGTACATGGGAAGCTTATCTTACTAGTATTATATGTTTAAAATTTTGGAGACCATTAATCTTAGGAAATGATGAATTTAAATTTAGTTGAGTCAGAGTATGTGTGTGTGATTGGTTTGGAGGAACAGCTATAGAAGTGGTAAATATAAAATATTGGAAAATAAATTATCTAACCTTACTATAAAGAATGATTGTACCTCACATTGTTAAACAAAAAAACAGTGTTTCCATAATTCACTGGCCAAAATGAAGAAATTGAATTCTGAGGTCAGTATTACATACTTTGTGATAGGTAGACAAGACATTAGTATTTTAATATTAAATATTGTCAATAGAATATATGTTATGATCCCTAGTAGAGCCTTTGATGACTTAGAAAATTGGCAGTTTTTATATATGGCATCGTTATATTTCAGTTTTCATTTTAACTATTTTTACATCAGAATCTGCAATCAATTCAGATATTCAGTAAGCAAATATAAAAAAATTAAATCACTTATTTGACTTCATTAATAAGTTTAAGTAAACCAAATGCTCAGAAAAAAATGCATTCTGAATGCTTTTTTGTCCATGACCACTACATCCCTGTCTTCTTGTTAAAACTTTTTTCAAACATGAACTTGCAACACATTTTTTCAATGTCGTTATATAGAATCTCTGACATCTTATTATAGTTTTCCTTTAATTTGCTTCATTACTCCTATTTTTATCTCTCTTAAATTATGTTTTTATCACTGATTTTTATATAATAATACTTCAAAAAGCATTCTGGTGTTGAGGGTCTGAGGGTTGACGGGAACGTGAGTACAAGGAGTAAAGAAAAATTCTTGATTGAAAGCCCTCAATGAGATTGTACTATGCATTTTGACATGGTTGCTAAATTTTCTACTTCATGCCTTGGTAATAATGCCATTGAAGGAGGATTCCCTTTGTGTGTTCTTTTTATGACCCCAACTTCATTAGCTTTCATTCCCCGACACTGAATTTCAAAAGCCACTTAGCTGCCCATATTCCTAGTTTATCCAAGTCATTCCATTTTTTACTGTGAGCTCCTTTGCAGTGATTGGCTTAGCAATCCTTTCCAATAATCAGTAGATTTCATCACCTAATGCACACTCTTTCCACCAGGCCTTTTTGTGAATAGCAGTTTCCCTGCTTTCCAGTCCCCTGACATTGCCTGGGAGACACTCCATCTCCACCTGCTCAGCAAGTTTTTAAATCCACTCACAGATTAACCTTGACTAACCTATATTTTCTAGTGACTAGAACTCAATAGAATTCTTACAAGAGTGAGATAAACTAAGGCTAAGTGTATATGTCCTAGATACTGAGAATTCATTCTCTTCATTTTTCTCTTTGTTGCTTAGAATTTGTTGCTGAATATACGATCTAATTAAGTGTTAAAATATATATATATATATATATATAGAGAGAGAGAGAGAGAGAGAGAGGAAAGAGAATGTGAGCAAACCACTTTCTCTGAACATGATTACAGGAAATTTGCCAGCTTTGAGAAGTAAAATATTCTAAAATCTGTCAATAATTTACCATTAAAATGTTTCCTCAATTCACTCCCCTTTCCACTCATTTTACGGCAAAGTAGACTTTTTTTTGTTACCAGTTTTTTTAAAGTTACCAGTCACTTTAGAAGAACTAAAGTCCTTTTGATTGTCTTTAAGTTCATTTCCTTAATTTTAATTGATTATAATCCATTTGATAATTTGAGAAGAAACATAATAATTCTATTGCTTTGGGCTTTAGCTATAAAATACTATAAATCTATGCACTTCTGAAAATTATTTTTTTAATTTAATCTGGCTTCAATAAGTCAATTTTGATTGAACAAACAAAAGAAGTCTTTAAAAATTCCATTATATAAGTGACTAATCATAATAGCTCTCTAATTAGTGTGATAGCCCATAAAGGTACTCTACTATGGAGAAATAAAGGATAAATTGTTGGTGGACTGTAGGGAAAAATAATTTCATCTACAGGTCATTCATAATCAAATATTAGTGTTTGTATAACACTGATTCAGACTATTGCTTTAATAGAAGCTTGTGTGTGGTCCCCACCTTTCATATACACAATTTTAATAAAATGCAAATGTGGATGATATATGAAGTTACCGATGAATTCACATTCCAATATCAATGTAAATTTCATATATCAGTTGGAACTCAGACACTCCTTAGAACTGCTGTCTGTCAAATCATACTTAATTTAACCATCTTTGTCAGTTTTACCCTTGGCATAAGCATGAGATTTTACATAAGTGTTTAAGTATCATAGTTTTTCCTTTTACATAAAAAATATGTATATAAAACCTGAAAAGTGTTTTCGTGATACTAGAAGTTAGATAAATATAGAAATCTTTAAGCATTTCCTAAGAACTGACATTTAGCTCTTAGGTCCTTTTCATATGTGTGTGTATTCATATATACATATATATAATATGTGTATATTTTTATATGTATGTAACTTGTCACAAGTTTAACTTATGGATGCAAAAACCAAATGTGAGAAATTCTAGAAATATAGAGAATTACTGTTTCTCAGTACAGTATAGTGAGTGGCCTCCAGAGATGTCATATAAATATGAGGTATCCAATGAACTAAGTGTCAGGTGAATCTCACCTATGAATTTTTTTTTATACATCCATGTTTCTGTACTAAAATAGAATAAGTAAATCAGGTTTTCTTTACTAAATGACTATTTTTAATCATCTGTATTTCTCCAAGCTTTAGACTTTTATTGCATCCAAATAAATGTCACTGTATTTAAAATTTTTATCCAAGTATTTGCATATCTGGTCTCAAGATGAACATCTAATTATATCGTGGCATTATTAAATGGGGTATTGACTCAAATTTGGGAGTTATGGTGATTAAGATGAATAGATGTCTCTGAAGCAGATTGATTATGCTCTAAATAGCTGTTCATATTTCACAGAAGGGATTGCTCGAACTAAAACTATAATCTCCACAAAACCAAGCCCATTTACATTTTCTATCCTGTTACTCTGTTTGGAATAAAGACTCAAGTAATCACCCCAACCTGCATTGTATTATTTTTATGGGTTTCATAAACACACCCCAGGTTACAATCCGGTGTATCATTTTTGACTGCTTAAAAGCTGGCTGATTTTATATATTTTATCTTTGTAAATGGGCAGCTCTATCTTTGTAGCAGAATGGATACAGAGACTATAACAACAATTTAAAATGCACCTTGTTGGTGTTTCCTACAAACTCAAAGCTAGTCATAGTATTCTTCATCCATATCTACATTGTGCTTAGTTATGTATTAAAGTTTGTAATTGAATAATTTAACAATCTGTGGAAAAGCTCACGACAAATATTATTTAAAGTATGCACTGGTTCAGATCATTTTCAAATGCACTGAATATTTCAGATAAGTAAATATTAATTAAATAAGTGTATGGTCTAGTTACTTGCTACAAAATGTGTGGTTCTCTGATCAGTTACTTTATCACCTTGGAATTTGTTATAAATGCAGTCTAGTAGACAGATCGTGATTGTCATACCTCCTAAAGGGGAAGACACTCAGATGATTCTAATACATATTAACATTTGAAAATTCTGATGTTTCATGTATTTAGAGTTCAAACCTAAATAATATTTATCCCAAATCAATTTTTGCCCATCCATTGTGTCTTAATACAGAGAATGATAACAAAGGTTTTTGTTTATTTTCACATCTATTCAGCAAGATGTTGAACTCTGTGCTAGGTGCTGATCATACAAAAGTGGGGAGAACACAATTCACTCCCTGTAGGACTTCCAGTGTAAGGACATCTAGAGAAATCATTGGTTCAAAAGTGTCCCCATACAATGGAAGGTAGGGAGAGACCAAATGAGAGAGATAGAACACTCCAGATTAATAGGTGGAAATTTTAATAAGCAAGGGAATTAATTAGATTTGTCTTAGGCAGTCACAAAACAAGTAGATCTTGGTTATCTGTCAACTGCTTTTACCTCCAGATTGTCTCAGCAACACATTATTATCTCAAGATTGAGTTAAGAAATGGCCTCCATGTAGCAGTGCTATTTCCAAAGAGGTAGAAATAAGTCGATAGAATTATTTAATATATAAATCATCTTCTATATCTAAATAAACAAGTCTTCTTAGCTCTTTGACAAAAACTATGCTGAGCAAATTGTATTGTCACCTTGATTTATACATACATTTGTATCTATATATATTTATATATATACATGCTTTAGAGGTAGAAATACTCTAATACACACATTTTGTATATTCTATATGCACACTTAATATTTCCTTATACATTTTACATATAGGTTGATTAAGAACAAAAGGGTAAAATAAGTTCCTTTAAGATCATAAAGTGAATAGCAAATCAACCTGGGATTCAAGTTTATGCAAATAAAGTAACTAAGCATTTCCCTCACTAGATTTAATTAAAAGGCATTTAGTGCAATGACAATAAAATGGCATTCCTTCTTTGGTAACAGTTTCTTTTGGGGGCAGTCAAATTGCTGATAAAATTTTTTATTAATATATCATAGGAATTCTTTTTTGACCTGATTATGACATAGATGATTAATTTAGCTTATGTCATGCATACCATAACCAATTTTAAAAGCAATGCTTTCTGAAAACATATACTTCAGTGAAAAGTTGATGGGAAAGAAAAATAATCTCCAAATATAGATTCCATAATTTTGTATGAATATTTTTAAAAAGTAAGGTTTTAATTCTGACTTTTAATTGTAATCAATTTTTAAAATATCAAAGTTATGGCTTCCTATAAATTAAATATCAAGAAGATTTAAACTGTCATTGCATCCAAATAGTAATGACATCCACTTGAGTGGTTTACCCCTCCAACAGGAGAGCAGATGGCTGATCTGAGATTTTGTAGATCAGAAGCAAGCTCCATTTAAAAGCAGCCAGAAAGCAATGGATGGCATTCAAACCCTGAATTCAGAAGAATGCTTTTTCTAAGGTTTATTTGCTAAACTCTGTGACAGTTGGGCATCTGGAAATGGTAAGGGAAAAAAAAAAACATTGTAAAGCTACTACTGAAACCTGTCCATTTGAATTAGATGATCCATTCTCTGTAATTAAGACTAAGTAGTGGGTATCTGTCATGAGCCAAATTAATAGAAATTAATTCAAAAACCTTGAAAGGACATGCCATGCTGCTCTGTGTAGCATGACCCTGAAGAGGACATTTATTATAAAAGAGTAAGATTTTATTGTCAAAAAGAAATGTCACTGGCAAATGCTGAACAACGCAAGTAAGTTTTTCAGAGTAAAGTGCTTATCAATTAGATGTAAATTAGCATGCTGAGGTCACCATTTGATAAATGATTGTGTCCAGAAAACTAAACCTTACCCACTAGTATAGAAAAAGTCACTCACTTACTTTAAAGGTGAGGATACTGCTTTTAAAGACTAGTCCATTTCTTTTACGATCTTATTTGCTTCCTCTTAAGTTTAAGGAAAAGCAGAGTGAGGTTAAATGCTTAGTTGTTTTATGTTTGTGAATGCAAGACTTAGAGAACCACGGAAGCATGCCTTAGTATATTTACTACAAACCCATTCATGATTCTTCCACTGAGGTGAAAACCTATCTTAATAAGTAAGTAAGACTGATCAAACTAGTGATATTAATGGACTTAAGACTCTTGATGCTCCACAATCATTTCAGGCTGCAGATGGCTCTAGAAACTGGTAGTCTATGGAGAGCTGTCATACATTGTTTAGCTGTGCAATAGTGATGAATTAATTACATTTCATTTATATTTAATTTCATCTATGAAATATTAATGCTTCAGTTTAGTTCTAACAATATTAATATCATACTTTTGTGTACTAACAATTTTCTGCATAGTAGGAGAATGAGACAAAATGGAATACAGTTTTGGCACTTTAAAAACTTCCAAGATACATTAGCATAGATATAGATTGGCTTTATCCTCATCTACTAAAGTAAGATTCTAGTCTTCATTTTTCTTTTCTCTATGTGTTTTTCTTTTCAGCTTGAGAATTTAGGTGCATGTTTATTTTTTCTTTTTACAAACAATGATGTTATTTAAAATAATTTTACTGCTTTATAGAGATTATTGATTATTAAAATGTGAGAATTTGATATGTGCATATGCTATGAAATGATTATCACAATAAGATAACACGGCCATCACCTCACACATTTTCCATCTTTTTGCAATGATAACATTTTATCTACTTAAATATCTGGAATACAGGACTCTGGTTATAGGTTTATTTTTTTGTGCATTTTTCTTGCTGTTACTTACATATTACATATGTAGGTACTTACTGTTACATATTTGGTAGGATATATGAAAATACATAAGATACGATTTTTCTAAGGATTGATTTTGCTGTCTTTGTTTCATTATTTCAGTATAAATGTAACTATTAATCACATTGTTATAATTAATTATATTAGATGGTAGATATACTTTAATTAGGCAATTTCATATTGAAATTCCAATAGCATACTATTGGGGGTATTTTATTCTACAAAATCTTAATTTGCTAACATTCATTATTGTTATAAATTCTTTCTCCCACCAGTCAGAACCATCCTGACAACTCCTAGCCAAGAATTATTTCAAAGCTTAAAAACTATATCTGATAATTCATTGTTATAAGTACCATTAATATCTATGTGAGTATATCTAGTGCAAATCTGACATTAAGAGATGTGTGGAAATATATTTGATAATGGAGATCTAATGAAATACTTATTTTCTTACTATTCTTACATTGTATTATTTAGTTGTCTTTCTAAATGACAATCTTCAGTGGTCACTGCTTTGTGTAGTCAGTTCACATTTAAGGTATCAAATTCAAATTGGGGATATTATCAACAGCCTTCATTCTACATTTCAATAAAATTAGCGTCATAATTAAAGGGCAGAGAATGATGAAGGGAATAAAAGGAAGCCTTGGAATCTCAGTTTTGCTGGGAGTGTACTTGGAGGAAAAAGGCAACATAAATGTTTTACTAATTTATGTTATTTCAGTATTCTAACTCTAAAACCTTAGCTTGCATTTCTCTGCTTGTTTTTATTTTTAATCCCTAGTTGTTCTGTTATTCCTTTGTTTTACATACATAACTTTGAATATCAATGAAATTTGCATATCTTGTATGAATACATATCACAGTTGAAGCAAAGTTTACAGGTAATTGTCAGCAAGAGAAAAGAATAGCACAGAATCTTAAATACGAATTGGTGAATAGTTTTGTTTTGCAAGCTTTTAAATGTTATTTAAAATAATTCACTGTAACAAAATTTGTATTGAGAGGAAGGAAGCAAGATTGGGCAGAGAGAAGTTGGGCTGTTAATGGAGTTTCAACAATTAAGTAAACTCCATTCAAGACTGTGGAATTTTCCTAAGTCAATGAGAGTGCCAGATGGTCACATACTCATAACAGGTAGTAATTTAATATACACTGCCCTATAAATGGGACAGGAACATGGACCTGAGGAATCTTCAGCCAAAGCAATGCCAAACTGAAAGCTGAGGGCTGTCTGGGGGCAACAAACTCAACAGAAAGATAGTTTCTTGATTACAGCCACCACTAGAGTTCTCACACACAATTCCCATTTGTCCTTGCTAACAGTGCAAGATACCTAGAACAAGTGTTATTAACCATCAAGCAAGTTGATAATGGAGCTTAAAGTTTACAAAAGGGGTCTCCCTAGTGGTGCAAGGGGTTAAGCACTGCACTATTAAGCACCCACAACCACTGCAGCAGCATGAATTTGATCCCCATCCAGAAGATGACCCACATAACACAGCAGATATCTCCTGGCTCACCTGAAGCTCCCCTCAGCAGTATATTTCGATATGCCTATTCTGCTCTCCACTCTGTCTCTGGTGACTCCTTTCACCAACACCACCCCACGCACCTCTGGCCTAGACCCCAGTTCTTGTTCTTAGATGCATAAATATATAAATCTTAAAAAAAGTTTACACAACAGGAACTGTTTAAAAATATTATTAAATACAAAGTTAACTATGTAACATTACCAAAGAAAGATAAAGCAATAGTATGCACTTATACTTTATACATATACTTTTATACTTTAACATGTGTGAAAATAAGTGATTTTATTTAACTCTGTGTGGAAATAAATGATTTTAAGTAGTTTAATGCTAAGAAAAAGACACCCAGAAAACAAAAATAAAAATAAATCCAGTAAATTTCCAATGATTGATGGGAAGCTCAAATCTCTTACTGTTATTTAGCATCAACTCTAGCTAATATATAATATATTTATACTTAAATCTCTCTATATAGATTTACATAAAATCCATATAGCTGAAAATCTAGCGAATGTATATAATTTAAAATGCTACTTTATGTAAGGTTACTAAGCATAAGGTAGCTGATAGAGATTTTTCTTAGTTGATGTTCTTTATTTTTTCCACTTTTGTGCATTTTCTTGTACTAAATCTTCAGATAGGCTCCTGCTGGGAAATGAAGGTAGGCACAGCAGTGGATCATGTTTTTGACAAGCTCAAAGCTCAGTGACCCATGCACGATATACTTACCTGCCACCTTTTTGTCAACATCTTGACAAGGTCATCATGCATTAAAGAGAAACATTCAGACTCTAACACTCTAATCCTCACTTTTCTTGAAGAAAGTGTGCACAAAGGTATAATTTTAACACATCACCATCATTTCTGACTACATAGTAGGCAGTTTTGTTCATTTTAAGTGAACTCCTTGCATACAAATACATCCATCAGAAAGTAAACTATTCTGAGCAATATCCAGCTACAGTTTTGAAATGCACTGGTTGACCTCTAAATATCATTGTGGTTTAAAACTAAACTGGGTGATTTTAAGTAAGTTTAGCAGTAGAAGCCTTTCATTAACCAACTGAAAAGATAATAACTGACAGATATTAACTGATAGTTATTATCTATAATATATTATCTATACATCGATGTATGTATGTGTGTATGTATGTATGTATATATGTATGTATCAGTCATCTATCTGCCTATTCAATCTATTATCTCTAACTCCAGGACTTAGCTAGTTGGCTCATTTATCCATTCCTCTACCCCAAGCATAACTAAGGCTTTAATCTATGAGGATCCGAAAACTATTCCAGAGAAAATTTTAAAACCTCTTACCTACTGTTAAATTTTAAAGGGTTTGGGACATTGTAATAACTATGCTCTTAACCCACAATGATGCAATTTGAACATCTATTTTAGCCTTATGTAGAAGTCAGTGGTCTTCTAGTTCTGGGTTCTTATAGGTCTCTAGATGCTTAAAAACTCATAGACAATGATGATTTTCCTTAATATTTTTTAGTAGATTTTTTTTAAAAGATTCATTTATACATCCAAGAACTGGGGTCTAGGCCAGAGGTGCAGGGTGGTAGAGGGTCAGAGGATTCACCAAAGACAGAGAAGAGAGCAGAAGAGGTGGATCTACTGAAATACACTTGAATGGAGCAACAGGCTAGGGATCAAACTCATGCCACAGTAGCTGACAATAGGTTGATAGCACTGAGACTTTAACCCTTGTGCCACAGGGAAGGCCCCGCTTCCTTACTCTTTAAAGTCCTGCCAAGGATGTGTTATCTACCATATTTTCTAATACCTTTTTTATAATCCATAAACTTTCCAGTCTCCAATATACACCTACAGAGAGACAGAGAGACTATATATGTGTATTCACAATCATGAATAATGTGTATATTGTGCATATTCATAATATGGGAATATAAACATACTATTCATTTTGTGATATAAAAAGCATCTTTGTGTGAAAAGATTGAATCATATATGTAAAGTAGATATATGTCTAGGTGTGTGTATATGTTTTACACATGTTTTACAATATAGTTTTATATAACTAAGCTAATAATACCAAACTTTCAAACTTCTTTTTTTTAAAAAAGTGCATGTTCTTTAAACATAAACTCAATCCTTTATTGAGTTAACAAAAAAAATGTTAAAATCAATAAAATGTATAAAACTAGGGTCTAGATATTTGTATAAAAGTCCATTCTTAAATAACAGCTACATAAGCAAAAAACAACCCAAAAACTTTACATTGATTATGGCACTTTGTTAATGCTCTGTATTTCATCATTCCTCTTTAAAACAGTTTAATTCCGAGAAGAGATACTGACTTTAAACTTTGAAAAGCCACAGTGGCATTAACAAGAACTATAGTGTTCACTGATTATTCTAAAGAATACATATGAAGTACAGAGCATTTTTTCATGGAACATGAAAAGATGGAAGTTCTCCCAATAAGGAATCTGATTAATAAACTTTCTTAAGGAAAACTAATGTTGACCACCATTAAATTAATGGGGGAAAACTAGAATCACACCTGAAGGATTTGATTTGAGGTTATCTGACTTCAGTTATTTACTTTACATAGGATGATGATACAATACTTTATTTTATGCCTGGGAAGTAAAATTCTATTTATAAAATCTTACATTTAACTGACGTTAAAGACTCCATGTGTTTCCTATTACGTGTCCTTTGTCTTGTTGCTCCAATCTGTTGATGAACATTGAAAATTTTAACAGTCTATAAGTTAAAGTAGACTGTTTTCTAAGCAGTTGATGAGTTCAGACATCTAATGATTTTTCAAAAAACTTATTATGTGTGTGTATGTGTGTATGAGTGTGTAGTCGTACACCCAGGATGGATTTGGTCAATATTGAGAAATTTCATACATATTTATCAAAGTATGTGTTCTCTGTATTCACATGCTATCTCATTCAATTTTAATCTTAACAGCTTAATGATCTTGAAAGGTCAACAACTCACTATTACTTTGAGATGAGCAAACTGCTCATCAGAATACAGAATCAGAAATAATAATAAAATTAGTGTTAGACTTAATTTATTTTATTTTTATGCTAAGTACTGGCGTGATTTCTTTTATAATAGTAAGAAGTAGGAAAGTGAATACAATATTCACATACTTTTATTGATGCTTTGGTGGTGGCCATGCTGTGTGGTAACATACGTCTGAAGAAGTGTGAAACCATATCATTAAATCTTACACAGTGTTGTAAAGAAACAATATCTCAATAAAAATTAATATAATCCTAAACAAACCTTATCAATACTATTTCAGTGGAAAATATAAAAATGATTAGTAGAAAGAGATCAGAACTATGGCTGTTATATTAATTTATGACAGTGGTTGTGTACTGTTTAAATATTATAGTAACAAAAAGAAATGGAGAGTGATGAAATAGGTTAAAGAATGAAATGCCATCTCAAAAAATTAAATTGCTACTATTTCTGTGCCTTTGAAGTGTAGTAACTAATAAGCATTCATCCCATGAAAGTGTCAGACAAAATTCCATTCTGGCTTGCTCCCAGGTCACTGCTCTGACTTGGCTCTCACTGATCTTGAGAAGGATAAACCAAGAATAACTGGGCCAAAAGGAACATCCAGAAAATCATACTCATCACAAGACTAATAATGATAACAGCTGCCAATAGAAAGTGCAACTGTGCTGACATTGGTGCTGAAGCACTCAATAGTTTTGTTGAGTCTTGGAAATTATGCATAAAATACCGTGTGATCACAGTGTTAACACCACTGGGAAAGCATGGTGTGTTTAATCATCCCTCTGGCAAACTCTCCTTTGTCAGTGTCATACTTGCCTACCCTTTTAAAGATTCAAGCTCTAAGTAAGGGGAAAAATGAAAAAAATGCAAAAGCCTGCAATTTCGCGAGGACTGAATTTCTAATAGAATGACATTGTAATAGTTCAGTTACATGCAATGGTAACAGTTAAAATTTACCAATAAACCTGACAGCATATAGAGCAATCTTTAAGTACAAGTAAATGTGCTACTAACTGTCATCCAGGCACAGAAATACTGCATTGCTAATGCTATTTCTGAACTTAATTCAATATTTTATAAAACTACGTCTCTCAAGATGACAGTAAGCAATAAGGAACTGCATAATGTTTTGCTTCTGTGATTTAAGTGGCACATTTTTTTAAATGATAAAAAAATTCCCTGACTCAAATAAATGATATAAACTGGCAATTTTAATTGCCTTTGGCTAGATATAAAGTGAAAACCTATAAAGCATTATTATAATGGTCAACATTTATAATGAGACTCTCAAGAAAGTCAGTGTCATTTATATATACTTTTAAGGAAAACTGTACAAGTCTTTGAACACATTTATGATTCAGGATGAAAGGAATTATATTGGACAGTAAAATATAAACTAGAAAAGGCAAAGGTATGCAAGTAATGGTTAAAGCAACATAGGAACTTAGAGTCATATAAAAATTCAGTTGCCTATGCTTATAAAGATGCTTCTAGATTTATCAACATATGCAGTACATTTTTCCTAATCCTTTGTTTCTCTATATTCCATGTATAAATGAATCCATCCAATGTTATTTTTCTTCTGACATTTCATTACCATAACTCCTTCCAGCTCCATCATGTTACCGCAAATAGCATGAGTTTATCTTTTTTGATGAAACTTGCAATCTGACCATACATATGAGACATCGAGCAAGGGAGGGGGAGAACGAGGGAAGGAAAGAGCATATGGAATTATGGTGATGATCACAGGTGCTATGGTGGTGGGAGAACTACATCTGAGGGGAGAAATCAAATACTGTACAATAACAATGTGAGAAAATAATTTAATTTAAATAAATAAAACTAAAAAAATGTATATGCAATGTGGGATAAAGGAAAAAAACCTTACACAATATTAGATTTGTTTTCATATTGGGTTGATCATAGAAGGGCATACTTAAAGAACACTCCAAATAAAGAAGATTGACAGAATTATAAACTTAATAAGAGTACTGAATTCCATTTGATTGACTCATCCATTTAAATGTGAGAAAATTAAGTCATCCATAAGCCAAATTAGTTCTGTAAAGTCACAAAATAGTACAGGAAAAAAATTCAAGTACATAATATATTTCCTCAATTGCAGTCCCTAATATTTTATCTGCATCATGGATACATGATAATCATGGAGCAATAAAAACACAGAACTATACATTCAGTGACTATTTTTAAGATGATTAAACTCGAATTAAATTGCAGACTAACAAAAATATTGTATAGAAGTTAGATATTCTAGATCAAATAACTAAGATACATTTTATAAATAAATACAGAAGTAAAATAACTATTGAAATAGTGTATTGCAAATAGGCTAAAAGTATGTTCATGAGCTTGATTTTACTTGCATTTTCTCTTAGCTAATATGAGACATAATTGTTAGTTTCATGGTCTTTAAATCAGTCTGCCCATATAAGAAATGTCAACAACTGATAAACTAACAGATCAGTTACAGTTGCTACACTAGAAAATCGGTATCTTTTTGCAAAAGTGAATCACTCACATAAGATAATTTTCTTCCTAAATTTCACAAATGTTCATATTATATTAGTCCTCCATTTAAGGCAGAAACTGCTCGATACAGTAAATCCTAAGATTCCCAACAGATATATCAGGAATAAGAAATAACTATTTGAAAGAGAAATATTTTTTAAAATATTGAACCCTTCGGGCCTCCCTGGTGGCGCAGTGGGTTAAGCAACGCACTGTGAAGCAGACCGCAGCCACTGCAGCACGAGTTCGATCCCTGCTGCCGGCCAGGGAGGGGACCCACATGGTGCGGCAGACCTCTCCTGCTGTGCGCGCTGCTCCCCTCAGCAGTGTACTTCCCTTGATCTGCCTGTTCTGCTCCCCGCTCTGTCTGTGGTGAATCCTCTCACCCCCCACACCTCTGGCCTGTACCCCAGTGCTTGTATGCATAAATAAATACATCTTTAAAAAAAATATATTGAACCCTTCTTACATACCACTTCAAAATCATCTTAGCCTTCCTGGTACTTCGCCACTATTGTAATAACCACTGTACAAGGACTTCAATCAGTTTTTCAAACAATCTGCCGGTGCCTCGCTTCTGGCCCATGCCAACTAGTATTTGCATCTTGTTCCAGGGCTCCTCTGATTTTACATGGGATGCCTGTGAAAATCAGCTCTGTTCTGATAATTGCACACCCCTCACACCCCTTGACTACTGGGACCTACAGTTAACAGATAAATACCACCACTTTTGGTTTTGTATTATTTTTGTGTTGGGTAGAAAATTTGAAACAGTCCAGAGGTTTTGTTAGGGAATTGTTGGCTTTATAAATTTTTTCTTATTGTCTATCCTCTATTGTACATTTCATGTCCCCTCTTTGCTTTCATCCCTTACACCTCTTATGTCTGGTATCACTTAACCAGTTTCTACCTGCATGTAAGTCGTGGTCTCATGTTCTGCTCTCACTAAACCTTGGAGAAATGTTTTGTATCATGACTAATTTTACTCACATTGTGGAATAATATGAATGAACATATCACAAGTTAAATTTCTATAATTCAAATGTTAGTTTTCCATCAAAATTACACTTCTGCACATATCAGGTACCTACTACATACCATGGATCTCTCTGTTTGTTCATGACATGTTGAAATGATATGTATGTATATTACTTGTGTCAAGGTTTAACTTTAATTCCATAAAACTGAAATAGTGCTTCAATCAGGAAGAATAATATAAATGTGTGCTAGAACTATAAAGAGTAAATTTTCAGTTAGTTGACTTTTAATTGGACTCTATTGAACCCAATGGTGACTGCACTGCTAATATAGTACAGTTTTGTGTGTTTTTATCTCACTAGAATAATAGTTTTTTGTCTTTATCTTACTAAAATTTCAGAACTGATAATTTAAAGCTAATGTAGTTACTTTATAGCTATTAGGATGTACAATAAATAGTATCATTCTATTTTAATTTTATAGCAGCTCTATAATTGTGGTTTTAAATTGATACAACTGGAACTTTGGAGTTTATATTCTTTCTCTAAGATATTAGAGTTATAATAAGAAGACACTGAGAAATTAACTGCTAACCTTATAATCTTGTCTTTAAATCATATCAGTCTTCCTGTTTGTCATCCACTTAACTTTAAGGCATTATTAGGGAAACCTATGTGAACTGAATGGGGAAATCAAGAAGTTATGCTCATTTGCTGATTTATGGTTGTATATGTCCAGAATCACTAAAATACTTACTATATGAGTACACTTATGAGTAGATTGAGCATTAAGAATTCATGCTCTAACCACAGTATATTTTAACTGAATTATAAAGTATTTTATACTTTATACTAATTGAAAATATTTTAGTCTATATGTAATATTGTTCTTAATAATGTTAGAGCTAACAGTGAATTGCTCTGAGTTAGTAGGTCATTGATGAATTCATGTTAAATTTGTTGAGATGTTCTGATTCAGCAATCCACAAACTGGATTATAAATAGTAAGGCATATAACACTTTACCTGACTCTCAACCACAACTCAAACTGAAAGTTGTCTATTCCCATTGCATATCAGTTTTCTTTATGTCAATATGTAAATCCTAACATTCAAAATTCTGTTTCTCTGAAGTTCTAATTAAGAAGGAAAAATAACAGTGGGTACATGTAGGAGTATGAATTTATCTCACTAAAATTTCAGAGCTGATATTAGGTTCAGTGTCTTTGAAGATGATTTTTGTGATTAATGCCATGCACAGTCATCTATATCCTACTTGTTTGGTTGTATTTACAGTTTCCTGGTTGTTAGGGAATAGAGTAGGTAAAGGTAAACTGGGGGACTGCTAAGCTAATTATATTTCTTAACTTTTGCAGTTTGTAATGTTACCTTGGAAAGAATATACAGAAATCTAATTTAATGATATTTAAAATATACCCTTTGGCAATTTAGCAGTTGTGAGTACCAAGTGCACATAATTATAGTCTCTCTGCAACTTAAATCTGCTCTTGAAAAAATATAATCTTTTCAGTAGGAGAACATTTTCTGACTAAGCAGATACAACATTAGGCTGACAAGATCTAGGTTTTAAGATATACAAAAAAATACTCTCTATCATCTACTACCCTATAGTTCATCCTGGAGCACAGACTGCCTTAAGGTAATCTTTCCAAAATACTAATTTCATCATCTTATATATTTTATTGATATTCTTTAATTAGTAAACATAATAGTATTGCTGATTAGGTATCTTCTCATATGGCAAGTCAAAAATAGTATTAGTGGCTTCTTGAAATGATGTGATAACATTCTGAGACTTTAGACCAAATATGTAGGAGAGAATGTACCATTTGTGCTTAATAATGCATTATACAGAATGTTGCAGAAAGTCTTCATTTATTTTAAAAGGATATAATTTGGGGTTGGTATCTCTCTGGTAAACCCTTCAGACCTAACTCTTGTTCTCCCCATACCATCCTACATCATTTAATTAACAGTGCTTTAATGATGATCCATCTCTGACCTCTGAGCTTTTGCTCAGGCTCCTCATTCTGCTTGGAATTCCATGCCCTGCATAAATCAGGTTGGCCAGCTTCTGTGTCTTGGAAGACTGAACTTAGTCATCTCTTCTACTATTATATTTTCCCTGATTCACTCAAGCATAGTCAATTACTGCTTCCTTGGTGGCTCTGTTAAACTAACTGCATAATTTACTCTGTTCATGTACTCATTCATTTATCCTTTTACTCAAAAATATGGCATTGATAAACATGCCACATATATAACATCTGTGTAAGGAACTGTATGTATGATAGTGAATAATATGGAAATGTATGTGAATATGTTCATTGTTATATTAGGGGCTCTGTTAAATACTCATAACTATATTGCAGGTATTTACTTATCTGTGTCTCCCATATTAAAATCCAAGCTTTTTAAGAGACTTAAATGTACTTATATTCCTAGTATTTGGAACAGTGCCTGATATAATGTAGGTGTGTAAAGATTTTTTAATGGGACTAAATTGATTTAATAACCCTTTGGGATAGCAATACCTAATTGTGTTTATTTTCTTCAAGCCACAAATTTATGCCTAGATTACATACTCATATGACTTATAAAATAGTAGGGGTCTAAAGTAGATCACATGGGAGAAAAGTGAGAAAGGGGACCATTGTGAGTGACTGCCAAAATCCAATTTAATACCAGGAGTACTCCCAGAGGAAAATCATAGATCACTCTATAAGGAAACAGGAGTCTTTCTGTTAGAAATTCAATGAATTCTGCTACTTAAAGAATTTCTTTAAAATATTTTGAGCAATTATTTTTAAGCCTTTAGAAAGGAAAAAGCAGCAATTAACTGAGAAGTGCATAAAATATCCAGGGAAAGATAGTAATATTAATCTATCAACAAAAGTCAAGTGGGGGAATAATTCACAGCTTAATAATAGCATGAATATGCTTTAATGATAAAAACTAAGTAATACTTGATCTATCTCAAATTACAATGGAAAAAAAGAAGAGATCAACATAGGCAATTAATTATTTTGCATCTGTTTATAACTGAATATGTATCCATAGGTTAATTTATAACTCAGCTTATAAATAGATTGTTTTTTTTCTTTCCTGGTGGCAAAATATAGAAGATGGATGAAAAGGCTTTGATTTACATGTACATTGAAGTTCTTTTCCTAAAATCATAACGTGGCTTGAACAAGTAGCTGTCCTGTTCCTCATAGTGGTTGTCTATGTCATAGATGAACAAAGCTCATAACTGTCTCTCATACAGACACACAACATATACACACACTGTCTAATCTTGTTAACTGTGTAAGGTTCTTTAAAGCATGTTGCTGAGAAAGACCTAATGGGTAGGATCTTAACATGAACACAAAGATCTCCTTATATTTATGGCATTTATTTTTTATATTTTAATTTTATTTGTCAATTATACCTCAAGAGTATTGAAAAAGTTTTTTAAAAATCTAATTTTTTTAACTGGTTTTATCAGTGAAAAGTCTGTATTGGCATTTTTGTGATGCACAACTTCAATACTTAACGTATTACTTGAATCAGCCTGGTAGAACTAGACTTTAATTTTAAATTTAATCAAATTTAAATTTAATCAAATGGTTGGTGACCATTAGTCATGAACAGATTATTTTATATTTGTTTTTATAATTTAAACAAATTTTTAGTGTTCAATATAAATTGCTGCCATTAAAACAATATATATTTTCACAAAATGATCTTACATAAAGTTAATGTGTTAATTCATTTTAATTTCATCATAATTGTTTTAATTAATTTGTTGGGGCAAAGGGTATTGGTGTAAGATATATGAAGGATGAGAGACAGAGAAATTTGCAATTTACTTGGGTGTCAAAGGAAAAATTGATATGTTAATCCTTGCACTATTCACTGGTGGCCTGTCAGTTAAAACACTTCAAAATGCAAAACATATCATTAATTATAAAGTGTTATTTCATAATTATCTGTGAACGGACTACTGAGAATGAGCTATCAGAGACAGTTATAATTCACACAGGCAGATGAATATTTGTATAGTTATAGGTATATATGTGTGTGTAGAGATAAGGAAAAAAAAGTTATAGCTCTATACTGAGATGATACAGATGCAGAATAGTTACAGATGCATATGTGGAGATATATGTGATTATGACATCAAGTTATATGTTTATGTGTATGTGTATATAGCATTAGAAATATAGAAAGTTAGGCTGTTAACAAGCTCCTTCCAGTACACAATAACATATAATATTGCAGGGTTTATTACTGTTTCAAGGCACTGCTGATTTGTAATCCCACCAATGGGTTCAATTTGCCTAGTGAAAATTACCTTCCAAAATAAAGATATATATAGATATATATATACATACACCTCTCTAAATATTAAATTACATTAATTTATATATATTATACATATAAAATGGAAATTAAATATATAAACTGGAAAATATATTTTTTAAAACCCTGCACACAATTTGCAACAAATTTTGCTATGAGTTGTTGACATCTGAGTATTAATTTTTTATGAAACCTGATATATTAAAATTTAGAAGATTTTTTTTCCCTGGCTATGAGACATTCCACAAAAATGTCAGCCTCTTAAAGTTCTACTCCATGTATCAGAAATTACAAGTTTGGGCAAGATATTCTCTAATATCCTTCTAACTAATAACCTAAATTTTTACTTTCTATTAATATAATTTACTGAATACATGCATGACATTTGATGTTTCTAAGGGGACAAAACTTTAATGGTGTTAGCTTCCTAAATCGTTGAAAATTCATATAAAACTAAGCACTGTGGTTCTCATTCTCTTGCAGTCTATGATACTAAACACAGAAACCTTTTTTCATCTTTCAAATCCCTATTGACTTTCACATTTCCTCCTCTTACAGGTTTTATAATTAATACATATCTAAAATAATTGTAATTCCTTTATATCTAATGTGACTCTGCATCCTCGGATTTTAGATACTACACCACATTTCACATTTTTATACATTGTTGTTGAATATTTGCCAATATTAGCTCCTTATACTTCTAATATTTCCCATATTTGAGTGGCCAATTACACAGTCACTCAACACAAGTTTTTGTTTTGTTTTGTTTTTTTACTTAAAATTTGCTAAAACTCAGGCCCTCCCTGGTGGTGCAGTGGCTTAAGCAACGCACTATTAGCAAACCACAGCCACCGCAGCACGAGTTCGATTCCTGCCACCGGCTGGGGAGGTGACCCACATGGCGCAGGCAGACCTCTCCTGCCTTGCCCTCTGCTCCCCTCAGCAGTGTATTTCAGTCGATCTGCCTGTTTTGTTAACCACTTTGTCTGGTGGATTCTCTCACCACCCCCCTTAACTCTGGCCTGTACCCCAGTGATTGTATGCATAAATAAATAAATCTTTTAAAAAAATTGCTAAAACTCTCCAAATCTCTGCCATTTCCTTTGTTCCACTTAAACATAGCTCCACCTTGAGAAAAGAGATTTGCTTCTGTCATCTGCTCAAAGGTAAATGTTCTTGCACAAGCACAGTCAGAAAGAAGGAGGGTTGATATTCTTTAGCTCTATAGTTTCTGTTTATTCTCTTTCTATATATAATCTATGTATTATATGTGCACACATATGACATAACACACACTACATACATGAACATACACCTTATATATTTGTATATCACACATACACATATATGTATAAAACTTTCCCTGTTTTGAACTCAGATATACATCTAAATCTCTATCATCTTACTTTTATCTCAGTAGTATTTTCTACCAATACTCTGGTTTCTTCTCCTGTTTTTTTGAAATTCACTCAGTGATGGGCTGAACTCTTGCTGACAGACTGAACTTGGGGTAAAGAGCCCAATTTAGAAGCCGACTGAACTTGGGGTAAAGAGCCCAATTTAGAAGCCGACTGAACTTGGGGTAAAGAGCCCAATTTAGAAGCCGACTGAACTTGGGGTAAAGAGCCCAATTTAGAAGCCGACTGAACTTGGGGTAAAGAGCCCAATTTAGAAGCCGCGACACAAGTAGTGGCTCTGGGCTGCATTTGACACTTTGACACTGTTAATCACTTACTCAATAAATCTCTCAACTCAGTTAATTCATTTTTGCCCATCACTACTTATATTTGTTATCCTCCAAAAAGTAACATTTCCCCCCCATTCAACTATTGCAAAATTATTTCCAAACTCAGATTTAAATGTCTGACTCAGACATAGCTCAGGTCTAAAATCTGGAATTGAAATGCCTTTCATTCTGACCACAAATATACATTATTTCACTCTTTTGTATTTGTTTAATTTTATTGAGAACATCAAGTACACTATCCTTTCATTTGCCTTTCTATTTCATTTATTTTTTGTCTTTTTTTATTTCTTTGTAAGCTGTTTTCATTTCTTCAGCCACTTTAGAATTTAGTCAGAGAGGAATTTAGATATCATCCCTTCAGGCTATCAACTATTATTCTCTTCCTTCATTGTTCTTTTCAGCTTAGAAATGTACTTAAGCCTCTTCCAAAAGACCAAAACAAACAAATAAAAAGACAAGTATTTCACACAGGGCTCTAGTTGTTTTCCTCGTCCTTATTTTAAAATTTCTTGGAAAAAAAATAAAGTGTTATGGATCCCACCCCACCTTTCATTACCCTTGGATATAAACCCCTATCCCTATGTTGTCTCAAAATTCAAGTCACTTAACTCACTACTTATTTCTTTTTTTTTTTTTTAAAGATTTATTTATTTATGCATACAAGCACTGGGGTACAGGCCAGAGGCGTGGGGGGTGAGAGGATTCACCACAGAGAGC
>JAGFMF010011568.1:10373615-10392041 GCA_019455555.1 Galemys pyrenaicus | reverse complement strand
CCTCCCTGGCCGGCAGCAGGGATCGAACTCGTGCTGCGGTGGCTGCGGTTTGCTTCATAGTGTGTTGCTTAACCCACTGCGCCACCAGGGAGGCCCTCACTACTTATTTCTTAATTACTAAATCCAGCATTGCCTCTGAGATGCATTTGACCAATTGACACTGTTAATCACTTCCTTAATAAATTCATTCTCTTTCAACTCAACTAGATGGAAATACACTAAGGGGACATATCAGATATTGCTTAATAAGGGAAATATAGAAATTACAAAGACAGTGAAATTTTAATGACTGCTAGGGAAAATTGCTGTTTTAAAAAGTATGAATGATTACTAATTAAAACTTTAATGTGAAAATACTAGGGAGGGCTTTCTTGATATCTTATGTAGAGACTAATTTTTTTAGCCAACAAGACAAAGAAAACTGAGGACTAGATATACAATTTAATCATAAGAATAGAAGAGCAACAAAGATTAATTCCTGACATAAAAAAGTTTGTTATGCCTAACTAAAGGAAAGAAAGAAAAACAAAACAAAAAAAACAACAATGGATTTTAGGACATTGGAGAACAATGTTACACTTAGGTTGCAAAAATGGTTTTCTCTTTCCTGGGCATTAACTTTTCTCTTGCTTGAAGATGATTACAGGATTCTGTCCTTCAAGGAAATATATGTTCTTTTAGTACATTATCCCCACTGAGCTCCGGGCTACTATCTATAACTTGGGTCAAATACTATTGCTTAGACCTACTAAAGAAGGGATGGGACCATATCAAGAAGGAGCTGCCTGGCCAGGAAGAGAAAGAAGTATATATGGAATTGAACTGGGAATGCAAGGCCAAAGAGGTAGATCATAAAATTGTATAAGAAAGATTTTATCGTTTTTTTGAGCATTCTCCTGGCATACAGAATCAAATGCTCTAGCAAGCACTTGAATAAATGATGCAAAAACATTCTTAGAAGAGCAATTAAAATGATTACCCTTCACCAATAAGAAATAAAGCCAAGCTTGTTAAAGAAAACAATATATTCCTATATTACTAGTCCTATATAATGGTATTTATAATAACCAAGTTATGGAAACACCCTGAATGTACAATGTCAGATGAGTGGGTTAAGAATATGTGCTATATGTACAAGAAGGAATGTACTCAGATATAAGCAAATGATAAACACTTTCCCTTTGCAGCAACATGGGAAAGAAGCCCAATGGACTGAGTTTTGTTCTTGGGTATGGTGTGGTAACATATATCGGAATTGTGTACAGTGTTTTTAACCAACATTACTTCAATATAAATGCTTAAAAAACAAACAGTGAAAATGAGGCCAATGGCATTAGAGAAGAGATCATAGTATTAGTGATATCATATGAATGTGTGGAAAATTCACTTTCTTATTATGTTCTTAGGAGGCAAGGAGAAAACTACTTTAAAAATCATTAGGGAATATACAGTGATGGAGACACTTATGGGGTAGTAGTAAATCTATTTTATGAGCAGAGATTGGCAGTAGGTTATGCATTCCAAGGCTGGGCTACCTAATAACAATGATAACACTGAATCTGAAGCCAAACTCCAAGTAGTGACACAACTCCTAGATATCATGCAGGTATAATTATTATATTAAACATAAATATAGGGACTATCCCATAAGGCAACATACTGAGAGCAATGGAAATACAAAATAAGACGTAGCAACTCTAAAAATTAGATAAGTGAACTATTAAAAAGGGTATCTCTGAAAGAAGTTGGAATCATAATTTCTGAAATAAAAGAAAAATTAATTTGGTGAGCATGCTCTACAACAAAGTAACGATTTAGGTGGGGATTTTTCTTAAATAATGTCCTTGAAGTGGTTTTGATATCATATAGCAAATGGACAAGTAGTCATTTAGGAAAACAAATAATGTCATGAAGAACAAAGAGAGTCTGGCATTTGATATATGGTTTGATTCCTATCCTCTAGCCCAGTTCCAACTTATGGAAGCTCTACAATAAAGGCTTTATAGCAGGCAGATACAACAAAAGGGTAGGATCTCCTTCTATCCTTAGCTCTTAGTCTGAACTATAGTTTCACTCCAGAATAAGGCTTCTCTTAGTACTTGCATCACCTTCTCCTTGCTTTATATTGCAGAAACTTTATTCCATGGAGACACGACTCTGCCCAGTTCCCAGAACAGAGTGGATACTCAATTCCAGGTGTCCTTGAGAATTCTGGGTGTATGACTGTGCTAATACTTACTTACTTGTTCATAGATTAGAAGTTCTATGTCAGGAGGAATAAGCTGATTAGATAAGGGATTATAAATCTACCCATTGCTCACTCAAACTAGGATATCACTGCTAACCCTTTAGCTCTGATATTTTGGGGAAGAGATTCTTCCCAGTTGGAAAATGCCATAAAATGAAAACTCTGCAATTCTAGGTGAGGGGACCAGACTCTTGGTGAATGCAACACAACCAAATTGTAACTCTGATTTTATCATAAACCACACAGTTACTGATAATGAGAACACTCCCCGAGAAACATCTCTCTAATTTCCATCTTCTTGTGGGGTTCCCAAGAGCTTCAGACTGTGACAAAACCCAAGTTATACCCTAAGATCCTTATTCTCTAGCAATTTCTGTGACTGTCCCATCTGTTCACTATGCTCCAACTCACACTACCTGTCTTCTCTTCTAGAAACAAGACCGAAAAATTCCAATTTAGGCTTTGTCACCATTTTTAACATCTAAGAGAATACTCTCTTACCAGAACTACTGCACTACTGCATTCGTACTTCCTTCTTGTCTTTGGCCAAATGGTAAAATTCTCAGGTCCAACCTAACTACCCTACACACACACACACACACACACACTCTCTCTCTCTCTCTCTCTCTCTCTCTCTCTCTCACAGCTGACACTTTTAACTCTTTCACTATCCCTTTTATTCTCTCATTACCAAGGCATTTACCAACTTTAAAAAATTGTATATGTATGTATTTATTTTACTTATCATTCATTTATGTTTCCATTCAAAAAACTAAAAGCTCACATATAGACAGATCTCTGGATCCACTTTTTTTCTCACTATGTTTCCAACCATGAATGAAACACTTAAGTATTTATAAAATAATGTTCCTGTCAAGAAATATTGCTATGTGATTATGATTCCAGTTTTTTACATTGATATTTGAAATTTGTCTCTTGATGCTTTACCACCTACTAGATATATACATTAAGAAATTTAGAATTTAGAAATTCTAGATTAGAAATACTAGATTCAACCACCTACTAGATATTTACATTTAGACAATTTCACCAGTGATTTTAAAATTACTTTTCCAAATTATCATCCATGATTCTTTTCACAAATATGTCTCTCCTTTCATATTTCAACATTGTAATATTGTACTTATAAAACAAATATCAATAAGTTTCATAGGAACATATTTACTTATTTCAATTACTTTCTAAATTGTCCCCAAATTATCTTTAATCCCATAATTATTTCCCTAACACTGGTTCTCATTTCATTCATGGATTAAAAATATCCTAACTGTTCCCTTTGATCTCAGATTCAGACTTTTTACAAATTCTTCCTCAGTAAACAGAACAATTTCAATATGCAAGTTGACTCATTGTTCTACTGCTGTCAACCACATCAGCCCTAATTTCTTATCTTGCTAAATCGTTTGTTTTTTCCCTGAAAATAGTATGCACTTTCATTGTATATCAATTAAGATGTGTTTGGCTGCAAGAAAGGGAATGACAGCCAAATGTAGTTTAAAGCAAGACATTTAATTATCTCTCATAATGAAAATTTGGAGATGGACAATTCCAAGTTAAGAGCAGAAGCTAAAAAATATCAACAATGACCACCATGCTTTTTAGTTTCCTGCTTTATTATCTTTAGTAAGCTGACTTTGTGATCTTAGCCATATATTCCCATGTATAGAGTCAACACATTGCCACAAAAATATTCCATTTGGGAAGAAAAAGGAAGTGTAAATATGGTCCTTTCCTGATATTATCAAAAAAGTCACCTCTCCTAGTAGAAGTGCTTTAGTATAAATCAATTGCAATCTCTAAAAGATTCTATGATACATGAACAAAATGAGATTTCTTTAAACTATGTTCCCTGTCAGATAAGCAAAAAATTATTTCATTTACATAACCAATTTTGTTATTTCTTAATCCAGCTACAAAAATTACTTCAAGATCAAGAGGAAGATATTTCTATAGGTTGTGCTTGATTTCCATGAAATGGGATGACTATATTATTATGTAAGAAACAGCAAATTTACCTTACTTTGATCATATTTTGTATGAAACTTTGGTGTAATTGTTAGTCTAATTTCATACTTTCTTTTTCATTACGGTTATTGTTATGATTTTCGTTATTTTTTAAACCAGACTGAATTTTCCAGGCATTCAGATATTAGTTAATTATTTCGATCTATACATCATCTGACAGAATTCCTGGAATATATGCTTAATATGTTTTCTGAATGTTGTAATTAATGGATTTTGATTAAATTCTCAACATATTTTTTTAAACTTCCTACACTCTTACTGTGTTGTCATGGTATAACTTTAACATATACAAAAATATTTTTTTAAAGTTATAGATAAAAAATGTACCTTGCAAAGTGCTGCATACCAAAATTTATATTTTGTTACACTGAAAAGTAGATTGCTATAGCAGTTCCCACTAAGAACTACTTGATGCATAACATGAATTAGCTATCATATTTTGTGGTCTCTCATGCTACACTTTTCGTACCTTGACCGTCTCCTGAATAAATGGCACGTACTCCAGGGACAAGTACAAAGCTATTATTTTTATTGAAAAATGCATATATTATGAGGACTGTCAGGACAGAGATGTTCAAAATCAGGCCTTTGCTACATTAGACACTTCACAATTCCATCTTAAGAAATTCTTGCAATTCCATTATATTGCAATTCCAATACATATTCATGAGACCTTTGTTCTAATAAAACCCTAAACAAATGTTCTTGTAGAGTAGAAACTATTATTTTTTTCCTTGGAATTTTGGTATTGTTTCACTTTTTGAAATAAAGTTTTATTCTGTTTGACTTACATGTAGTACAATCCTTCTATACACATAATCACATGCATATGAAGTATTTTATGCATTGAGAGTGACAGGAACTCATACGGGGCAAATAAGGACAGTGGATTTATTGTAATTTTTTGGTATTCGAAAGTACAGAAATGAAGCAAATATCTGCACCTTAAAGATGTCTAATGCAAATGTCTCATATTTTAAATTGATTAAATCAGATTTAATTATAAAAATTAAAACAACTGAGTTCATCTAATTGCTATATTCTCTGATGAGTTGTGGTATGTGCTCAGAAATATGCTGTTCTATATTATATTCAGAATTCTCTAAGTAGAATCTATCCTTGATGGCAGCTCTGTTCAAAAGTAGAACTTTTTTCACATATTTCACAAATCATTAAATATACTTTAATTATCTGAAATGTCAGATCATGAGATTTGGGGTTTTCTTTGTAGGTAATTTTTAGGGCATAACATAATGATACAGGCACAATTTGGAGTTGTTTGGGTATAAAGGAAGTAAGAAGACAGAAATGCCAAATATGTAGCCCCTCTCCCAAGTCAATATATGGTGCCCAATGGCCAATGAGTCTGAAATACTTGAAATCATGGGAAGCTGAGGAAGGGAATTAAGGCTGATTAACACTTTTTTCAGTAAGAGAAAACAAATTCCAGAGAGGGAATGTTTTGAAAGTAAATAGATAATCCTATAGATGATAAATGAAAAGGTTAAAGATGAGGAACCCTATTTCTAGCATCACCAAAGGTAGAGCATCTCCAAAGAAATTTTCTAAAGAACTGATTCACTCCTTCTTTGGATCTGTTAATAACATTTCTACATCAGAACATTATAACTAACAACTAAAGATAATCAAAACTGGGGACATCATACTTATTTCAATCTATAATACAGTATTATAGCAATCTAAATATAGTATTTTCATAAAAAGTCACAGATCAATGGGACAGAACAGAGAGTCCACATCTACATAGTCAACTTATGACAAATAGCCAATAATATGCAGTGTACAGAAACATTTTTTAAAAAAAGATTTATTTATTTATGATACAAGAACTTGGGTACAGGTCAGAGATGTGGTGGGGGATTGAGAGGATCCACCAGAAACAGAGTGGGGAACAGAACAGATGGATCTACTGAAATACACTGCTGAGGAGAGCAGCAGGCGAGGCAGGAGAGGTCTGCTGTTCCATGTGGGTCACCTCCCTGGCTGGGGGCAGGGATTGGACTTGTTCTGCAGTGTCTGAGGTTTGTTTCATAGTGCCACTTAACCCACTGTGCCACCAGGGATTCGCTGAAAAAATATTTTCTTAAATTTTTTTCTTAATGTTCTTAATAAATTGTGTTGGGAAAACTGGACAGTCACATGCATAGACACAAATAAAAATCTAACTCAAACTGTATTAAAGACTTAATTGTAAAACCTGAAATATAATTTTTTTACATGTTTGCATTAGGTGGGGAAGTAATTCAAACAGCAACTAAGGAAATTATTATAGAAGATCCTTAAAAATAACTACTCTGTGATCCAGTAATTCTCCTTGTGAGTATAAATCTGAAGAAAACGAAAATAGTAACTAGAATAAACTGTCTTTACTTTCATATTACACATGCTATTTTTTGTTATATTCATAGGATTCATTTGCTTTTAATAATTAAATTGGACAATATGTTACTTAACATTTAATTTTATCATTTTATATTTGACAGTTTTGATATAAAATTAAATTTTCAAGAAGGCAAGAAGCATGCCATATACTTGTGCTTTTTGTGATTCATGTGAATTTAAGCAAAATGCCACAACCTAACCTCTATCAATTGATTTTGATTTTCTATTTCAGGCATGATAAAAATAATATTAAGGAATGAATTATATTTGAACAAAAGCTCATTCTTTTTTTGGCAGTCTGTGTTGCCAGTAATCATTTTACTTAAACTTTTCACTTATAAACTAGTTATTTTTAGCAGCTTTAAGTACAATTTAGAGTAAAAGAAAAAAAATTACAGATGGTAATTTACAATGAAAAGCATTTATCATTATTGGGTAATTAAAATTTTGGAGTTTTTTTCTCATTAGCCTTTTCTCAACTTAGTTTCTATTGATTTTGTCTCAAATAATTGAAGGAAAATTATTACAAATTGTTGTACTCTTGAATCTGATCTTAAACCAAAGCTTAATTGCTAAATTTTTGCTCCTGTGTTCAGCAGATTCACCTGAGCTTGCCATTATTTTTCTTTCTTGAAATTAGACTGTCTAATTTTATCAATTCATCTTGAAGACTGGAGAAAAGTTCTTAGACTAATTTTTCAGTCCTGTACCAGATAGATGCAGATTGCCTTTAAAAAAACTGTCCAAAAAAACTAATAATAGTCTAATATTTTGCCCATATAATGGAAATTTATTATTACTATGAATGCAGACTGCAAATATTATAAATTACTAACATTTTGAAGACATTTAAATGTCATCTAGTATAATTATTCATCTAATATAAATTCCCATCTTCACAGTTGCTAGATCTACCTTCCATTCCTGCTTGAGAGATTCTAGAAACTGAGGTAAAAGGTCTTCCAGAAAAACTAATTAAAATAGCTTTAAGCATTACTATCTTTGGATTATTCCAAATAAATGTAATTTTAATCATTACATTCACATTTTATAGTTACCAGACAGATTTATGTTAACTTCTAAAAATTTATATATATCATATTTACAATCTTCCTATTAGAAGACTACCCCAAATTTAGTTACAGCTACTTCCTTTCTGATAAAGTGACATATATAGTACTTACATATCCATCAAATGTTTGATGAGGTTTCCAGAGGAAAAAAATCTCAATCTGTCACATAAAAATTATTCATGGCTAAATGACAAGTGTCTGGCTTGCAGCAGAGTCCTGTGATGGTTTAGGAGAGATTGTCACCTCTTCCCTTCCTCATTGTAACATCAGACAAAAGATCTAGTTTGTATGAGTAATATACACAGAAAACACAATTGTGAACTTGCAAACTTGGCAGAGAAACTGTGGAATAATCTAAAGTGCAAACTTTAATTTTCCTTTTTATCTTCTTTTTATTTTTCCTCTTTAGGGTGATTAGGAGGTTCTGTTGCCAATTTTCAAAGTGGAAAGAAGGCTCTTCACCCATACAGCGAACATTTCTCTGTACACCAAGTAAGTGCCCTGCAATTACAGCTCCATTATGACATATTTACCCATAGACAGTATCAGGTTCCAGGGATTAAGAGTCCAGTCCTGCAACATTGCCCTCTGAACTACATTAGAGATCAGTCAGGAGGCCATGTTATCACCTCTGTTACAAGGCTATAGTTTGGATGTTCAAATGACTCCCTTCTTGGGATTCAGAAGCCAGTCAAAAGTCCAGTTTGTCCCCACTACTTCTGAAAGGTCAGCTGTAAATCAGCAGTTACCATGACCCCCTCTTTGGGTGCAATTAACTTCCTAGTGTAGTTCACAGAATTCAGAAAACATTCCACTTACTGGATTATTAGATTATTATAAAGGAATGTGATAAAGGATACAAATGAGCACTCAGGTGGGAGAGATGTGTAGGGCAAGGTAGAGAGAATGTATGCAGACCTTCCATGTCCTCTTCAGCATTAGCATGACTCTCTGTGCACATATTGCCAATTCAGAGACCCCCTTTACCCAACCCTTTGGGTTTTATGGAAACTACATTGCATGAACATAATTGAGTAAATGAGCTGCTACTGATGATTGATTCATATTCCAGTCCCTTGTTCCCCAGAGGTCCTGGATAGGTGATAGGAGTGGAAATTCCCACTCTCTAATCACAGAGTTAGTTCTCCTGGTAACCATGTCCCATCCTTAAGAGAGGCCCAATAGTCTTGTCATTAGCATACAAAAGATATTCTCAACACTTAGGAAAATTTCAAGGGTTTCAGGAACAAAAACTGAATACATATTAAATATGTATTTCTTATTATAAATTACACTATCATATATAGCCAGAAGGGAAAGAAATTATAATATCTGTTTGGTTATGAAATATACTATAGGGTTTCTCAGTGGAAAGGTGAATTGTCTCAAGGTTTAAATACATATAGTAGTAAATGGAGTAATTAGGACCTGATGTCATGTTCTGGAGTTCCTGGATTTGGGACACCTCAGTCTTTGACTGGTCTTCACCAGAAGCAAAAGTATAGTTTATTTAGAGACAGAATGAAATGACAACCAGAAAGAGGTCCAGACAGGCAGAATTCTTGGAAGAACAAGGTGAGAAAATACTGTGGGTGATCTTGTCTTAAATGAGGTACAGGAGCTACTTACTTTCTCTTATCCTTTCCAGATTTTACTACACAGGCACTCCCCAGGTGTCAGTTTTTCAGTCTAGACGCTAGTTTCTAAGTCACTCCGCCTTTTGCTGTGCTTGATTCTGGGGTATGGTTTTATCAACCCAGGGGCAGGTTGTGGCAGGAGAGAGAAGCCCAAGTTGCCTGGGCTCAACCAGTGTCACCCTTCCCTTGGGAGGGAGTATTGTTCTGTTTAGGCTAACTGATGAACTAGAAACCAGTCAATGTTGAGGAATCCCTCCCCCCTTGCTTTCTGCTTTTCTCAGGGCTTTAAGAACATACCTATAGATTGGAATAGGGCACTGTCTCTGGTGTTTCTTGGCTAACCTTTGGCTTTATCAGATCTGACAGGGTTTCCTAGGGTCCCGGGGGTAGTTTGCCCTTTAATTACCTTTAGGCATTGCTGTTCCTGCCCTAAATATCTAACAGATCTATCAATTATTTATCCACCTTAGAAAATAAAAAGTTTTGGAACATGTAAGCTTGGTCTATTCACATATGTCAATCATTATTAGAACTTAGCCTAAATTTTCATTTACATTTTCTATTACATACCTTTAATATTCTCTGGAACATTAAAAAATCTCAAATCATAAATTCTCCCCAGCATAATGCTTTTAGTAAAAAAAGATAAAAGAGAAACATTTTTTACAATTTCTTCTATAATGCAAAAGTTAATATCACATAGAAGGACAATGATGATGGCTTGTAAACTATCAATATAGACATTTTCCCCCTTTTCAATTCCATATTAGCACTAGGCAGTCAGATATACAAACCTGCCTAAATATCATATATTCAGGTTGTTGCTGGCACACTGATTAGCAGAATTTGGGTAAACTATTAGTTTGAATAATAACACAAAAACAGTGCATTTTCTTTTGTGTTTTGCATATTAATGCTCACTTGAAGATAGAATATAGTACCCCATCATTTGCTGCAACTCAAGGAGATCTATTTTCCTCTTAAATGAAATCTACAATAACATACAAAAAAATCCTCTTAGATTTTCATCAGTTTCCATCTATGTTCATTAAAAAAATTAATTTCTTTCCAGAACATGTTCAGGGAATACAAAATTCAAAGCACATAAAATGTAAAGAGTTCTAAATTATTGCTAGATCTTCTTGGTACTGACTAAAATGATGTTTAATTTAAATCATTGGTAAGTGACAAGCATTTTTTAATTGAACATTTCTAGAGTCACTCTGAAAAATATAACATTTTAATCTGAGAATATATATTTTAATTAAATTAAAAATAATCACCCTGATGATCATGTGTTTCTAGGCTTAGGTGATTTTATTATAGGTTCTTTGCAAATTATTACTGAATCAATATGTGCTTAGAAATCATAGCATGGAATACAGTTTTCATCTTCCATATAATCACTCAGTAAAATGTACTATATATATAAAATTTTAAAAGTCCATTAAAACCCTTTAGGAAGTGATTTTTATTTGTTTTGCAAATACAAAATGTCATTGTCATAAGTAGCAATATATTGATATGATTTTCACTGATCAAAAACATACAACCTTTAAAATAGAATTGAAATGAAAACTAGTGATAACCTAATGAGAAAAATAAAACACAAACATTTTGTAATTTGAGAATCATTGATCCTTTATGGCTGTTTTGTATTAACTATATACAATATCATGAATAAAATATCATGATAAATATACAAATATCCTATCTTACATGAGTTTGGAGTAGTTCCTTTATGATTATCAGTAGCTATAAATGGCTGTTTTAGAACCAGTTTATTTATTGTCATTCTTTCTGAGGGGCTATGTCATTATCAGAAACTCATCTTACAACTCAGCCATGAGTTATGCTCATTGTTGATTTTTTTCTTATGTTACTACTATCACCAAAATTCCTCTAAACTATTTTCCTTGTGGCAATCAGGTTTTCAGTTTTCTCCAAAGTTTATGAGATATTGGTGCTCTCAGTACTTACCAATGCTGCATAGTAACCATTTCGTGAAGTGGTTTTCCAATGAGAGCTGTAAATCTTACCTTCCTGAAGGAAAATATCAAGCAGCAGAGCTGTTAGACACTCTCAGTTACCATTTCATGTTTAGAAAGCTCTTTAAGACTTTTAAAATAAATTAAGTGATTTCCCCCATTAATCACTTCTATGCTCCATTTAAATGCATTATTTATGACTATGGTTTTAGCATTTTCTTAGCATTACCCTAAATGTAGATTGTGAAGTATATAAAAACAGTTTTATTATTGGAATAATTAATTCTTCTTCCCATTTCCAGCCACCAGTGAGATTTGTTATGTTCTTCAAAGTATGTTTTCCTGCAACTCAACTACTCTGGGTGAATATTCACATAGTTGACCTGAACATGCTGTGGATTTAAGATGTTTTCCAGGAAAATTTTATCATTGTTTTCTGGACACATTGCTGTAGCCTAATTTATAAATGATTAGATTATAGGTCAGAGTAGAAAAAATCAAGGAGGAAACTTTTATTATAGATTATCAAAAAAGATTTAATTCAACTAATACAAAATTATATTTTAGCCAAAATATAGTCATGAAGCTTATGTGCTTTCTTAGCTTAGTTGAATTCAGTAGTCTTAGTTGAATTCTTTTAAAGTTATGGATTATCAGATTTTAGGGGGAAAGCTCAGCTTCATTAATTTTTTTTTAATTTTCATGGCCAGAGACAAATTTAAAATTGAGGTGATATATCTCTCCTTTCCTGTCTGTTTTGTTATTCTTATCTATGTTCATTATTTTTTCACAAGTCCACTTTTATTTATGGCTTTTCAGTATTTACATCCTTGAGGGGTACCATATCATGTGGATTCTCTGTCCTATGGCCTTAGCAAGATGGTTGTTTTGGAATTTAGCTTGAACCTTGCCACTGTTCCCACAGGCAATAAATAGATGGACCCTAGTTTTATTAGGTTTCCACCAGGAGTCAATGTGTTGTTCTTTGCTTTGTATACATAAACACATCTCTTACCTTGATAGAACTCAAGTTTCATCTCTAACTTAAACACCTTTAATTTTAAGAGCTGTTTGCTCTCTCTGGTTCTGGAAATCCAGGCCCACAAAGTTGACCTTAGACCACCACCTTCCAGCCATATTTTAGAAGTCCTGTTCCCAGCAAGCTTTAGTTTTTGCCCCGAATGTTGAGCAACAGGAATATGGTTGCTTTGTTTTTAACCCCAAGAATTAAGTGTTAATCACACTCCTTAACCCATAGCAGGTTGTTCAACTTGTTCATTGTTGTGCCTAAAGATTTTTCCCAAATGTCACTATTTTCTTTTAACTGAAATTTTTATTTCTTTTCATAAGCCCATGCAACATCATACTACACTTGAGTGGTTTGCTATTTACTAAGTAAATAAGGTTACTTTTACTCATTTGATTTTTTTTTAAGAATTTTTTTTTAATTTATGTATGCCTACAAGATCTGGGGTACAGGCCAGATACATGGGAGGTGAGAGGAGTCACCACAGACAGAATGGAGACCAGAACAGGCAGATAGACTGAAATACATTGCTGAGGGGAGCAGTGGGCTCAGCAGGAGAGGTCTGCTGTGCCTAGTCATTTGATTTTTAAGGAAAATAAACATACAGAGAAGTTCATAATCAACAAATCATATAACCTGTCCTGGATTAAGAAATTTTGGTTATTAACCAAATCACAGAATCTCCCATAACTCCCATTTTAGTCGCTGTCCCCTAAGAGTAAGCACAGTGGTAATAGATAATGACACAGATTATTTTTGCACATTTTGGAGCTTTACATAAATAAAATCTTACAATATATACATTTTGTAATGAATTCGTTTTATTTTTTCAGTTGCTGAGCTATATCAGTATGATTATGTATTTTGAAACCATTATTCCTCTTTTGTGGGCAGTTTGTGGGCATGTCAGGAGTCTTCAACTTTTGGTTCTTACAACAGCTTCTAAGAACAATATCGTACATGTATTCTGCTCTCTCTCTCTCTCTGCTTTCTCTCTCTCTTTACATATAAATATATATATATACACACACACCTGTATGTAAACACATACTCATATTACATGTGTGTATATATATATATATATATATATACGCAGAGAGAGAGAGAGAGAGAGAGAGAGAGAGGGTTGTTCTGAGAGGAATTACAAAATGTTAAAGCACCTGTATTATGTCATTAGTAAGTAGATAACTAGTCAATATTTAATAAAAATATAGTAAATAAAGCAAAATAAGCATGATTGTTCTAGTTTATGTGCCTATCAGGAATATACAAGGATCTTATGAGTTACATGTATTTTTACTATAGTTTCTCTGGTGAGTGAGAAACTGTACATACACTCGCACACAGATATGAATACAGTCAACTTTTAAATTTGAGGAGTTATTTAAAATTTCTAATTCATTCCATTTAAGAGGTTAGCAAGCTGCTGGAAAATGACACTATTACAATTTACAATGTACAATGACACTGGAACAAAGAGATCCACAATTACAACACAACAGGACTGCATGAGTTCTGCTCATGATCTTAAAGCTCCAGTATAAGTTTAGATATGATTAGAAAAAGGCTATAATGCACATTTTAAAAGAAATTTGTTTCATTTTAAAGAAGAGATATTACTATTATGCTCCACTTTATATTTTAGTTATTTTTTAATCACACATGAATTAAAGATACAATTCAAAGAGAATTAAATTGTGAAGCCATGCATCCATCATATCAACTAACACAAAAAACATTAACAATAGAAATTGTTTTGTCCTCTGTTTTGTTCCTTCCCTGTCCCTAGAGGAACACATTGTTTTGATTTTTATGCCATTGATTAGATTTGCTGCTGAGAATTTCATATATATGAAATCCGAGCCTCTAGTCAGTAACTGCTTGTGTCTGTCTTCCTTCTTTCCATGCATAATTTTGAGACTCATTCTGGTTTTTTTGAGTATTTCACCTGGTAAGTAGTCATACAGTATTGTACAGATACAGCTTCTCCTTTGTGCGAGTACTTGTACTGTTTTTGTTTTGGCATTGTAATTAATAAAGATGATATAAAAATGATTTTACAAAAATGTATACATCTTCATTTTTCTTCTGGAATAAGAATTGTTAACTCCTAAAGTGTGTGTTTATCTTATCAGAAAAAAAATTAAACTTTTGGAAGGATCACACAGCTCATGTATTCCTACCAGTAATGTCTGACTGTTCTTATTGCTCCAGATCTCTTATTAAAAATATATATATATTGATGATAGTTTAGTGAAACAATATAAAAACCATATATATTAATATGTGTGTACATCTATATACACTATAAATGTATGCATAATAAATTAAAAATGGACATTTTACTGGTCACACTTTGTGATAAGAAACAGTAAATAGTGAGAAAAGTACTAAAATTAATTTCTAGAACTTAGAGGTATACTATGCAATCCATAGATCAGATACTAAAGTTAGAAATTATCAACTAATTAATGACACTGTTATCTATGTGTCTGATGACAATATTAACCAAAAAGCTGGTGGATATCCATTAAAAATAGTAAGAAGATGGTTGTTAGGATTTTACTTTTTTAATTCATTCATTATATTTTTTAGTCTTGTCATTGATAAGAAATATTAATAATTCTTGAGCCAACTATTCATTTTAACAGATTAAAGAAGAGCCATAAGAACAAAAATAAGGGAGAAATATTATCATTAAAGCTAAAGTGTATGTCAAAATACTTAGAAGGGAATAACAAAACCAAAGGTAAGTTGAATATTTGAATATTTAGTCAACTTGAATCAGAAACTTTGTATATATTTCTTTAACAGTATTATTCTCTTTATAAATAATGTGCAAATATCTGAAAAATTTAAATATCTATATTTGTTGATTTATTACTACTTTGAAAAAATATTACTATGTATAAAACATTCAAGTCATGGACAGATATATAGTAATCTTTATGAAAGTATAAGTAGAAACAGGTAAAAGTATAACTAAGTGAACATGATTGGAAATTTCATAATGTATTCAGCCTAAAAAATATTATGTAGATATAAATTAAGAAACCACATCTATATATTTTCCCTATAGGAAATACATTATCTACAGTTAGCCTTAAATATATAATTACAGGTAAGTGAGTATGCTATGATATTATTTTAAAGAAAAATTAGTATTTATATATTTATATTAATGTTAGATATGTTCCATTTGATTAAGATTTTTTAAAGATTTTATTTATTTATGCATACAAAAGCTGGGGTACAGGCCAGAGGCACAGGGATTGGGAGAGCAGATTCCTCAACTTAGAGCAATAGGGTTTGGGGAAGTTGTTGGATGATTATTAACTTTTAAAATAAAATTTTGTAATATATAACTTATTAAAATAAACAAGTAGCAATTATGAGATTTTCAAAACAGAAAGTTAAATAAAACAAATAAATTGTCAAATGTGGAAAAATATGTAAACCTGAAATACTAAGTCATGAAAAACTGGAATACTAATGCATAACAATGAGAGAGAAGAAATGAAAATCTAGTTTACTTTATCTGTACTGGAAAATCAATTATAATTGATTGTTGAGGAATAGAATAATTTAAAAAGCAAATAATGTAGCATGTTTCTATTTTTAAATTTATAGTAATCTCTGACAAGAAAAATTATATTCTAAGGCCCTAAAATATTTTGCAGTTAGGATAGCAAAATTTGACATTATTAGAGGGTCAAACATTGAAAATAATATAAAAGTAAAGGAAATGGACTTAAGGGTAGGCAATCCTATTTTCCAAAATAGAAAACTGTATTTACTAAAATTTTAAGACAGGGGGACCAGTCACCTCCAAAATCACAAAACCAGAGAGAAAAAAAGGTGCTTTGTAGCCTTAGGACAGGGGAGTGGTCCCAAAGAATCTGAACATTCAAGAACAAATGATGCCCAATTTAGACTCATTTTATTCTAGGTCACTTCTCTAGTGATATTTCATTGAAACAGTGTATCTTAATTTCAACTTGTCAATTAGAGGAGTTTTTTAATATCCAAACCAGATGAGATGAAGGCTGTATAATGATTAAGTCAAATTGTTGAACAATTATTTACTCATTGGCTTGAAGAAAATCCCAAATGTTGTATCATAGAGACTGACATTGGTTACTCATTAAATGTTTATAATGAGAACTTGAATGAGAATGTGTGTCTGCAGCATCTCATTTCAAAATGAATTTTCTGCCATTTAAAATTCATATGTCATATTGGCTAGTAAGATCCTAATTTAAAATTCACTTTGTAAATTATTGCTTTAGTATTCTCTCAATTATCTAAAATAGATACATTTTCCCCCCCCAGAACTGATCACATGGTAAATCTAGCAATGATTCTACTCTGTATTTTTCTTACTTGTGCACTTTTTTAAATTGATTTTTCAAGCTTCTCGTGCAATTTTGAGTATTTTTTAATAAAGATGAAAGAAAGAGTTTTGATACATTTAGTTTCCATTATCATAGATTGTGATATGAAATAATAATACTTTTTAGAATGTTGAACTGAACTGAAAAATTGAAATTATATTAAACAAAATTTAAAAGGCTATATTATAAACAGGCAATGTGTGGGGTAAAAACATTGTTTCAATCTTTTTTAAAGATTTATTTATGCATACAAGAACTGGGTACAGGCAGGAGGTGTAGGGGGTAAGAGGATTCACAAGAAACAGAGCAGGGAACAGAACAGGTAGATTGACTGAAATACACTGCTGAGGGATCAGCAGGCGAGGCAGAAGTCTGCTGCACCATGTGGGTCCTCGCCCTGTCCAGGGATTGAACTCATGCTGCAGTGACTGTGGAGGCTTCATAGTGCAGTGTTTAATCCCTTGCACCACCAGGGAGGCCCTATAGTTTAAAATTTGAGAAATATATATACTGAGTTGATATATAGTATTTGAAAACAGATTTTGATTATTTCTATGGTCATATATAATGAACTCCATAAAAAAAAAAGTATAGTCTTAGAGATGTAATTGGTTAAAATAACAACTGAAGATAGCCAATATGTCCATAAATAGGAATGGTGTACATGAGATATGGTGCCAAAATGAAATAAAATATTAACGTTAAGGTCTATGGCATAGCTCCAAATATGCTCATATATTTCTCTGAAATATATATGTTCAATAGAAAAGAAAAATGAAAGTACAGAAAAAGGTCTTTGGTGTGTGTGTCTGTATTGTTAAGAATGATGATCATATACAGCATGCCTACACACTCATATATTTATATGCCCACATATATACCTTTACACTTGTATATTTCTGGAATACTGAATATATTAAATGCCAAACAATTGAACGTTTTCATTTCTAACAAATAAAACTGGATTATAAAATAAATAGTATATTCTGTTTGCATTGTATGTTATCATGCAGTGCTTGAATATTTTATAATAGCATGTCTTATAAAAACAAAATTAAATAAAAATTGTATATGAAGTAAACAAAAATTATCTCAGGTATAATACAATTCTGAAATATGCAGTTCTAAATGTCTGAGATAACCTAATAATAAAATGTTATATAATTGTCCAATACTATAGGTTAAACTGACTTATCCTATTATAATTGTACATTGTTATATCTATATTCATGTTACACTCATATTTCATTCTGAGAATTTTTTTATTTCATTCAGACAGTTTTCTATAAACTTATCTTCATTTAATTTTCAGAATTTTATGAATGTTAATTGCGTCACATTATTCAATTTTACTGATGGCTTGTAAATTGCTTCATATTTTATTTATTTATTAGCATTTTTAATATAAATTATTTTAATTTACATATATTTGACATCAGTTGTAATCCCCATGTATTCCCCATCACCATATCACCAGTGCACCATCACCTCAGTCCCCCATGTCCCGTCTGCCCTCCACCCTTCCCCTCTCCCCTCCCCACCAATTGTCACCAGTTTGTCTTTGTCTTTTCATTTTTGGTTTTTGTTTCTTTCTTGTTGTTATTACTATT
>JAGFMF010011568.1:10356251-10373530 GCA_019455555.1 Galemys pyrenaicus | reverse complement strand
TGTTTTTGGGCATTTAGGTTGTTTCCAGGTCTTACCTATTGTAAAGAGTGCTGCTATAAACAGGGGTGCAGGTATTCTTTTGAATCAGAGTTTTTGTGTGCTTTATATTTTAAAGTTTAGTTCTCTAGTAAAATGTCACTTAGACTTGTATTTCTATCTCTTAAATTATCAAAAATTTCTGTGATATCAAACTATTTTGGTGTTCTTTATCTAACAGTAATTTTACATTAATGTAATACTTGTATTAATATTTACATTTTGAAAAACTTGCCTAAATATTTGATCTTCATAAATATACATATTTCTGTGATTATTACTTACATTCTATATTTCACTTAAACTCTAGATTACATTGCATGTTTATTTAAAATTTAGTGCTAATATTACTTACATCGCATTGTCCAAAGAAATTCAGAACATGCTCAGGGGAATTATGAAAGGTATCAATTACATTTAAGTAGCTTTTTAAAAAAGAATAATAGTGATTGCCATAGTATTTACTTTACTATACATGCAATATCTTAAGTACTATTAATTATGTAAAACATTGCCACATTTCAAAAAGTTAGCAATATACCTTTCCCTGGCTTTGAGTAACACAATTTTGAGCCTAAATGCATATTTGACAGTATAGAATTATTCTCTTTTAGGCATTTTTAAACTATCAGTGTGTGGCTTTGTTGTCAAGCACCTGGAAGCTTGAATAAAATTATTTCAAGTGACCATAAAGATACACGCGGATATATTGAATAGTAAAACGTATACTTGTTATATAAACAGATTTCTATAATTCATGGAAATATAGAAAATGAAATTTTTCTATGGTATAAGAGTATATCCAAAACATTAATTCACTTACTCATTTAACAAATTTTCATTTAGAACCTATTGCATATCAAATTCACTTCTAAAAATGTGTGATTTAGCAGTGGAAAAAGGAATTAGAAATCTTAGTCTCAAAGTTACAAATTCTGAGGCCCTCCCTGGTGGTATAGTGGGTTGAGTGCTGCACTATGAAGCATCTGTAGCACAGCAGCGCGAGTTCAAGCCCTAGCTGGGGAGAGGACACACATGGTGCAGATGACCTCTCCTACCTCACCTGCTTCTCCCACAGCAGTGTACTTTAGTTGCTCTGCCTGTTCTGCTCCCCACTGTGTCTCTGGTGAATCCTCTCACCTCCTGCCACTCTGGCCTGTACCCCATCTCTTGTATGCATAAATAAATAAATCTTAAAAGAAAAAGTTACAAATTCTGATACATTGCAGAGAGGATTGTAAGATTTTTAAATTACATATTTATGCATTTAAGATGTTGTAATTCATGGAGATTAACTATTATGAATAAAATAGTATGTTAATAAAATATTAGATAAATTGAAAACAAAAGTTCAACAATTGAACAGTCTTTAAAAGATAATCACATGAAAAGAAAAGTTAATATTATGGGTAAAAATGTGCTTAATAAAATAGAAAAGTAAAGAAATAAACAGACTGGTTTTTTATCAAAACTGTAATTATGGGGAAAATGATTAAATGAGAAAATACTTTCAGAAAAAACATGGTTGTAAAGTGAAAATGCAGATTGAATTGAAAGTGTGACTAGACCTGAGTGTGTGAAAACAAAACTGAAGATTGGTTTAATTTAGCAAGCCAGAACAGCAGGAGTAAAGGTAACTGCTGTAGAGATTCTAATTATTCAAAAGAGAGACTGGAAGTAATTTATAACAACTTTGAGCAGGGGAGTTGCATATATGACTTAAGCAAAAACCAGAACATAATGGATGCTGTATTGAGAGTAGAAAGAAAATAGGGGATGGGGAGGAAATCAGAGATTATTGTAACATAAGTTCAGATGGGATAATGATGATAGAACCAGTATGGCACAGAGGAGACAGTGATAAAGGGGATAAAGGGTAGAATCTCTGTGTATTTTGAAGCTAACCCAGACAGGATTATTGCCAGATTGGATGTGAAACAAAGAAAAAGAGCAAACAAAAATGACTCCAAGAGGTCTCATGAATTGAATAAATGTCTGAAGAGATACAGTTGCCTCTTGTAGAGATGGGGAAGACAGACATGACAAATATTTTGATGATTTGGTAAGGTGCTTACTGTTGAGTGTACTAACATATGCAAATTGAGGTATTGAATAAGCCATCTAATAGATTGAAATTCTGAACTAAGGTCTATGTAGGAGGTACATATTCAAAGTTGTCAACAGTTAGATGATATTAATATTTCATAATGCTGGATAAGATTGTCAAGGAAGTGCACAAAAAAAGAAGGAAAGACCAAAAAAATGGAGAGATCAGTGATTAAATGTTAGCCAGATGGGTAGGATGTAGGAAGAAGACAAACCTGTGGAGTAGGATAGTCTGGCTTGTTGTGAGTCAAGTGAAAAAATGGTTCAGAATAGTTGATTGTAACTAATTTCTTGGACCAGAAATAAAAATATACATGTGAGGATCACGTATTTTCTAAAATCATCTTGTGGCTAGAAACATTACAAGTTTAAAAAGCTGAAAATCATCACGTATGATTCATGTAAGCATAGAATAATCGTAATCATTTCATTTGAATATACTAGATAATGTTTATATAGTAATGTAGTAAACCATGAATCTAAGTATTTTTTCTGGGGTGAGGAATGCAATAATTTTGCAAATATGCAATTCAAAAACAGAAGTATTAAGATTAGAAAGAGAAATATTTTCTAAAATGTCCTAAGCAATTCACAAACTAGTTTTGGACAAAATCTTCGTAGTTTATGTAGAATATTTTCAGTTCTTCCAAGGATTGATAAAGTTGAGCATGATCTGAAATCTTTTATAGCAAAGTTGCAAAAATAATTTTGTTTCCTACTTTAAAAAGTCACAGATATGGTAAGTATATTAAAACTAAAGTTCAGAAGCAAATATAGATTCTTAATTTTATCAGAGATGAATTGAGACAGATTTTTAAAGTATCAGTTATGTAATTTCTGTCAAGTAGACTGTGTTATACTGAATTATACAATAAATTTGAGCATTACTCCATAATAACACCTCAAGTCATGATGCTGAATATAATTAGCCATGTGTAACATATGGATACTAAACCAAATGGTGCTAATAATTGAGATCTAAGGCAGGATTCATGCAATATCATTACTGATAGTTCAAAATCATTGAAAAAATTCACAATGGCATTTTTAACAAAACCAATGTGTGAAATAATTACTCCTCCCATTTTATTTCAATATAATCAATGAAGAATGTTCAAGTCCTATTAAGCAGCAATAATAGGTGCTTGAGAATAAAAGCTAAAGGTCTGCATTTTAATAACACACATTTAAAAATTAAACATGCCTGTAAAAATTAATCAGAAGCAATTTCCTGAAAGATATTGGTCAAAATACAATAATCTCACAAGAAGAATGATGTGTTTAAAGTAATTCTTCCACAAATATGAGTTAATTTGCAAATATACTACTGTACATATAATATACAGCATAAACATGTACATATAAAGTAAGCAATTCAGTCTTTTAAAGAGATTCAATAATGTTATCTTTCATAGAAATTAGATTTAATATATCTGTGCCATAAGGTACATTTACTTCAAAAGTTACAGTATAGTTTCTCCAGGAATACAATAGTATTTGAACATTTGGAGAAGATAAATCTATAACCCCCGAAACAGAAATGATATAAAACAACTTTAACCTCAATAAACTTAATGTGAAAAAAATAGTATTTCGAGCAGATAATAACCACTGAATTTAAATGAAGGTAGGCATGGAATATGGGAGAGGCTTAACTTCTATGATTTATTCCATAGCCCCACAATTTTCAAAGGAAGAACTTTTTTTTATTCTTTTAACAAAGAAATAATAGAGATTTATTTATCGTCTTTCTCCTGAAAAGAGTAAAATTATAAAACAACAAACTCTCAAATAATTAATATAAAATAATAGAAACCATGATCTCATGCAAAACAAACGTGAAAAAAATAATAAAAATACCATTTCGGAAGAAAGAGATTATAAGTCCAAATTCCTCAATAGCCACCAATTTCTGGTGAATTCAAATTTTCCAACTCTTTTTTTTTTAAGATTTATTTATTTATGCATACAAGCACTGGGGTACAGGCCAGAGGTGTGGGGGTGGTGAGAGAATCCACCAGACAGAGCAGGATGCAGAACAGGCAGATGGACAGAAACACACTGCTAAGGAAGGGGAGCAGAGGGCGAAGCAGGAGAGGTCTGCTACACCATGTGAGTCTCCTCCCTGGCTGGCGGCAGGGATGGAACTCATGCTGCAGTGGCTATGGTTTGCTTCATAGTGCGTTGCTTAACCCACTGAGACACCAGGGCAGGCCCAAATTTTCCAACTCTTAATATCCATATCTCTAAAGTGAAAGCAAACTCTGGGCATATTAGGAGACTTAGAATTTGGACTCTTGGAATTCTGAATAGCCAGGTTAATATAATTGCCATATGCCCCTTAATAATGCTCCTGAGAATGAAGACTGGCATGGGGAGAAGAGGGTTGTGAATTCTATTCCAGTGTTAGGAATTTCCTTCTCTGTTCCTTGTGTCTCTCCTGGAGCTATCTGCTAGGTTCATGCCCATGTCTGTTTGAAACTGCACTGCTTTGAGAGATGGGTATACTAGAAAAGAACAAAGTGAGTGGTGCTTGTTTATTTATTTAGTGCCTTGTATAGTTACCTAGATATTAACAATAAAACTATATAATTTAATCTTTGTCCTACTGAGAATCAAATCGCAGATTATAAACTATGTAAGTGAAAAATTCTGGAACATAGTATAGAAAACTACATGTATTTTAAATTAGGTAAAATTTAAAGTACATACACATTTAAACTACTATAATTCATGAAATTAACTGTTATCAATGAAATAAAATGCTAATAAAATATATTTTAGATAAGTTGAAAACAAAACTTCACTATTTAGTCTTTATGAGATAATCACACAAAACTACATGGAAAAGTTAAAATCTTTCTTTTCAATTTATCTTTTACATAATTGTTCATTTTTTCATGTTTGCTTTCTTTTCTCAGATAGTCCCCATAGTTTCCACCACCAATTCACCGTGCACCATCACATCACTAACTACAGTCCCATGTGATCTTCCCTCCCTCCTTCGGATCCCTCTTGCTCTTCTTCCCCTGCAGGATGCTCTGGTTTATGGTTGCCTGTTTATTTTTGTTGTTCTGTGTGTGTTTTATTGTTATATTTTTCTTTGATGCCTTATTTGGTTCCCCTGTATTCCTCTTATAAGTGAAACCACCTGATATATTTCTTGGAAAAATTAAAATATTGGGTAAAACTGTGCTTGACAAAACAGAATAGAGGGGGAAAAAACAAACTAATTTTACTGTCATAATTGCACTTATGGAAAAAATGACTGAGAAAATATTTTCCAAGAAATAACATAATTATAGGTATATTGGTTTTTCACTATTCACCTTTTTAGAAATATTGTCAAACTGAAATTAGTAATGATGAAAATAGAGACAACATTATTTAAAAATTTACCTCTGTATTAAATATTTCCAGATTTGCATGGCCATAATTTCCAAAGAATTCAAAGAGAATGTAGCAACTTCTGTGTTATGATTTTTATAGCGCAAAGGAGTAGTCATCACTCCAAAGGTAGAATAGTTTCCTGGGTTGACCAACCTTTCCATGGATAATTCCATTGAACAAGCATCACAAAATACAGTTTTAGGAATCTTTGAAATTCAGAAATTGATATAAAATTTGACGGGTTACTTAGGAGATATTTTTCTGATAATTGAGTAAGAATGCTCACATGACAGAAGAAAGACATCTCATGATTTTAGTGATGCATCCACCCCAGTCCAGAAAGAAATAATCCAATTTCTCATTCCTAAGTACTTGCAAATATGACTGAAAAATTCCTTTACATCAGTGAATTCACATTTTGCTATATTTTTTAATTTTGTAAAGATTTATGCATGCATACAAAAAGTGGGGTACAGGCCAGAGGTATGGGGAGGAGGTGAGAGGTTTCACCAGAGACACAGTGGGGAACAGTAGGCAGATTGAAATCACTGCTGAGGGGAGCAGTGGGTACAACAGGAGAGGTCTGCTGCACCAAGTGGTTAGTGCCCTGGCCAGAACTGAGCTTGTGCTGTAGTGGCTGTGGATAGCTTCATAGTGCTGCATATTGACCCCTTGTGCCACCAGGAAGACCCCCACATTTCACTTTAATTGAAAGCATTATTCCATATTAAATTGAAAGCATTATTCCATATTTTTTATGATATGCAGGAGTCCTTTAGAACTTGAAAACTGACTATGACCACATGTACAGTCACAATATTTTTTTCTAGAAATAGTAGGACTGTATTCTGGCCAAACACATTTTCATTTTAATACAATTCTGGCATAAGCTTTTATGTCAAATGGAAAATTCCTGCAGTGATACTCTGGAGCTAAAAATAGCAAATTCAAAATTGTTGCTGAACAAACACATGGACTTATTCTATTATTAAAAATGCAACATATAACACCTCTCTCTTCATATGATACCACCATTTTCTAATAAATGCACATGATTTCAGACAAATTCTCTGACAGAAGTCATTGATATTATTCAAGTCTGCTATGAATAAGACAACATGCTTTTTATGTCAAGAGTGCACATTAACTGTAATATTTTAAAGTTCATATTTTCTAAACCAAAAAATTTTAAAAAAATAATAAACATTATATAAACACAATAACATCACTAGGATATTGAAAAGGCATAAAACATACAATACTTAATTAAATGATGTTATTTAATATTTGAGCAAATATGACACATAAAAGTAAGAAATGTATACAAATAGCTATAAGAAAAATAGAATATAAGTAATATATAATATTTATATAATAAAATGTAAATTATTTATTAAAAGATATAGTAAAATATGTATTATAGCACTACTCATAATAAAACCCAATCAAAAGGATAGAATGGATAAAGAAAATATATCAATACAAAGGATATTCATGCAACTATTGTGCTGTGAAATATTTAATGACCTGAGAAAATATATTGTGCTATTAAATTAAAAAGTTCATAAAATTGTTGAATAGATTAATCTTAAAATTATAGGGGACCCCCCTGGTGGCACAAGGCATTAAGTTGCAGCACTATGAAGCTAGCTAGCCACAGTCACTGCAGCACAAGTTTGATCCCCAGCCAGGGAGCAAACCTCTTCTGCCTTGCCTGCTGCTCCCCTCAGCAGTGTATTTCAGTCAATCTACCTGTTCTGCACCCCACTCTTATCTGGTAACTCCTCTCACCCCCCATATCTGTGGCCTCTATCCCAGTTCTTGCATGCATAAATAAATACTTTTTTAAAAAAATCATAAAACTACATTTCCATCTGGATTATGTGCATCAGTAAATAGGCATACATGTGTCTGTAAATAGCATGTTAAGACCCATTATTTGTAAGGAATGCAGTTTAAAAAATTCACATCTTCTTATGTGTTTTTATTCCATAACAATTATATCATTTAAGTATTATAGTGTATCTATTTATTACACTAAATGATTTTGAGGATATCAGCTCATGGACAATTAATTGTACATTCAGTCATTGATAATATGTTTATTATGAACAATTCTAGTCATGATTCTGTCAAAGCTTTAAATCATAGAACAAAATTTGCATTTATTTTTAATGATGTCTAAGTGTAAATTTTTTTATTAAATACAAATATACATACACAGCCACAGGGCAGCAGTTCGTAAAATGATCCATCCATGTACCATTACTACAAATTAGAAGTACTTTGTTGAGATAGGCAGGTGGAAATTACCTCAACAAAAATTTTCCTTTTTTAAGATGTGAAAAGCAAAGTTTGAGAATTTCATATACTAAATTTAGTTTATGAAATGCATTCATACTTTTGATAAAAATTATCTGAGAACAACATACTGCAGATGTAGCTCAAGAGAGTGAGTTCTTTATATCATTTCAGTATTCACATAGTAAGTATAAAATAAATGTTGAATTACCAGCAATGTTTTTTCTTCCCATCTGCCATTTTCAATAGAGCAGTTAAACATTACCTATTTAATTGTAAAACCCACATTAATAAAAATTTTAAATTTTGGCCTCCCTGGTGGTGCATGGTTAAACAACACATTATGAAGCAAACTGCAGCCATTGCAGCACAAGTTTAATCCCTGCTGCCGGTGGGGGGGGATGACCAACATGGTGTGGCAGACCTCTCCTGCCTCACCCACTGCTACCCTCAGCAGTGTATTTCAGTTGATCTACCTGTTCTGCTCCCCCCTCTGTCTCACTGCCCCCCATACCTCTGACCTGTACCACAGTGTTTGTATGCATAAAGAAACCTTTATTTTTTTTTAATTCACTCTCTATTCCTCATTACAACAATCTGGGATTCCTTATGAACAGTGGCTTGAATGATAATAAAACTGAGAGTCAGTGTGTCTGGGTTTCTGACTTTAACCTCTACAATACAACCTGCACTAACTTCAGAAAATCATATAAAATTTCTAAAGCTGTTTGTTAAAAATAGGGTAAACTATATTATATCAGAAATACTTTCAAAGTCATATAACTTGGCAACCTGATGTTTAAATTCTCTAAAGTATTCCACATTGACATGCTGACTCTTTAACTATAACTCTTCTATAGGTTTAACTTATATTTTAATATTTGTGATATGTACCCTTATTTTTCAGTCTGTTTAAGGGTTGACATTGTACCACTTCATTTACTTCTCTTTACATGACATAATTTAAGAATCATATGCAATTTATTTCTATTTCCATTTAATCACATTAATTCTCTCATCATATATATTCTACATTCATGATAAATCCCATAAAACAACAGTATATTTGAGATGGTTTTGTGTTCATTAAGAAAAGTAAAATGTAAAATATTAATATTTTCTCTCAACTTACATATTTATAGTCGAACCTTATTTCATTTTGGCTTAATTTGTCTTTGGTCTGAAGAACTTCCTTTATTTAACATTGTTCATGTACAGCAAGTCTAGTGGCACCAAATTCTCTCTAAAGCTTAGTTTTAATAACTAAAAAATAACTCAGGTAAAGAATATTTTCACTGTGTACAGAAACATCCTAACACAGTAACAGAGATTTTGGGGAGCAAATTGAGTGTTCAGTTTATGAAATGACCCCAACAGATCTTTTCTGTTTTCACCCTCAACAAAGATGTCTATCTTTTTATTGTTGCTGTTGTTGAGGGAACACTGGTTTACAACATTGTATATGATTTTATCTCTCACTCAGGACACTTCTACTTAGGAATAGCATTCTAGGAACTCATAGTATCTTATATTTTTTGCCTCAAAAATAATTACTTTTTCCAATCTCATTTATATGTTAGAAGAAGTTGGCTAGTGATGGGACCTCAAAACTCTAGAGTATCTATTCTGTTTGCACTGTTGAGATAGTCTAGATAGAAACTCACTTTGAAATACAGGTATAGTTGCTGCAAATGTTCATGGATCATTGTCCAAAGCTGAGTTAGAAAATAGAATACTAATATCTTGTCATTCAGTTGTTTATAATTGTATAGGTGAGAGTAATAGTGTACATAGTAAAACAGTTAAGAGCAGTAAGCAACCAACAAATGCTTTTTAGTGGGCACTCAGGTGAAAAGTACAACTCAGCATATATTGATGGATTCCTAAAAGTTGCAGAAATTTTTCATATTAATCAGACATAGTTTTACAAATGCTAATAGAACATGTGAGTCATAAAAAATAGTCAGAAATTAGCATTTTCTGGTTTTGATCCTCTGATATCCCCTATATCTTGGAGGGTAAAGAAATGACCCTTGTGAATACAATGGATTTTGTTGTAGTACAGTAACCTGGAAATTTGGAAAACTGAATCCTTTATAATGGCAAGTCAGTAGCCTGCTTTTTGCACTAAGAGGAGAGAGAATTTCTGTTCTGGCTACTTGCTATCTAAATGTCTTTGAAAAAGTAATAAAGGGCAATTAGTGCCTGGCTTGCTGGACATGCACACACATGAGAACTGTGTCACAACATTGGAAATGTGTTAGATCATCATTATTAGATTGAATTAGTTGTGGTGAGAACACAGGATTTGTATTTAAAATATTAAGCAATGTATATGCATGCACAGGCATTTGTTTACCGGGCTAGTAGAACCACTATTTAAGGGACTGTGCCAACATCAACTGCGCCAACTTCCCTGGTTGATTCCAACAAATTCCTGTTTGGGGAATATTTGATGAACAGAGTTGTCATAGTCACATCACAAATGGATGACTTCTACAAACTAAATAATAGGAGCATTCTCTTTTGGGTTGTAATAAAGATGCAGCCTGCATTCTTGTATAGAGCACATAGGAAATAGTCATACATGTTCTGATGTGACATATGAAATCTCTTAAAACGGGTTACATGTGACATGGGACATGGACCTTCAAGCTCCCTGCAGTGTGGGATATTAACTCTAGTTGTTGACTTCTATATTGTGTATTCTGGGGAAATGGGTCAGATCCACAGCTAAATAAATAATATTCAAAGTTGCCATTCTAGTCATTCTGGTAAAAAGTGTATTTGGGGGGAGAAGGAAGGAAATGAAAATGAGATGATTTAGATAGCTTCAGCAAAACTTTAAGACTGTCAGAAGTGTAAAGGTGAATAAAAATGTTCTTCATCTGTTTGGTTGTGACAGAGGATATTATTTTGTAATATAGAATAAAATAGTAAAAAGTTATATTAAATGAAATTATAAGCTGAGAGTTCTGAAAAAAAATTATTCTAGAAATAACATTAATTATTCAGTATAAAATAGCAATTGAAATATTAACTTTTTAGAGGATTATCATGGAAGCTCAATATAATATGTAAAATAAGTGTTTTGTTGCCATTGTTATTTTTATTAAAGTAGTAGTAGTTGTTACCATAGCAATAGTTATAGTCTAGTAGCAATGAATGAGGAAGGTGGAAAATGGGTACAGGTATTCAATTAGGAATAGGGTGCCCCAATCCCATTTATCAATTTGTCCATTTATCAATCTGAATAAGTAATAATTGGTTGGAACCAGGACCTGGTTCTGCAATCCCAAATACCCTAAGGACACTTATTAATCTGAAAAATGTAATGTTCAGAACACAAACACAATAACACAATGCTAAAGGAAGAGACTGAAACTGGTTTCAGGAAGATAGGCCAGGTAACATGGGAAACTATGTGGGCCTCACTCAGCACATTAGTCACCTAGGAGAACCTGAGGGCACCAACCAGTAATCAAGGGACACAGCACTGGGACACCCAACAGCTGAAACCCCCTACTCCTTGCCCACTACACCTATATCAACTCCTGTTATTTGGCCCTCATCGGCTATCTATTCAGGACCCCTCTCTGCTCAGAAAGCTTCTCTGTCCTTCCTCTTAGCTATCAAGAAATACTTTGCTGCCTAACCTCAATGTAGAATTCTTTCTTTGCCAAGACAAGAATCAGGCTCTGGGGTCCAAATCATCAATAGTACTAATACTACTACTATGAGAATTAGAGAACATACAGTTATGGAGAGGAACATCAGTACTTCAGGATGAACAAGAATAGCCTTGGCTAACACTCCAGGTGAGTAGGTTTCACAGAGATGGGAAAAGTGAGATTAGTGACTAAGAGCAAGACTATAACCTATGATTCATTAGGATCTTTAGAGAATATCTATTAATTTTTGATGTATTGATTGATAAATGGATGCTGATAAATATATATGGATGCTCATGTCCCAACTCAGACAACTCAGGTGTGAATTTTGTCTGATTCTGCCTAACTTATTCTCCAAATGACCCAATTTTAGAAAACAATTTTATATGATTAAATAATGCCCACATTTCACAGGGAAAAATAAATGAAAATCAATTTTATATATGTAATTTATATTATGTCATCTTTGTTCATTTTTGCACAATGTTTGATTTCTCCTCTCAGGTGTAGTCCCCACCAAATTCCTAGCACCAACACACCCATGAAATGTAAGACAACATAAAACTAAAAAGCTTCTGTGCAGCAAAGGAGAATCAATTTTAGATAAGAAGCATTGGAATTCTTAAAATATCTTTATCATTCAATCATTTTGAGTCATTTTTATATGAATAATTAAATATCTGTAAATGAAAACTTTGATAAAATCATCTGTAGAGACATCTGAAAATAAAGAAATTGTTACAATATTCTGGAAAGAGGAGCTACAGTAGAGAACATGTATGGTAAGGTTGGAGAAAGAATGGACTAAGCAACATGCTGAGAAAGTGAAACCTAAATGAAATGAGATAAGACTAGAGAGAAAGCCCTCATGGCAGGAAGCAGATACGCAATCAGGATGCAGTCAAGACCATTTTATTTATCCATTTAAGTATGTATCATTCATTCCAAAGTAGTAGTGCAGACCACTCAATACCTGACATTCATAGCCACCATTTAGAATAGAAAAATATTCCATTATCTATAATGAAACAAAAAAAGTGAATAGAAAAGGATCAGGTATAAAGTAATATAAATCTTATTTAGCAAAACAGAAATCAGAACCAAGGAACATGTAAAATCCCATAACAAGTTTCCCTCAAAGAGAACAGATCAGGCATAGCACATAGAGTAACATTTCAAACCAAATGTAATATAAATATCAAAGCACAGGATTATTTGTGTTGACATTAGGGTTTTTGCATGCTGTTTGCTTGCTGATTATAAAGCAAAAATTCCTCTCAGATAATCTCATTTAAATTCACCAGTTCACCTGATACATTGTTATATATTTTCTTTGAATATCATTAAAATAACCTCCTAAACTGGTAGTATTTTGCATTTTGCTGTGATTTTAAATTGAATTTTATTCTACTCTATATTGAGATGATGCATTTAAACACATTTTTTGTTCAGTTCTTACAAATAAAATGTAATTTTCATATATTACATACATTTTCTGTTGATTGCATTTCCTAGGTTGTGCAGATGGAAAAGTGTATTTCTTATCCTTGGCAATTGAAACTGGTTGTATATCAGATATTATACCTTCTAAATAATCCTTATTAGAAATTCACTCATCATTCTTTTCACATGCTCACTCTTTTTTGCCAATTCTTAAGATTTATTATTTACTTTCATTTTATGACACTACTGTTTATTCTCCTGTAAAATAATTATGTTCTCTTTAAGACTTCTTGACAACATATATGAAATCATCCAAAATTTTAGAAAGTTTAATGAATCTGAAATGTAAATTACCCATTATTTGATAATTAGAGATAATATATAATGCATTTTTTTATTTTTTGTATTGAGCTAACTGATTTAGAAGAGTCTACATTTTTTAAGGCGAAAGACTTTGTCTCATTTAAGAATAGAGTAAGTTTTTATTTTAATTTGATATTTAAGCAAAATTTTTAAATGGATTTCAAGTTTAATCTCTAAGGACATAAGGACAAAATATCTATTTCACCATTTGTAGGATCCCTAAACTTGAACATGAATCATAATCAAGGTTACTTTGTACAGGTTTTAGAACTCTGTAAAACTTTAATCAAAGAGAAACTATTACTTTCAGATGTTGGAAGTGTTTTATCCAGTACTAGGACATGATGCCCAAACAAAATTGGAACAATACTTATCAAAAGTTCTAAAAGATTGCTTGAAGAAAAGAAAACTTTAATAATACATTTTGCACATAACAATACCAACATACAGAGCTTAGTATCAATCAGTAGTTGCTTTAAAAATAACTAAATGGATGTGATTTGAAAGTGAAAGTATTCATGGCATGAATCTATGTTTTAAAGATATTTCTATTGTGCTGCTATTCCAAAACTGGCAGCCATACAATGAAAACAGAGTCAGATGGAAATTTAATATGATACTATTTTCTTTAAAGTCTCTTACATTTAACTATTGTTCTGTTTCCAAATCCAGCATTTAAGAAAGCAATTCCTCAAATAATTGTATGTAACAGTCAGTGAATGTAATATATATGATATTAAGATATAAGGGAAGGTAAGACTTTTAAGTAGTAATCTACAGGGCCCAGAAAGCTGCTTCCTCAAAGAATATACAAAACTTCACATTATATTTTGTCTTTAATGAAATTCAATCATTATCATAAAAAAAAGCACACCTTAAGTCATGACAATGAGAGATTCAAAGTACAAGAGAGTGAGTAGACTTCATTTATTCATTTTATGTACAAAGAAAAGCAGCAGAATTCCTAGTCAAGAAGTGAGGAACAATTCTCAGTTTCCTTTCTGAGAGGAACTGCTAACAAGTATAGGAAGAAGATGCATTGCAATATTGAGAACATTAATGTAATTTTCTGAAGATGGAAGAAGGTATGAAATTTTGATTTATTACCTATTCTAGCATTTCAGTAACATTTACTAAACAAATTTTTAGAAAAGGGACTGAGGTAGTCATAAAACAGCACAATTAAACGGAAAAGAAAATAGATCAGGGAAGGTGTGCTCATTCTTTATGTTGAGGTAGATACTAGCTAGAGCTATAGGAATGATGAAAGGAGAGAGTAAAACTATAACGATAGAAAAATAAGTGAGTTCTGAGACTAGAGGAATAAATATCAAGTATTGTCCAGTAAATGAAAGTTATTAGGTCTTTTCCTCCCTCCCACCATTAGCATCTATGATTGAAACCTGTGGTCTTATACGCATGCCTGGACACCTGGTTCCAGCTTGTGGTGACATCTGGAGTGTGATATGGGCATAAGTGAATGGGCGCACCTAAGCCTAGAGACTGAGCCTAAGGCGGCATCACAGAGGATGAGGGTAGCACAGGACTGTGCAGGGGAATGCAGTAGAGGCCAGAAGGAGAGACCTCAAAAGAACACCAGCAAGCCCAGAAAGAATGAAGATTTGCTGGGGGCTCAGAGCCCCCCTCCACCCTGGTCCCCCTACTTGCTCTGCACCTGGTTGCCTTCACTTCAAATACAGTAGGAATATCATTAAAAACCTGAAAAAGTCACTGAGGTTTCCATGGCTTTCCTTTACCCATCTGCCTGGATTCATAGAAAATTTGTTCTGTGCCTTGCTACCACTACAAGCAACTATACTAGTAACTTGAATGCCAACATTTTTGGGAATGCTACATCTTCTTTAAAGTTAATAAAAGGCAGAAGTGATTGGCAGCAAAATCCTATTAATTCTCTGAGAACTGAGTTTTGGCTTTAATTTGCTCAAGAACATATATGGTAAATAAAAATATCTTTATTTTTTAAATTATTGGATTTAAACACTATGGTGGACTGAATATTGGCACTTAGAAATTTTAATTTTTATTAGGATTTAAGATCTAGGAAAGTAGGTATTGTTTCTTTAACAATGTAAAGTATAGCTTGTTGGCAAAAAGTAAACAAGGAAACAATAGCAACGGATCACATTTAATAAACATATTTAAAGCTTCCTGTCCCAAAAGACATGACTACTCATTCTTTTCAAGTTCACGTGTAACATTCTCAAGGATAGATCATATGTTGGATACAAAACAAACCTCAATAAAACAGAAGTTGACAAATGTTGGTGAGGATGTGGAGAAATGGAACACTTGAACAGTTAGTGAGAAAGCAAACTAGCACAAATGCTATGGAAAACAACAGATTCTTAAAAAGTTAAAAATAGAGCTACTGTATGATTCAGTTATCCTACTTTGGGGAATTTACACAAAATAATTGAAATCAAGATCTTCATGACTTAAAAGTACATTTATATTTATTGTAGCGTCATTCATAGTAGCTAAGATGTAAAAACAATGTAAATACAAACACATGGTAGTATAAAAAGAAAATGATACATACATACGGTGTTAGTTTATTCAGTTTTGGAAAAGATAGAAATGCTGCATAATGCAACATGGGTGAATTATAATGACTATATTATGCTAAGCCAGTCACAGAAAGACAAATGCGGCATCATTCCACATACACGAGATCCCTAAAATAGTGACATTTAGAGAACAGAATGGAGTGGTGTTTGTCACAGACTGGGAATATGGTGAAATGGGGAATTACTAGACATCATATGAAGTTTCAGATAAAAAATCTAGAGATCTGTAATACAACATTGTATTTTTAGTCAACAATAATGTATTATACATTTTAAACATGTTATTAAATGGTTGATCTATTGTTAATTATTTTTACCCAATTAAAATGATATTTTAAAAGATAGTTTCAGGAGATTCTTCCTCACTTTGTTCACAGCTAGTCTCAGACTGGAACCCTTCTACCCCAGTGATTAGGAGCAATAGCTGGGTGAACTCATTTACCACTTCACTGAAATCTCTGACCCCCTTTTTAAAAAGCTTTTTATTCATTTTTGTGCAGAAAAACTAGGGTACATCAGAGGTTTGGGGTAGGGGAGTGAGAGGATTCACCAGAGACAGAGTAGGGAGCAAATCAGGCAGATTTACTGAAATATACTGTAAGGAGAGCAGCATTGGAAACAAGATATCTGCTGCACCATGTGTCAGCTTCGCGATGGAGTGAACTCGGGCCTCCATAAGAACTCTGAGACTCAATGCCTAGGCCACCAGGGAGCCCCTCCGGACCTCTTGATGACCAGAAGTGATTAGCAGAGGTCTTCCTGTGATTTAACTAAACTATTCTTGGTGCCAAGTGACTTCTCTCATGTCTGGTCAGAAGTGTGACCTCTCTGTGAACTAACTGACCATCTCCTGACAATGAGTTTTGGGAGAAAGCTCTCTCAGAACACAGAACCCTTCATGACCCCCCAAAATTAAGAATGACCTTTTGTGAACTGACTGACCTCTTTATTACACAAGTAATTAGGAAGAAATTGCCTGTAAACTCACTGACCTTTTCATTACCTCAGGTGATTAGGAGAGCATTGTTAGTTCACATAATTCTTCATGCCCAAAGTGATCGGGAGAGGACTCTATGTAAATTCACTGACAACCCCATGACCGCAAGTGACACGAATGGCCATTCTGCGAGTTCATTCACCTCTTCATGTCCCCAATTATCAGGAAAGATCCCTCTGTAGCTCACAAAACTCTTCATAATGCGAAGTAATTAGGCGTGACCTCTTCATGACCCCAAGTAATTAGGAGTGACCTCTCTGTGAACTCTCTGGCCTTTCCTGGACGCTGATCTTTTGGCAGAAGCCTTTCTGAGCTCACTGACCCCTACATGACCCCAAATACTTAGGAATGACCTCTCTGTGAACTCACTGACCTCTTCATGAC
>JAGFMF010011568.1:10325432-10356201 GCA_019455555.1 Galemys pyrenaicus | reverse complement strand
TCTTCATGACCCCAAGTACTTAGGAGTGAACTCTCTGTGAACTCACAGACCTCTTTATGACCCCAGGTGATTAAGAGAGGCCTCTGTGTGAGCTGACAGACCTCTTTATGATAAATGATTAGGGGAGGACTCTCTGAAGTCACGGACCACTTCACGACTCCAAGTGACCAGGAGAGGACTCTGGTCCTCTCACTAACCTGTCCACGACCACAGGTGACCAGGAATGGCCTCTCTGCGAGTACATTCACCACTTCATGTCCCCAAGTATTGGGAAAGTTCTCTCTCTGAGTTCACTGAACTCTTCGTGATGTGAAGTAATTAGGTGTGACCTCTGTGAACTCACTAGCCCATTAGGGCCCCTAGTAATTAGGAATGACTGCAGGTGATTAGGTGAGGCCTCTTTATGAGCTCACAGACCTCTTAATGATAAGTGATTGGGAGAGGACTCTCTGTGAACACACATACCTCTTCATGCCCAAAGTGATCGGGAGAGTCCTTTCCTGGACTCTGATCTTTTGGCAGAAGCCTTTCTGAGCTCACTGACCCCTACATGACCCCAAATACTTAGGAATGACCTCTCTGTGAACTCACTGACCTCTTCATGACCCCAAGTACTTAGGAGTGAACTCTCTGTGAACTCACAGACCTCTTTATGACCCCAGGTGATTAAGAGAGGCCTCTGTGTGAGCTGACAGTCCTCTTTATGATAAATGATTAGGGGAGGACTCTGTGAACTCTTGGACCTATACATGACCCAAAGTGACCAGGAGAGTGCTCTTTTTAAGCTCATGACTCTTCATGATCACAAGTGACTAGGAATTGTGTCTCTGCAAGTTCATTCACCTCTTCATGTCCTCATGTATCAAGGGAGATTTCTGTGAGTTCACTGAACTCTTTGTAATTAGTAATTAGGTATGATTTCTCTGTGAGATCATGGGCTTCCTTATGACCCCTAGTGGCCGGAAGAAGCTCTGTAAGCTCACTGACCACTTCATGACCCTAAGTGACAGGATATGGCCTCTTTGCAAGTTCTCTCACCTCATCATATCCCCAAGTATTGGGATAGATATCTCTGTGAGCCCACTGATCTCTTCATGACCCTGAGTAATTAGGAGGGCCAGGTTTAGTGAACTCATGTAAAATATTTTCTATGTGAAGAGTTTTTAAAGCTGTATCATGTGAAGATTTTTTTTTCAGTCTCTGTAATAATAATTCACAACATTGTACAAAAATATATATAATAACATTTATTTATAAATGCACAGGATCCTTCTTAGGTGTTTATACCAAATTTTACATAATCAGTTAATGTCCCAAAATCTCCCACAAATATTTTCTAGATATGGAATTAGAATACTGTATTCTATATATATATAATAATTAACTGTCATACCAAAAATGAGAGAAATAATGTTTATATATTATTAAAACAAAATGAGTCAGTGCTGTGATGTTTAAAATATTAGGCAAGTAAACAGTTAAGAAACAGGAGGAATCTGCAATGAACTCTGCCTAATATGCATATTTTTATGGGTAGTAAAATTTACTAAAAAATACCATTTACTAAAAAAATGACAGTTTTAAAACGGAACATTTTTGATAAGTGTTTAGCATTCTTAAATTATTACTTGATTACTTTAAAACTTTTATATAGGACCTTCCTGGTGGCTCAATGGGTTAATGGCAACATACTGTGAGGCAAACCGTAGCCACTGCAGCACCATTTCAATTCCTGCTGCTGGCCATGGAAGGGACCCACATGGTGCAGCAGACCTCTCCTGCCTTGTCTGCTGCTCCTCTCAGCAGTGTATTTCAGTTGATCTGACTGTTCTGTTCCCCAGCTCTGTCTCTGGTGAATACTCTCACCCCCCTATACTTCTGGATTGTACCCCAGTGCGTGTATACATACATAAATACATCTTTTAATAAATACATAAATAAACTTTTAGATGATACCAGAACAGTACAAGTTTAATAAATAATGTTTATATAAGTTTATGTGAAGTCTATTTTGAACCCTATTATGATTAATTTTAACTATGTAATGGGCCTAATAATTTTCAGAGTTTATTATTGGTGTAATAATTTACTGGACTGAATCTACTCTTATGTATGCCTCTCAGCTCTTGTTGTATACATATAAGTTCATGACAGACCAACATAATAACAGATATTATATATATATGTATGTATATATATATATGTGTGTGTATATATATATATACACACACACACTTTCATTTCTACTAACATTAAGAAAATGACAGATATCCTACTTTCACAAGAACCTCCCACAGTAAGTCCACACTAATCAGCACTTCCCTCCCACTGGATTGCATTATCACAGAGTGAGGGCTTGAGTCACAGTTTCCTGGTTCCTCCTCCACAAATTGTAGACACCTAAAATATAAAAAAAATATTCAATAAAATTGACAATAAAGTTAAAAAAAGGCTTAATTAATAATGAAAAAATCATCAGTATTCCATCTAGATTCTTAAGGAGTACCAAATACTCTACTATTTGTTACAGGCTATCTAGACTTTCCTGTGATAAACAATAATATATGTATCAACCTTTTCAAGGTATATATTTATTATTTTGAAGTAGAATATACCATAGTATGCTTCTCAATCTTTAATAATAAAATAACTTAGAAAGTAAAGTCATTTCAGTTAAACTGTTTTTAATGTGAATGATAAAAAAAGATGATTTTTTTATTTAAACAAAAATTCCTTATAGAAAAATTAAGGTAAAAATAGGAAATACCCCATGAGAAGAAAATAATCTTTTAAGAGATATATGTTTACCCTCACACTTCTAAATCCAGAGTATGGTAGGACTTAAAAAAAAAATCAATCTATTATATACATAAATTCCACATCAACAATTTTTGCTTTTAAAATATTTCAATGAACATCTCATTACTGATGGAAAGTCCTATTTAGTGGAAATTATTCCTACTCATAGAAATGACATTTTAGTTTCAAGCTACAAAGTGAGTTTTATTAGTATGTCATTAATCATTGCCATGGGGTTGACACCTGGAGGAAATGATTTAGTATCGATTAGAGAACTCAAAAATATGCTAAAAATATCTAATATTTCCTTTTGTGGTCAGTGAAATATATTTCATAAAATGACTAATAAATACTTAAATCAACTAGTGATTCAATTCATTTATATCTTTAATCTTTTTTTATATTTAATATTTAATCTTCATAAAATAAGTTTAGTGAGTTGATAGTTTAATTCAATAACATAGCAAATAAAATTTTAACTGTATATTTATTAGTATAATAATAAACAGTCATTTATACTCACTGTTTATTTTGGATTTCTTTTCTTAAACTTTCCTATTTCTCTTGTTTCATCAGAGTAATTTCTATTGTCTTATAAAACTCAATTTTTAGGGCCCTCCCTCGTGGCGCAATGGGTTAAGCACCGCACTATTAAGCAAACCACAGTCACTGTAGCAGGAGTTCGATCCCCGCCAGAGGCGGAGGAGGTGACCCACATGGAGCAGCAAATCTCTCCTGCCTGGCCCGCTGCTCCCCTCAGCAGTGCATCTTAGTCAACCTGCCTGTTCTGTTCCCCACTCTAACTCTTGTGGATCCTCTCACCCACCCACACCTCTGGTTTGTACCCCAGTGCCTGTGTGAATAAATAAATATATCTTAAAAAAAAAACAAAACTCAATTTTTAAAGAGAGCTTAAAATATAAATTTTACACATTTGATTGTCATATCAGTACAGTATATTTTCATTTTAAAAATTTTATTACCTACTATTCATTTTATCAGTAGTCTGTTAATAATTGCTTATCTATTGATACATGCCAGGCTATTTGACTTGATAATAAAATGTATACTAAAACAAACAAACAATTCATCTAAACTTCACAGATTCCAGGAGAGACAACCATCAGTCAAGCACTCAACCAATATTCAACTACAAATGAGAACAGCTACATACTCATTATAAAAGACCAATGCTAATAGCTAATAAGGGACATATTTTTTATTTTGGGATTAAGCTGCATTTATTAAAGAAACTTTTTTTGTGAATTAAATATTGGGTGTAGATGTCAATTTTAAAAAGTCAATCCCATTAAATATTCACTTCACTACAAACACAAAATGTAGTTACCCTATGAACCCATAAACTATGAAAGCCAAATTATGGGAATTGGTGATCATGTTAATATCTATAATTATCATTTTCTCTCTTTAAGATTATCAACATCATCAAAATATAACTTATAAATAATAATTGTCCTATGTTCCATTCTTAAATGTCTCATACACATTAAATGTCAACCGATAAAACATAAGCTCTGATTTTTTAAAATTATTTTATCATTATTATATTTGTTACTAGTAGTGTTTGAAGTCATATTCTAGTTGAAATAATGTTAAAAGGGTTCCTGACACTGATAATCCATCTGTCATTTATCTATCATCTCTCTAGATATATGTATATCTAATTCTGTAAATATAGGCCTATAATAATTGCCTAATACAATTTTAACTATATTTTTTTTAAAGAAAAGCCATAATGTAGTCACTTTAAGATGACACAGTATGCAGAAAAAAAGGAGTTAGATTAAGGATCCATTTAATTCAAGAGAATCATAGTTCTTACCTGAATAATTGTAGCTTTGTCCTCAATTTTTTTTTTACTCCTGATAGGTGTATGCTTCACAAATATTCTTTTTGGTGTAATTTGTCACTTTTCATTTCCCACTGTTCCCCAAAAGGACAGGAATGTCAGAAAAGGCACAAAGAATAACCACGGTAGTACTTGGCAGTCCTAATATGTTTCCCTAAAGCACAAACACATGCTGGTCATATTCATAAACTGACTATAATAGTGTTGGAGAAAAAAAAGACCTAAGTCAGTAAGTGTAGATTAGATATTTCACTCTGAAAAAGATTAATGCTAGGAATCATATAATTTAAATAACATTAGTGTTTTAGCATTTTTAGGATCAGGGATTTAAATTACAAAATATGTTTCTAACTTTCAAATCGTTAAAAGAAAGGAGGGGAAAGAAGGATATTATTGTGATCCTATAAATAAAAATGCAAGTAATTGAGCTGTAAGTTTGCTGTATCAAATGCCACATGGTCCAAGTAAACAATATTAGATATACTCTGAAAAAAAATTAAAATATATTTCTAATTTTTGAAATAGGTCCAATTGAAAAGTTTGTCTCATGATTCAGAATCATAACTATTTCCATTAAATATTGAATTTCTTAATAAAAAACATAATTTTTCAAAGGGATATTCTGACTTAAACCTTCATATATATATATAAAATCACAATATGTGTATAACAAATGTCTTTATATAAGAGTTGTGTTTCACACATACACTCCCAAAACTTGTTCACTCCACTACAAACACACAATAATGCAAATAAAAATCACTTAAGATGTCAGAAAACAAAAATGTCAATTGTCATGGTAATTTTTAATCCAATATTTGAATCATTTAAAATTGTTTAGACTTCATGCAACATTTTCAAGAACTCTGGTATATAATTATATTCTAATGCAAAAGATACATGAAAACTTAAATTGTATGAAATATATCCAAATGAATATCTGGAGTTTAATAACCTCTAACTCAATGAATGAAGAGAATATTAATATTTAAATCAACTTTTCTTGTGTAAAGGTTGGACATTCATGTACAACAGCATTATCGCTCATATATGAAACTACATGGATTGATTCCCAGTTCTCAAACAGCTGCTGTATGTTGCAACAGCAACCAGAAAGGTTGAAAACAAGAATCAGTGCAGTCAGAAGTAGAATGGTTAAAGTTAACTCATGTTTTGCCAATAGGTCTGTTTTCCTTATTGAAAGAACTATGACTTGACGTACTATTTTTTTTTTTAAACAAAACATGCACTATTTCATTGAACAAAAAAGAACAGTTTTATGGTTCATTACTCATTCACTTACATATAGTTTGATTTACAGTGGTTATTTTGAAAATGACATTAATTGATCTGCACGTTAAGGACTTCAGATTCCCAAATTAATTTTCCACAAGGTTTGGTCAATAATCTGGTGGGTATGTTGAGTAAAAACCAACAATTTGATATGTTCCAGTGATAAAAACTTAATTAAATTTAAATACACATTTAATTATTTCTATGCTTCTTGATGTAATAAGACAGTTGTGTATTTATCTTGTTAAGTAGCTGCCAAACTGGACAGGAGTTCACAAATTTATGCATATATAGTCAAATATCTATGCATAGAGATAAGAACATACAGTGGGGAAAGAATAATTACTTTTATAAATGGTGATGGGAAAACTGAATAGACACATGTAAAGGAATGACTGGACTCCTATCATAAACCATAGATAAAAAGCAATTCAACATGGATTAAACACTTGAACATGTTATAAAATCTCTAGAGGACAGCATAGGTGGTAAACTCCATAAGAGGTCTTTGGCAATCATTTTTTAGTGTAAGATATCAAAGACAAAAGCACAAAAATAAACATGTGGGACTTTATCAAACAAAAAGTTTCTGTGTGGCAAAGGAAATTAAAAAAAAAATGAGAAAGTAACAAGTAGTCTGGGCGAAAATATTTTTAAACCACACACCCAACAAAGGGTTAATCTTCAAGTATACAAGAACATTAAGTCTAGTAGAAAAAACAAACAAAACCCAAAAACATCTAGCTTGGCTAGATGCAAAACTTTGATTCAAGTATTAGTCTTTAAGTTTCTTAAAATGTATCAATCCTATTTTGCTATCTTTGTTGCTTTAATTTTCTTGCTAACCTGACATTATTTTTTCCTGTCCCCTGGATAGAAGCTTGTGAAAATAACAAGAAGCTTTTAATGATAACAATTTATTACCATATCTCAGATTTGGTCCTTTAAATAAGTAGAGTGATTCTTTTAGTTCCAGAAACTTTTAAAATATGATTTAAAACCTACTCTTCACCTATCGAAACGCTTAATTTTACTCTTGTTTCTTTTCCTAATCTTCCACATTATCCCCTTTCTCTCTTATAGTTAGTGTTCTTAATTTTTATTTTCTGGGTTGCTAAAGATGCAATTCATCTTTAGTTATGGGAATAATTTTTATCACCTGAAGTATTTAAATCATTTTTCTATTTTATTCACCTAGTAGATTTACAAAGCTAATATTTTCTTTTATTTTGAAATATTAACTTTTTCTGTACCTTCAATAATATATTATTCAGGCAGATGTGTTTGTACTTGCTTAACTATTAGCTCTTGAGGAAAGAACTTTCTTTTTTGTTGATACTTCAGTGCTACTCTTGTTTGGTTGTGTGTTATAGGATTCAAATTTATTTTTCTTTCTTTTTCTTTGCTAAACAGTCTCCAATGAGTGCCTCTCTCTTGCAGTTTGCTTTATGTTCCCAATGAATGAGTCTCTTCCAAAACTATTGCTTAGGCTGTATTGTTTTGACTAAAGTCTATAGATTTAATCCATTCTCTGATTCTAGGAGTGGAGTCTGCTAAAATTGTGTCTATTTCATACTCACGGGCAATTTAAAACATAATATTCTCTGTGTCACTGTGATACCTAAAGTATGGATGGTATTATATATTCTACTTGTTGTTTTGTGTGGTTTTATTGCAAAATGTATGACAAGATTCAGATTTAGGGCTATGGTATTATGTGAACTCTTTATCATCATTCTTATTCTAACAATAGAAATTCTTTCAGATATAAAAGAACTATTATATTAGAAATAATAATGACATGTTCTGGATTTTCCAGTCAGTGATTATAAAGACAATGCTTTAAACATAGACTTCAAGGAACTAGTTTGGAGAGGGGAAAAAGGATGACATTTCCAGTCAGATGAGTAAATCTTCACTGTTTTTCACATTTCACACATGAAACATTAGCACAATGTGTAGATTCACTTCAATCACTTTAGTAATCAGTATTCAATTTGATGCTTCCCCCAAGACTTGAAGAAAAGTATAACTAAAACTACAAATAAAATTTTATAGTAACTTCACTTTATAATAAAATTGTATAGTAACTTCAGCTTTATTTTTCAGCTTATAATGTCATTAAATACTCCTTGATAGAGTGACCTTGTAGGATTTTCACCTTTACTTCTTCCTAGTCCACATCATTCTTCAAGCTTTCTTATTTTATGAGGAACACTTAAAATATTGTTTGTAGAAAAAATATCTTCTTTATTTAGCACATATTTATTTTATTTTCCATATTAATCTTGATTTTAGCTATCAGAAGGTCCCACAGAATAATTTTATGCATTTGAGACTCTTGGTAAGGTGATATAAAAACCATAAACACCTGCTGTTTATATTAATCATGATAGATCATGATACTGTTTATGTTAATTATCAAAAGTACTCTATAACTTGTTATAGAATGTGAGCTTATAGTTCATTTTTTGTTACACTAAAAATTTAAAATAAGTCTATTACAATTAATTTCTTTATATTTTATTCAACATTATTAACTCAGCATCAACTACTTGGTTTATAAAATAAATATAAATATGTTACAGTCCCAGGACTTAGGGCAGCAGTGAAACCAACATTGGAACTAGGAGGGACTTAGAGTAGAAATTTGGTTTGACAGAAAAGAAAGGAGACTTGTTCAGAAGCATAATTTAGCACATGACTTTTGCTTGATTTTATTTAGAATTCATGTTTATCTACAATGTATTGAAGCAGAGTAGTAGAGGTGATAGACTACCCAAATACCCAATTTCCTTCCAACAAACTAAATGACCACTCCATAAAAGATGGATATAAAGAATGGATACAAAGGAAGAGAGAAATTGCAACTCAATGATCTAACAAAGGACAGATGTAGAATGTATCAAGAAGAAAAATATCTTGGTCTTTTGGAAGAAGAGTGATCAAATGGATATACAGCCAATGGAAAGTGGTTGTCCAGACATTCTATACAGAATAGAAGATAGGATTCCTAGTGGAAGGAATAACAGATGAGAAATGAGACCTCTTTGGGGAAAAAAAAGTCAAATATCTCTTGTGGCTAATATGTGGGAGATAAATATAAAAAATTGATAAGCTAAAAAATATGGCAAATACCATCAGTCCTACAGTACACATTATAATTATGAATATTATCATGAAAGCATGAAGTAGAAAATCAATTATATTCACGTTTGAGACAAATTACTTTGCCTATATTATATAAAATGAACTGTAAGGCAGATGGGGATGAAGAGAGTAGAATATGCATAATGGTAAGAAAGGTATATGCTATATGATACGCAAGATAATAACAGCATAGCACATCAAAATGATGGATTAGAAAAGATAGGAACTTTGTAGTAAACATTAAGTTTTAAATGATACAGTTACCTTTATTTTTAAGGTGGTAACTTTAGCAAACATGAGAAGCATAACTTGCAGCAGAGGGCATGAGTAGGGTAAGACAATATTGTAAACCAATGATACCACAAAAAAATAAAAACATTTCTTTTTATGAGTTAGTACTTTTTTTTTTTTTAGCACTTTGCCATTTCCCTCTCACAGACAGATGTAGAGTTAAGTTTTCTCAGGTTTGATATGTATTTAAGTAAAAATAAAGCTATTTGAACTTTTGTCTGCTAATCAAATTTAGTTAAAAAAGCTAATCAGAATGAGGACCACCCAATCTTTCAAAGGAATAGGACTTAAGTATAAAATTAATTTGACTTGGCAAATAAAATACTAAATATCAAAGTTATCATATATACCACAAGAATAAAATATGTTACAGAATGTCCTCCATTAAGGAATTTAAAAATGAAAGAGAAGCTCTGTGAACTTGAAATAGACAGAACATGAAAGGAACTGTAACAATAAAAGAGACACAAATTAAATCTATAATTAAGTGCTTATCTATGCTGGCTGCTCACTTAAATAAAGTAATACTCTATTTGATCTTCCCATCAAAAAAGAGAGATGACCTTAAGACTGACCCCTTCATGGAAATATAACAAATGTGCTAAGCTATTTAATATCTGTATATAAAACCAAAAAGTTATGATCTCTCATTAGATATCACCTATTGATTTCTTGCTCTCACGATGGCAATAAGGACCCAAAGTGGTTAAAAGACACACATTCTGAATTAAAGGAAATGAAGAACTATCAGAAGTATCACTGCTATAAGATCTTATGGAATAAAAATTATATTGATTTATTGTCATTTATATTCTCCTATAAATTGGGAAAAAACATAGACTGATCTGTGACCTGTTTGTTCCTAATCAAGTCCTCAGAAATCTCCTGTTTTCCAATTCCTAAAATCGTTGCTCTATATAATCCACTTCCAACATATGAGTTTAATGAGTATATTTTATTCAAAGGCAAAAACAAAAACTAAGCCAGGCAGCATTACCATGTCTTTTTTAAAAATTGTAGAGATTCACAATAATTTATTTTAAAGAAATACTTTTTCAGCAATAGAAAGACATGGAAGGCCTCCCTGGAAGTGCAAGGGGTTAAGGCACAGCACTAAAAAGCAATCAACAGCCACTACAGCAGGAGTTCGACACCTGATAGGGAGCTGACACACATGGTGCAGCAGCCCTCTCCTATTCCACCTGCTGCTCCCCTTAGCAGTGTCTATCTGCCTCTTCTTCTCCCCACTGACACACATGGCATAGCAGACCTCTCCTATCCTACCTGCTGCTCCTCTCAGCAGTGTGTTTCAGTCCATCTGCCTGTTCTGCTCCCCACTCTGTCTCTGGTGACTCTTCTCACTGCACCTCTGGTCTGTACTCCAGTTCTTGCATGCATAAATAAATTAATCTTAAAAAAATACATGGGCTCCTAATCAATAAAAATATATGGAGGAAAACTGAAAAGTGCACATACTGGGTAGTTACAATTATAGCACCTTCTATAAAACAGAAAATTTACAGAGACTTGAGAAAGTCAGTAGCTGTCAGGAATTGTTGTCAATGGAGGAGAGAGACAACTCTATGAAATACAGGAAATTTTTAGGACAGTGAAACTATTCTATCTTATATGGTGATGATAGATGTCAATATATGCTTGTCAAATCCCATAGACTGTACAACAGAAAGTGAACCTTTATGTAAACAACTTTTGTCATAATAATGCATCAGCATTTACTCATCAACTATACAGAAATAGCATACTAATACAATCTATTAATAATAAGAAAAAGCATGGAAGGGAGGAGGCACATGAATGAAAGGGATTATAAAATGGAACTCTCTTTACCTTCCACTCAGTTTTGTGTATGTATAACTGATTGAAAATTTATTGAAATAATAACAATAACAAGGATTCTTTCTATATCTGTGGATTTCTTGGGCAATTTTTTCCAGTCTGAGTTTTTGTTGCCTTTAAAAGTCTATCACTACTTTAAAATGCAGTCATCCTGGGGTCTATGCCAAAAGAGAAAGAAAGAAAAAAAGTAGTCAAGAGAAAACTGCCAGGCATAGTCATTTACTGAAAGTTTCCTCCCACATCCCATTTATCTGCTTAACTTGAAGATTCCTCAGATTGTTGCACACTTGATTGCATATTTCTTGAGAGTTCTTAATGACAGCGGTAGCCTATCGTAGACTTATGGCATCTTGGCGCACATCAGAAATTCTCACTGCATAGATTTTAAATATATTATTCAACCATTCATTTATTAATTTATCATTTACCAGAAATAGAAAAAAAAAGAGCACCCAAAATTCTGACAAAAACATATTAGAGATAAGTTGGAGATGATGGCTGGAAGCACGTAGTGAGAGAATTCACCAAAGCCATAATGATGGATAGAAAAGGAAGACTTTTTAATACCCTGCAAAGGAGCACGGGAACCAAGACCAAAAAGATCCTCTGCCCCTAAAAGATCTGGGGATTTCCTTTATATTCTGTTTTTTTTGGACTTTGCCATGACTCAGAAAGTTAGTCTCTGCAGGTTGTTAATTGCTGGAACATCATCACATTTTGGTCCTCCCTCCACACAGGAGGTGACTGGGTCTGTTTCCCCTGTCTCCATGTTCCTCATAGAAATCCTTGATGGTCCCCTGTATTAGTTCTCTGAACTCATAGTCTAGCTCATTTGGCAACTTTATCAATTTCCCTTTTTTTTATTGAATACTTTAGATCTCCCAGCTTTGTTCAGCTGAGCAAAGTACAGAGATTTTTAACCCCATTAAATGAAACCTTAATATTATATTACTATAGATTGCTTTCATTCTTATTTTGATTAGTAAATATTTGTTACCATGAAAAGTATATTCAAACATTTTGAATTTTAGTAAATGTCTTCTAAAAAGGATGTTACATATAGAGAACATATATTTTTCCTATATAGATGACCCAGGGTATTAATGGGCTTGTTTATGAACACAAGATTTGTGTGCCATATGGCTTAATAACTTACATAATTTCATAATATCATAAAATGTCAATATGTTTATAATACACTCAGTTTAAACAATGTTCATTTCCAGTAAGCATAAAGATATAAAATTAATGAGCTGGTTTAATTCTAAATATGTTCACTAGTACTAAGGACTTCATGTTATGTTCTGTATAAAACTGAAGTTTACTTATTTTAAAATTGATAGGTATCAGTGATTTGGAATTACATGTTGTGGTGTTATGGAAGTAACACTATATCATGTAATTTCAAATCATTTGCTCCCATCAATTCTTTTTGCTATTCATGTGTACCCTTATGTGAAATGTTTTTCCACACTTAATGTGTTGAGTGTAAGAATAAACACAAATATGTTATGAGTCCTATTTTCAAAGTGATTACACTCTAGATAAAGAATGCAAGAAAAATGTTGAATGAGTGTTAGAAACACCAACTATTAAGATTAAATTTTTATGTGAAACATAGGTAGATATAACAAAATGAGTAATTTAGTAAAGGCAGAAAAAATAAAGATGCTATGTGTGTATGAAATGAGAGCAGAGAAGTTACCAGGGAAATTAGTAACTAAACAGATTTAGAAGTGGGAATATCATCAACACATTCGGCTACAATTCACATACTGTGTTAGTTAAGAAATTTGTGCATCAGTAGATACATTTGGGAGCCCAGAACAATGAATCTTTTTTGCATATCAGCAACCTGAAATTATAATGGGGAACTAATAAGAATATAGAAGATCTTGAAATATTTTTTAACAACAAAAATTAGAGTTAATTTAGCATTGATTTATTTAGTTCAGTGTTTTCAACATTCTCCTAGGACTTTTGGGAAAAATAGTTATATATTCTCCATAACCTGAGCAATTAAAGCTATAATGTCTGACTACAGATGAGAAACCTGAAGCTCAGAGATTCTGTAGCATAGAAGTTAAACGCATAATTCTAGAACCAGGTGTCTATATTCAAAAAAACAGCTCTGAAAATATATTTGTGCTCTACAGTTTCTATCTTGGTCTTGAGGATAGGTACCTGTGTGTTGGGGTAGCTCTACCATGGCTGAACACAGAATTGTGAGTGACTTTGTAGGTCTTGTAGCTGCCAGATTTATTTCAGATTTAATACAATAATACTCATCAAGAACTTATTCAAATTTTAGATTCCTAGGTCTTTTTTGTTGTTGTTACTTTGACAGATGATCTGAGGAGTGCCTCAGGGATGAATAATTCAAAATTTATTTAAGTATATCTATGATCAAGAACATCTCAGCAAATCTACAATAGATGGCAAATAGCTCATGACTCTAAATACTAAATTGGGAGATTACTAATTCATTCACACAAGTGAACCTAGCTTAAATTCTTTAATATATGGAATTCATATGTTTATCTTTTATACAGATATAAGTTATGGGACATATTGATATAGCTGCACATTTAATTGAACTCATCATTTTCAGATTTTACTTAGATAAGAAAAAGCAATGATGATTCATAATCCAAAACAAAACATTCACTTTTTAGTGAGAGATGTTCCTATAGTATGTTGCAACCCAGTGGACTAGATATCCACAATTCTCTTATTCTATACATGTGAATAAATATGATTTTTATTATTTTATAGTAACTATTAAAAGATTAATACTCACAATTATCAGTGATACATCTTTTAACAAAAGTTGAAATAAGTACACCAGAAAACACATAATTTTGATTAATTTAACTAGTAACTATGGAATTTAAAACAGGACACTACATCTCAAAAATAGCAAATACTAGCTGACCAAATGCAGAGTAGTGTCACATTGAACAAAATTTATATAGTAATAAAACATACACTGTATTAGATAGGTTCTCAACTATAGAAAAGATACACTTGAGGTTTTCAATCATACTAATGACTAACTCAAACTACTAACTGTGTTTATAAGAATGTTTTTGAATTTTACTTCCCTAATATTGACTAATTCAAAACATTTTAAGATTGTATCTAAGATTGTATCTATGTTGTATCTATGTATCTATCTAAATATGGAAAATTAAAAATTATGGAATAGTATTTGTAACACATGAACATATTCCCCAATGATATAACAAATATCCACCCTTGTAAGTATAAAGTTCATTCCTAAAACTATGACTGTGATTGATAATTTATGTATATCCAAAGAAAAAACAAACTTGTTTATCAGAATTAGAGTATAAAAAAATTCTTAGAAAATTTTAATCCATTTAGTATATTTTTACATTTTAAAAATCACTATGATGCATGCAGTTTGTCCATAAATCCAATTTTTTGAGGATGTTATAGATACCAATTCTTACAATTAGTAAATATAAGTTCAAAAATAAAAGTCAATCCATATTTATAGATGCACAGAAAAATGCTTAAGAGGCAATTATTTGTAGTAATTAAAACATTGAGTTTCTGAATTATATTCAATATTACCTTAATCAATCAGCCAATAAAACATTGGGAAAGCATGTCTAGACATTTAATCTCCAGTAATATAATTAAAGGACTAATAAGTCCTATTAAAATATTGAGGTGAAAATTGGTACATAGATGAGTGGTCAGAAAGTAGATAAAAAGAATATGTATGTGCATTGATTTAATACTAGATCATTGATAAAATGAATGATAGATAAGTTGGTAAGTAGATTGCAGATAGATAATGGAAATGCATTTTAAAACTAGCTTTTTAATTGATTCAAATATTCATGTCATTCTTTGTATTTTGAGCACGGGGACTGGATGCAGGGTTTGGTATGATGAGAGAGAGAGACAGAGACAGAGAGAGGGGAGAGAGACAGAGACTGAGAACATGTGGTTAACCAAGTTTTTAAAACATGTATCAGTACTTATCTGTCTCTTTCATTAGAAGGAAATGCACATCTACATGGAAGGCATACTTTACATTCCTTGAAGAGAAAGGCTTGAGAGCAGATGAGTTTAAAGGGAAAATTAAAAGTAGGGAGGAAATTAGGAGGAAGAAAAAAAATGAGTGTTTCTGACTAGTTTTAAGAAGAAGGAATTACAAATCAGTTATATAGTGACCTAAAATGAGCCTTGCAGTAGTCACTGAGGAGAAAAATAGGTTTGAAGATAAAATTGCTGTAATATATTAATGTCTGATGTCTTTAAGCTATTTCTTTTGGTCTGTGCTGCATTCATGTGGTTTAGAAAGCATCTATTCTGTTTCATGAATTAAGTGCCCTGATTATGTATGTGACCACAGTTTAAATGAGTTATAGTCACTTCTTTGGTAAAACAGTGTGCACACAAGTACTAAGTTTTCCCTACTGAGACTCCACTGAGCACACAAATATATATTTCTTTAATGAATTGCAACTATGAAACAATAATTTTAGAGCTCTGATATATTAAATAAAAAAGCTGCTTGACCACTGCAATATCCTCTGCCTAATTCCACATTTTCATGTGTAAAATCTTCCTAGATTTTTGAATCTTAGTTCAAATTACACAAATATTAAAATCAATGAGCATTTAGTTTACACAATCAGAAGCTGTATGAAGAAATTGTTTCTCAAATAAATAGGTACTCAATGTATAATCAATAGGGTATAAACTCATTAACAATTTACTTTGAAATTCATGTGCCCATGCGAGCTTTTACTTTTTGCTAATTATCACAGGTGTTGATTTTTCTGTATGAATAAGAATTTTATTATGAGTACTTATAAGACAAAATCTCATAACTATAAAATATGTTGTTATAATGATGTTGAATTCTGTTTGTATGAGCTGGAAATGTCTTCTTAAATATTTATCAAAATTCAGTTTGTGAAGGATAATTTAAATGTGTTGAAAAAAGCAGGTATATTACTCACATGAAGTTCTTATTAGGGTGAAATAGTATTCTGCTCCCTCTGTGTAATGTGGTACATCAATATCTTAAGCAATGTAGAGCGTTAACATTTCATGACTTCACTAGGTAATGAAATGGAATATAGAAATATTTCCATGGGTTTTGAGTCTTTCTTTTATACAGTACAAAGTTGAGATGATGCACTAGCATATTATTGCAGCTATATCACAGCACATAATAAATGAAATCATATAAAGATAGATAAAAATACCTCTTGGTAACTTCCTCTGTCAGCATGTTAAGAGATTATTGATGATAGAAATCTTAAAGAAACTCATGAACAGCTAAAGGACTAAAAGTGACAATTTAAATGGAAAGGAAATCTGTCCCAATTTACTTTCCACAAATTGGTGGAACTGAGAATATTTCAAAGTAAGGTTTTACTAAGAAAGTAAAGGCCTCACCTTAAATTAAAAAAGATATTATGGATGTGTTTGAGAGAGGAATTGCTGCAAGAGAGGAGTCTCCATAAAAAGGGGGGTTTCTGTATTCATTTCCCCAATTAATTAAGGGTGGTGTTGAACTGAACTATGAGGGGAAGATAAAAGACTTGGAGAAGACCTGGAGGAGAGACACACAGAGCAGAAAAACATGTGAAGAAAAGTGCACTTTTGCTCTCAGCTTTGGACTTGAACCAGAGACTTGGGGTACCTGGTGGAGAAACAGGAAGTTGACACATGTAGAGACACTTGGAGGAGACATTGGGTGAGAAAACTGTGGAGGATTGACTATGGCGGCCTTTGACTTGTACTTTTATTTTGGTCCTTTCATCTCAGATTTGCCTGGCCCCTTTTTCCCCTTTCTTACAGTTCCCTGCCAGAAGGTGACTTAGACTTGTTGTAAGCTTGTGGGCCTCACTGGCCCCACTTTGGGCCAACATTGTTTGGCATGGCATTTACCCATGAGGGGAGAGATAATCTTGGGTGTTTCATTGGGAAACTATATCCTTTCTCTTTTTCCAACTTTACACACAATCATTGCATTGAAGATTATGGAACTTGAACATTTGATATCTGCTTAGTAGGTATTTATAGTTCCTTATTTTAAATTATGTGCTCATAATCTTTGTCCATTTGTCTCATTAGTTTGGAGATTTTACTGCATTTTTACAAATGTATGTTGACTAGATTTTGAATTTTTATTGGATTTGTCACCTGAAACATGAAAAAATTTCTGTGTGTTTCATTTGTAATAAAATAATTATTTTAAAAGATAAATTTATTTATTTATTAAATTAATATTATCTGCTAAATGAAGTTTATGGTCACATTATTTTTTAGCTAAGTAAGACCAAGGGTGATATTTTTTAAAAACTAATGATATTAATATTCTAGGAGACTGGTGAAAATTTTTTAAAAATGTTATAGGGAATTATAGGATAAACAATAGAAGGACAGGTCTGTTATATGTACTGCTATAATAGTGATATGAAAATGGGAATAATTGAAATGACTTATTTTACCCATTAAATCTGGCACTTGTTTACCAGGACATTAATAAACAGCTGTGAGAGAGGCAAGGTTAGACAAATGCCTAGCTGTGATGAGGCCAAGCCTAAAATAAAAACTAACAGGTGGCCCTGAAAAAACATCTCTGAGAGCAATATAAATGCAGAAGCTGAATTAAGCCAATATAAAATGCTTTGAACTCCACTCCTGGGAGTGGGGGAAGAGTCTTCAAAGCCTTCTCTAAATTTTGATAGCGGTTGCTGATGAGTACTCTCCCTGCAAGCTGACAGCCAAGGAAACTCTGGAGCGGAATGATTTTGCTTCAGGCTGGTCCCCCAGACCCTGCCTAGCTGTTTATAGCTCTACTCTTTTACTGACAAGTGATTCGCATGCTTATGTTACTGTAATGTAGATTTCACCCACTAAAATATTTTAAATATAGATGATTGGCTTGAGTCTTATATGAACCCTCTCCATCCAGGTAGAATTTAGTCCATGGAAATATGCACATTGTTTTCCATAGGTACTGGATCAGTCTTCATTCCCACCAACTGTAAGAAGATAATGGTTACCAGAGGGAATAGGGGGTGGGGGAGGGAAGCAGATGATGAAAGGATACTAATGGTTTTGTGGAGGGAAAAATAAAATTTAACAAATATGTAAATATAAAAAAATTGGAGGGGAAAGTAAAAAATATAGTCATCTATTAGTTCAAAGTTGAGGGTAATCATAATTTTGTAACATAAAAAAAGATTGAAAACATCTATAGTTACTGCAAGTTCAGAATGATTTAACTAATATAGTTCCATGTTTCAGTTAGAATTACAAGAGAAAAAAAAAACAAACTGTATAAAATGTGTAATAAAAGTATGAAAAAACTTTTGCAGAATTCAACAGTAATTACTATAAACATCTAATCTAAAGTCAAAATTGTTCACAATCAGACCAAGGAAGTACTATGGGACTTCCAAACTTGAATCCTCTAAAGTGATCTGCCCAATTCACCACACAAGAAAGCACACTCTTGGTATAAAAAAACTTTAATGGGAATAGTGTGCATAGAGACAGAAGAGAGGATAATAGTTTCCCCATGAAACATGCAAAGTTACCCGTGGCCTTGAGGGGTGGCAACTTTGGAAACCATGCTGGATGAGAGAAAGATACTCAAAATCCAAGTGAGAGAAGCCCACAGCGGTTATACCTAAACAAGTGCAGCCCCGATCTATGGGCATCTCATATTTATATAGAGCCAGGTTCAGAGAAGATGGGCAAGTATGTGGAGGAATGTACATACATGTGCGGGGGTGCATTATCAGGGATGTGTTATCATCTGGTGTGAGGTATGATGCAGTGAACAGGGGTCACAAATCAAAGCATACTATCTCTAACCCCTTGTCTTACCTAACTTTCCACTAATCTTTACAAGTAAGATGTTCTAGCCAATCTTGCTAAACTAGCCATAATGCCTGTCTGCTGTTTTAGTAGATACTGGTTTCCTGTTATGTTTCTTATACCAGGATTTTTGCTATGGTGAGAGGTCCCCTTCCTGACTCTACATTTTAGCATTACCAGCAAGAACCCTGGGCACCAAGACAATAGCTCCAATGACAAAAAGGTCTGGGGATCCCACAGTTCTTCATCCTCTTATGGGTAAATGCCCAGCCAAACAGGGTTGGCCCAAAGTGGGGCTGCTGAGGTTCAAAGGCTCACCACAAGTCTAAGGTACTTTCTGGTGGATATCCACAGGAAATGAGCAGAAAGACCCAGGAGGTCTGGGATGAAAGGAGCAAAATTAAAGTTCAAATTAAAGTAAAAACTGCCATTGTCAGCCTCCCCATGGTTCTCTCACCTACATGTCTCTTCCAAGACACGTATCTCCTCTAAGCCCCCCGAAATGTCTGGTGGAAGTCCAAAGCCAAAAAGCAAGCATGCCCTTCTCCAGCTCTCTCTCTGTCTCTTTTCACATCTTCTGCTTCTTTGTCAATAGCCTCATCTGGCTGCTCAGTTCTGTCCCTCATTAGGTGGGGCAGAGAACATGGTATCTCCCTTTATGTTTATGTCTCCATTACAAAATATTTTATGCACCAGAACTCATTTTTTTAATTAAGTAAATTACATGTGAGATTTTTTTCAGCAAATTTTCTGAGGATTTAACCTCAGTCAAGGAAGATTGAAAAGTGACTCTAGTAGTTAATGAATTCTCACAAGAGCCAGAAGTCTCTTTTTACATCTGATTGCATTTGTTTCTTATAAGTCTTGAGCTAAATTATAGTTATCATTTCTCTTAAACCTCATCCAAAAATAGAGTTAAATTGCCTCAGGTCTTTTTATTGTGAGTGCAAAATACACATTTATTTTTCTCTACATCTTGCAGAGTAGAGGTCAATGGGAAAAGAACAAAAAAGGATGTATTCAAAGATATTTGAATAAACTCATTTATATCTGTATCTATTTATACTGTACTTGGATTGATGATGTTTCCCAGTATATAAATGTAAATCTCTAGATACTATGCAAATAAGTTGTCACGTACAGGTAAACTATCTTTTCTGATTGTTTTAGAAGACTGTTCATATATCAAGATAAAGAATGAATAAAGAGGAGCATTGTCTTTTTTCTGTTAAAATGCATGTTTTAAAAGGAGTAACCAGTTGAATATAATCAATTCAGTGCTGGGAGCAGCTGCAGTATGCCTTTATGAAACACCATAAATTCAAATTAATTAATCCAAAATGAATTACAAATTATTTTCGTAAACTACACATTGATCCTTAAGGGTTATTTAAACAGCTGAACTTGATGTCATTTGCCCCATCTGCCACAGCAGATGCTTTATTCCAGTATGAATATTAAATGAATTTTGAAGGCAATTTCCATAATTGTAAGAAACATTTACAAAGTGAAGAAAATATAATAGTTTTTCAGATGATTGGGAATAATTTCTCAAATATTTTATTGTGAAAGAAATTAAAATATAAATTATAACAAATCTAAGTTTAACTGCAAAACATGAGGAGAAAAGATACTCCTCAAAAGACAATTTCAGTCTCTCACTTTGCCATGGATTATTTAGGCACTTAAATTCCTGTAATAATCAATTTAATTACTACCTTCTCCCTAAATGACCTATTTTAAGCTTATTTACCATGTGTTACTTTTGGACTTATGGTTTTTTTTTTCTTTTGATTTAACAAAACAATTGGAGAAAATTACTCAGAATATTCTGTGATAAAATTGTGTTTTTTATAACCACAAGGGATTCCAAGCATAGATTATAAATGGAGAGATATTGGAGAAATGGAAGTTCTAGAATAAAGGGTATAAAGCAAATGCAATGAAGGAATTCACATAAAGAAAGATTTCTATATGGGACTAGATTACTGAGGGCCAAGGAGCTGTTCTGGAATAGGTGAACATGGGAATAGAAACATTGATATGGTAGCAACACTGTTGGTAATGGTACTGATTAGGCCACAAGTGTTTTTCACCACTAAGAAAAATAGTAGGTGAGATCCAGGAAGTATTATACAAAAGTTAGAGGCAAGAGAATAAATATGAGAACAACAGAAATAAATAATTAAAATCTAGTGTTCATTAGGAATATAGAAAGCAGAATGTCATTCTCAACTGTTTATTTTTTATCCCCATTTAGATAATATTTTTATTATATTTCTATGAATTCTTGATATCTTTTATACTATGCTATTTTTAACTTTACATTATAAAGGGACACAATTAACTACTTGGAAACAGTTTCACCCCTTTGTGATTTTCTTTTAAGATTTGTTTGGCAGGACCAAAGACAGGTGTAGACTAGAGGTCAGTATTCCCCACTTTGAACACAAGACTATTTTGGATACCTCTTAATTATGTGGTTTTCCAAGCTTTCGAGTGGGAATAGACACAATTCATAGTCCCATGTGAGAAGTAGATTCTATTGTCTCTAATCTTTTTAGGTGATTCTAGATCAATTCCTGATGTGCATTTTCAAATCAGTAATTCCCTGAATAATCAAGAGGGGACCCCTGTCAATCTCTGTGTTCATCTCTTTATGTAGCACTCCTCTTTGATATTCTGATATTCTGGCTCACCAACTTCAGCCACCTTGGTCATGTTTACTTAGCTGTGCTTTCCATCAAAGTGAATGCTTGAGACCTTTATTTGCTCACATTATGCCTTTTTTCTCACATCCAATTCCACTGTTATCTGTACAAAATTAATACTTTACTACATTACGACACTTTTGGGGAGGGTCTAAACTTTAAAAATAGCCTTGAAATTCCAGCAAGTTTTTAAGACAGAGTTAATTCTTATTCTATTTTCTCTTGGATAGATCTTGAGTGTGGTTCCTGTTTGAACTAGCTGGAAGGATATGGTGTATCTACCTACAAATTGTTGGTTGTTATTATTACAATTATCACACACATACACATACCCACACAAAAAAATATCAAAAGGTATTATATTAGATAAAACTAAAAATATAACAAAACTTGAAAGCTGACCATGGATCCGAGTTTTACAGCAGGCGACGGAAGAGCATAAGGGACTGTGGTGATGGATCACGGATGCTATGGTGGTGGGAGAACTACAGGGACTAAAATTGGGGGATAAATAAAACACTGTACAAAGATGAGAAATAACATAAGAAAATAAATTTAAAAGGAAAAAAATGTTAAGATTAAAAATTAACTCAAAATAATTTCCAAGTCAGGGATAGGTTGATGTGGATTAGAAAATGCCTGTCAATAACTGTCTACTAACTCAAAAACAGATGATTAGATCAAGAAAATGTGGTACATATACATGATGGAATACTATTCAGCGACTAAAAAAGATAAACTAGAGTCATTTGTAGGAACATGGATGGCGCTAGAAGGAATTATGCTCAGGGAAATAAGTCAGAAGGCAAAAGGAAAATACGGGATGGTTTCACCCTGTGAGGGAACCAAATAAGGATCAAGGAAAATAATAACATAACAAAAGCAAAAAGACAAGGATAATTGGGGACACTTGGTGGGGAGGGGGGAGAGAGAGGGTTGAGGACAGATAAGAGCACAAGGGGCTGAGGTGATGGTGCACTGGTGATGGGGAATACATGGGGATTACAATTGATATCAAATATATATAAAAAAAGAGAAAAAAAAACCTGTCCACTAAAATTCATTTTCTCTTTTTTTCCAAATTAGTAAATTCTGTCTGGGCTTGAGGGCCCCATTTTTGCCTTTTCCTGATGTCACTACCCTTTGGTGTCCATTGACCATGGTATCTGTACCAGAATATGAGAGATAATGATGTGTATTAATACAATACGGGTTCCAGAGGAACAGGGAGACTTCCTGGATAAAGAGCATCCATGAGAATCCTTCCATCTGAGAAATAACATTGAGTGAAGTTTCACTGTCATGAAATGAGCATCTCAGATCAACCTTATAAGTATGGGGTAGGAGGAGCACAAACTTCTGAAAAATAAAAGTTCTCCCTGTTTGATTAAACTATCTTTGAATTTATATTCAATGTGCTATTGTGGAGTTAAATTAAAAACCCAAATATCAATTCAAGAAACAAATTTGTGACTTAAATTTTCTGAAACTGTCTTTCCTCATCACTGAAATAAGAATAGTATTATATTATAAAAGGTAGATTTGTGATGGGGCCATACATAGTAGGTGCTCAAGACATTATATTCTGTATTGTGTGAATGTGTACATTTTCATCCCAACTATTTTGAATATACTCTGAAAGATTAAACACGTCCTAGTTATAGACTATCACAAACTGACTGCCAAGTAATTGTGTGCTCCATCAAGCAGTATGTAGGGTTCCAATAATTTGATAATCTGATCTTTTACTATTGATGCATACTTTATCACCTAGAACTAAGTACTTGCTAAAACTTATAATTGTTGAAAAGAGATAGGCAGAACGATTTACTGCTGTTCAGTAATTTAAACTTTATAATTGGAACCAACTGAAGAGGACATTCACTTTTCTGAAGTCTATTATGCCAGTTTTAAGATTATTTCTAAGACGACATTTTTAAGCAATCCTTCCATTTGATACTTAATGTACCTAACTTCAAAGCTACCTTTCTACCAGAATGTACCACACATTTAAAAAACATTGTCAAATTTATAGAAGACAGGACTGAAGAAAACATTGTGAGTTGTGAACATTAAACAGCTCTAAATTTATAAACAACAAAACAGAAATATATTTTATTATGATATATATGGATATGTGATTTATGCTGGACATTTTCTTAAGGATAAAAATATTTAAGATTACTAAACTACATAAAAATATTCTGATATTCTTTCAACTAAATGTATTTTAGCTGTGTTTACTATATGAAAACAATTCTTTGAGACCCGGACTTGAGCAAGCAACCATAAAATATACCTAAAATAGCTCAATGTGACTCAGTTCTTTGGAAAACAAATTCAATTGAATTCTTGGCTATTATCAAGATGAATGCTTCAGCTTTGAGCTTCTTTCCCCAGTTTAGATTTTGGTAAATGTAAGGTTGTTCATTTTAGTGAGCATTTAGCGTTAGCAAGTTAAAGGCTATGCTGTTCAGATTAAAGATATGTATTACCTGTAAACTGAAATGTCATACAGCAATTAAAGTGAAAAGAAACCTTTTATGTATTGGCAATTTCTTTTTATTAATGCTTTAGCTATCTGATTTTTCCAAGATACTGCAAAGAGCAAGATAGAGTGTAGTAATATGGAAAGAATATCAATATCCTATTCTAAGTGTTGTGAGAGATATTTAAAATGTATAAACTTATTAATCACTTTTTAATAATATACATTAAGAATATGAATATGTTTTCATAGACTAATTTCTTTTGCCATGATATTTCTTAGCTAGCACTGAAAACAGAGCTTTAGTTTTTGTGTTAATTAGTGGCCAGAACTTTCCCTAAAACATGAGCAGTCCACATTTTGCTTTACCTTTCTCAGTGAGCTGGCTTCATGAGTCAGACTTCATTTTGAATATTTTGTTCCTCCTAGACTAGTATACAGACTTTTTTTCAGGCAGCAGCAGCAGCAGTTGAAGGATCAGAAAATTTGAGAGAAAGGTAAAGAAAATTTTCTGTGTCCATCTCCCCCACATGGATGCTTGCCTTATTATCAACACTAGTGTGGCACATTTGTGATGGCTGATATTTTCATTTCATTAAAAATATTTTTAGTTACTCCTGACATTTTGCCATTGACCAATTATTACTAGTGTGTTGTTTAATGTTACATATGGTAAATTTCCAGTTTCTTTTCTGTTATGGATTTCTACTTTTTTTCTACTATTGTTTAGAGCAGACATTGTATGATTTCTTACTCTTCAAATTTGTTATGGTATGTTTTATGGCCACATATGTGGTCTTTTTTGGAGTATGTTCCATGTGAACCTTTGAAAAGAATATATAGTCTGCTTTTGTTGGATGAAATAGTCTATAATTGTCCTTCACATCCATCCTGTCAGTTGATGATGGTATTGAGTTCAACTGTGTCCTTATTGATTTTCTCTCTGCAGAATCTGACCATTTCTGTGAGAAGTGTATTGAAGGCTCCAATTATGATAGTGTATTCATCAATCTTTGCTTGTAGTTCTATCAGTTTTTGCTTCGTGTAGTGTGATGCTCTGTTTTCAGGCACATACACAATAAAGATTGCTATATCTTCTTGGAGAACAGACTGCATTATCTTTATGTAATATCCTTCTTTATCCCCTGATCACTTTCCTTAAAGTTTGTTCTGTCCAACCTAAATGAAAATACTTCTTTAGAAAAATTAAGGTTACATTTTAATATATCTCTATTAATTTGTTTTTAATCCATATGTACATTATATTTAAAGTGTATGACATATAGTTGGGTCATATTTTGTGATCGATTCTGTCTATTCTGACAATCTCTGTCATTTATTTACATGAATTTAGACCATTGACATTCGAAGTGATTATTGATATAGATGAATTAAACCTATCCCTTGTGTCATTGATGCCATTAAGATCTACCATATTTTGCTTTCTTTGTTATTTTTCTCTTCTACTTTTTTCTACTTTTTGTACTTGTAATTAAGCATTTTATATGATTTAATATTTTCTCCTTTCTTAGTATATTTATTAACTGTTGTTTATTTTTGTTGTTGGTTGCCCTCAAGGCTGCCATATAGATTTATAGTTAATGTAAGTCCACTTTCAAATAACATTTGAAAATAACAGTGGATAGTGTAACTTACAATAAGTTAATTCCAATTCTTCTCACCTATCCCTTATGTCACTGATGCCATTCATTTCTCACACACACATATATATGGATATATAAGTTTATGTATGTATATATGGGATATATGTATATATAAGCATTATGAACAAATATATTATATTAGGCTTTATTATCACTAACATTTGAGGTGTATATTTTCAAATTTTATTATTAAGGATTTTATTTTCATTGGTCACATGTTTAGAATAGGAACTATTGGTAGTGAAGCTTATTAAGATTTGACATATATGGCAAAAATAATTTTGGAAGGATTACAACAATTAAATCCCTAATAGCTCATATATGTCTCATATAACAATACACTCACCAGCATTAATTAAAATTTCCAGTCCTATAGTCAAATAAAATATTTTCATTTTTTTAAGAAAAAGAAAAAAATTCATGTTTTTATATATTTTTTAAAAATTTACATATATTTGACATCAATTGTAATCCCCATGTATTCCCCATCACTGTAACACCAGTGCACCATCACCTCATTCCCCCTTGCTCCCGTCTGCCCTCCACCCTTCCCCTCTTCCCTCCCCACCAAGTGTCACCAGTTTGTCTTTGTCTTTTCATTTTTGGTTTTTGTTTATTTCTTGTTATTATTATTATTGTTCTTATTCCTTTCCTTGATCCTTATTTGGTTCCCTTATTTCCTCCTAGGGGAGGAACCATCTGGTATTTTTCTTTTGTCTTCTGACTTACTTTGATGAGCATAATCCCTTCTAGTTCCATCCATGTTCCTATGAATGCGTCTAGATTTTCATTTCTGATTGCTGAGTAGTGTTCCACTGTGTATATGTACCACAGCTTCCCGATCCACTCATATGTTAGCATTGACTCTGTAGATTGCTTTTGGTAGGATGGCCATTGTGATGACATTAATCCTTCCAATCTATGAGCAAGGGATATTTTTCCATTACCTTGTATCTTCTTCTATTTCTTTTAGCAATACTTTGTAATTTTCTTTGTAAAGGCCCTTCACCTCTTTTGTTAGATTTATTCCCAAGTATTTAACTTTTTTGGTTTCAATTATAAAGGGGATTTTTTTTTTAATTTCTTCTTCTTCAGCTTGGTTGTTTGTATAAAGGAAGGCTATACAGGCACACCTTAAGAAACAAGAAAGAACACAAAGAAACAACCTAATTTCACACCTGAAAGAACTGGAAAAAGAACAACAGGAAAATCCAAAAGCCAGTAGAAGAAAGGAAATAATGAAAATCAAAGCAGAAATAAATGAACTAGAAGTTAAGAAAACGATCCAAAAGATCAATGAAACCAAAAGCTGGTTCTTTGAAAAAATAAATAAAACAGACAAACCCCTAGCTAGGCTAACAAAGAAAAAATGGGAGAATACACAAATAAAAAGGATAGCAAATAAAAGAGATCAAATCACAACAGACACAGCAGAAATCAAAAGAATAATTAGAGAATACTATGAAAAGCCATATGCAAACAAGGTCAACAACCTAGAAGATAGGGACAAATTTCTACAACTTTACAATCACCCAAAGTTAGATAAAGAAGATATAGAAGATATGGAACAGTCATCAAAGCCCTTCCCAAAAATAAAAGTCCAGGTCCAGACAGCTTTACAAATCAATTCTACAAAACATTCAGAACTGAATTAGTACCTATCCTACATAGACTATTTCAAAAAATTGGAAAAGAAGGAGTTCTACCAAACACATTTTATGAAGCCAACATCACACTAATACCAAAACCAAACAAGGACAATAAAAAAAGAAAACTACAGACCAATTTCTCTAATGAATACCAACGCAAAAATCCTCAACATAATCTTAGCCAACAGAATCCAACAATGCATCAACAAGATAATCCACCATGACCAAGTAGGATTTATCCCAGGAACACAAGGATGGTTCAATATTCGAAAGTCAATAAATGTAATCCACCACATCAACAAAAAGAAGAAAAAAAACCCACATGATTATATCAATAGATGCTGAGAAAGCTTTCGACAAAGTTCAGCATCCATTTATGATGAAGGCCCTTGGAATTCTTGGGATAGAAGGACTGTATCTTAACATAATAAAGGTTATATAAGACAAGCCCATAGCCAATATCATTCTCAATGGCGAAAAGTGAAAAGTCTTTCCCTAAGATCTGGAACAAGACAAGGATGCCCTCTTTCACCACTGCTCTTCAATATAACACTGGAAGTCCTGGCCAGAGCAATAAGACAAGAAAAAGGTATATAAGGTATCCAAATAGGCAAAGAAGAAGTAAAATTATCACTGTTTGCAGATGATATGATAATATACATAGAGAACTCCAAAAGCTCTACAGAAAATCTAATCAAGCTAATCGGCTGGTTTAGCAAAGTAGCAGGATACAAAATCAACACGCAAAAATTCACAATTTTAATAGTAATTGGTTTTGTTTGCTTATTTTTCTTTTATATTTTTCCTCTTTAATGGTTCCCACAGATAAATTAATAAAATTAATCCTATATTTATCTTACTTACACACTACTATTTTCAATTCAATTGATATTGTTATCTTTAAATTTTATTTTTCATTCTTTTTAGTACTATTCCCTACTCTTGTTCCTAGTCATCATCATAAATCACCATAAAGTGTTTGTATTTGCTTCTTATTTGTTGTCATCCTTAGAAATCATAAAGTACTTTTTATAATACTTGTCAGTTTAGGATTTTTTTTTTACATAAATGGAATCATACTATGTATCTAATGCCTCTTTCCCCATCTTTCACACTACAAAATATTATAAAGGTGTATTATTTGTTATCTTGAATTTTGTTCTTCTTCTAATTGCTTCACATTAGCTTGATTTGTAGTGACCATTTTGAATTGATATTACAAATATTTAAAAATAATTTTATTTTGAAATAATTTTCTCTTTTTTTTCTTATATACAATTTTCCTGTTCTAATTAGATAGTACTGTTGATAATTGATATTCAGGAAATTAAATACATATTTATTATCACCTAACTTTTTTTCTTCTTCAATTTCATGTGCTGAAATCTTAGTTCTTAGTGTGGCTGCATTTGAACATAGGGTCCTAAGGAACTAATTAAACAAGATCATAGAGGTAAGGTCTTTATATGACTATTACTGACCTTATAAGAAGAGGTATCTGACTCTCTTGCAAAAAGTAAAGTCATCTGAACATATATAGAGATAATAGCTGCCTATAATCAAGAGCAGATGCCTCAAAATGAAACCTACTATGCTGGCCCCATGACCTAGTACTTTCCAGATGCTGGAATTATGACAAATACATTTTGCACCCAGACTGTGGTATATGTTATGGCAAGCCAAGCAGACCATAAAAATGTTAATTTTGCTCATAACCAGATACCATGAATCACATTCCTCTCATTCAAGACCATTCCCATCCTGAACATCTTGAAGCCATATAAGGATTTATAGAGAAGAATTTTGAAATTTTCTCACTTTCTCTTGGAATTCAGATAAATGAGGTTATTTTATTGGTGAGATTGCTTGTACCATATACATTGCTTGATATTGCAGGAAAAAAAAATTAGTCTTCTTGACTCCAAATAGATAGAAATGTATAGCACTTTTAAATTTTCCTCATTTCAAATATCCCTCTTAATTTAGTCTTTTGATATGTTTTGATGGGTGATTACTTGCAACAAACTTAAGATGCTGTGAAAAATTTAAAATTACTGATGAAAAATTTAAAATACTGACCCACCCATACTAACATCAGACCAGCTAAGTCAGAGTGCTTTGGTAAAGGCTGGATAATGTGTGGTCAGGACAATTTTTTTTAAAAAAAGAGTTATTTATTTATCATACAAGAGTAGGGGTACAGGCCAGAAGTGTGTGTGTGGGGGGGGGAGGGGTTGTGAGAGGATCCACCAGAGACAGAGCGAAGTACAGAACAGGCAGATAGACTGAAACACACTGCTGAGGGGAGCAGCGGGTGAAGCAGGAGAGGGCTGCCACACCATGTGGGTGACCTCCTCGACCAGCGGAAGGGATCGCACTCATGCTGCAGTGACTGTGGTTTGCTTTCTAGTGCTTTGATCAACCCACTACGCCACCAGGGAGGCCCAGGACAAGTTTTACAGATAATTCTTACTCATCTTAGCTGTGCCAAATTTAATTTCATATATAAATTGTACTTCAGATTTTTCCACTCTAGAGGAAAATGTAGTGGAAATGTAGCCTCAATATTTTTATCTAAATACTACATTTTTATAATATAAAAGAAAATATTTCCCTTTTGCAATGGAGATAACCAAAACTACTTGAGAAATGATGATCAGTATTTCAATATTAAGGAAGAATCAATTGTTAATGATGAACAATTTCATTCCCTGAAAGCATGTTTTACTATTAATACTTAGAGTATCATTTTCTGAAAAGAAATAAAAAAAATCTTTATTAACAAGGCAAGATAGACAATGATAAACAGTGAATATTATTTATAAACTGTATAATTAGGTGCCAAAAAGAAACACATGCACAAAATGTAACTTTTAGGAATCAAATGACAAAACACATTTACCTATCATGCAGTTTTCCTAAAGCAAAGTTGGAATATTACTGTACAAGTTAACCAATTAGGTAATATTATCTTATATATATATTACTATATCAAAGTTCTGAATATTACAAAGTTGTGTTTCTTTTTTTTTTTTTTAAAGATTTATTTATTTATGCATACAAGCACTGGGGTACAGGCCAGAGGTGTGGGGGGGTGAGAGGATTCACCACAGAGA
>JAGFMF010011568.1:10276811-10325382 GCA_019455555.1 Galemys pyrenaicus | reverse complement strand
CTCCCCGGCCGGCAGCAGGAATCGAACTGGTGCTGCAGTGGCTGCGTTTTGCTTCATAGTGCGTTGCTTAACCCACTGCGCCACCAGGGGAGGCCCAAAGTTGTGTTTCTAAATCACATATATAAAAGAATGCAGATTCTTAATACTGTCTTTTAGAATAATCACTTTGCTCTATTTTAGCAGCATATTCTGCTCAAGCAGCTGATTTGCTACATATTCCGAATCCCTTGTTCTTATGAATAATGGAATATCCTCACAGGTTTCTGCAGTGAGTTGACTATCAAAGTATAGAATGCTGTGTCTTTTACATATTTTTTACTATTATATGGATTCCTGTAAATTTTTATGGATTTTGAGAATGTTTTCAAAATACATTTTATGATGGAATATCAATCCCATTCAGTGTTTATACTATGAAGTTGTTTATGATATAAGATTATCTGACTCCCAAATCCTCAAATTCCCAGTAAAACTTCATATAAAATCTGCACTTATAAACAAGCATCACCAAACTGCTCAGATTACCAGAAAGTGAATTCTATCAATCAAGTCACAAACTCTCCCAACAATTTATAATGCAAAATGATAATTATATATACAACTTTATTGATAACTGATTTGTTATCTTATAAGAAACACAGATCATCTTGTAAGAATGTACTGAGTCCATCATTTTCCTGGCATATGAGTTTATATCAAATGAAAAGACTTAAAGTTGAAGAATTTAAAGTTAAAAGAAATATAGATCATCTGAAAAAAAAGTCACATCAACACATTTGTTACAATCCTATCTAATTGCAGAAAAATTCATATTGAGAGTGTCATCATATATAATTATAATTTTTTCACATAACAAAAAGGTCAGAAGCTGGTTAGTACATATATGATCGTCACACCATACCATGATGAAATGATATGGTTACTTTATGTCTACACCATATTTTACATTTTAAAAAGAAAGAATAAGGAAGAAAGGAAGCAGTTGGTGAGAATCTGCTCCAGTGGTGTTACTTAGTCATCTATAAGGAGAGGGATGGGGATGTACCCTGATTTGTGGCATTTGCTGATTTGTGTGGGTAGCTACTCCCACAATGCTAAATTCAAGCTTTCAGCATCATGTCACTAAATGTGGAAGTGTGACGAGATGGACACAATCTGCTCTTGTAAGGCAGTTAAATAACTGGCCTTACCCCAACCCCTGATTCTGTCTTCTTTTAAAGAGGTGTCCTGGAAGCCACACTGAGTAATTCCTTTTTACATCTGATTTTTAATAAGTCACATCTAACTACAGAGGAGATTAGAAAAAAAATTACTGCTCCAAAATTAGGGAAAGTGAGAATAGCTATTAAGCCAGCAATGTTTGCTAGACTTGTCTATGACAAACCAATATCAGAAATATTTCTGAGAAATTGAGAAAGAGGAAATTCATAAAAAAACAGAACAGGGGCCTCCCTGGTGGCACAGTGGGTTAAGCAACAAACTATGAAGCAAACCGCAGTTACTGCAGCACGAGTTCGATCCCTGCTGCCGGCCTGGGAGGGGCCCCACATGGCGCAGCAGACCTCTCCTGCTGTGCCCGCTGCTCCCCTCATCAGTGTGCTTCCGTTGATCTGCCTGTTCTGCTCCCTGCTCTCTGTGGTGAATCCTCTCACCCCCCCACACCTCTGGCCTGTACCCCAGTGCTTGTATGCATAAATAAATAAATAAATCTTTAAAAAAAAAAAACAGAACAGTTTACTTCAATACAGTAGCAGAATCTGGCAACATTGACAGAGTACACACAGATGCATAATTCAAAGTCAAAATATTTCAGAAAAAGTTAACTAAATTTGAGTATGTATGTTAACAATGAAAATCAACTTGCTATAAAATATTTGAACAACAGAAAATATTCTCTGCATGTAGTTTCATTATTGCTAAATATTTAATGTGAATTTATTAATGTCTAGTAATTTATAAAATATAAATCAGTATTAATACTGTAGAGAATAGTGTCACTTAAGAATTAAATTACAGTATATTTGTTCTCAAAAAAAGGGAAAATAGGCATACATTCCAAGTACAGAAAACTCTGTTTATTCCATTAGAAATCCATGAAACAATGAAAAGATAAGTTTCTCCTTGACTCTCTAAGAGGGAGTCAAGTGGATTCATAAGTACATTTTGTACAAAGCATTGTTTTTATTCTTTCTAGTCATGCATTTTACTCTTAACTAATTAAAATTTCTACATGTTAGATAATTGTGTCATTGCATCTCATTGTCTATTAAGAAAAAAAAGGAGTAAAAAATATATTTAAAATGTGGAATTCTTATCAAATTCTAATGCAAGAAATTAAAGGACTCATGGACCATAAACCTAAACAAATGTGAATATTATTAAATTCTTCAACATTAATTTCTTGTTAACATCTAGTTAAAACCACTTTTTCTCAAGTGTAAAATCATAGAAGAAAATGGGTTCAACTTACTTTAAAAAATTATTGAGGCAACATTGGTTTATGACCTTGTATATGATTTATGGAACATATGACACCATACCACAACCATCACTAAATCACCATTTAGTGGTACTTTACCATTGGCTATTGGGTACCCACATTTTGTTCCTGCCAATATCCTCCCTTCCCCTTAGCAATTTTAATTTTGTGATCATGTTTCTAGCTTATGTTTTGATTTAGTTTTGTCAGTTTCTTTATTTTGTTTCTCTATATTCTGCATATAAATGAAATCATTTTCTGTTTGTCTTTCTCCTTCTAGCTGATCACTTGTCACATGATATCAGATCATCTTCTTTGTGTGTCTATAGTCAGATATGCCTATAGTAGATAATTCCACAGCAAGAGTTGTAATTTATTACACTTTTACATTATTACCAGACTGTCTTCAAATTTCTTCAAACAATATTAATTGTTTCCGGTTTCTAAAAGTGTAAAATGTCTTTTGTTTTTTAAATTAACATTCTAATATCCATGCTAGTTTTGAAATTATAGTAGGTGGTTGAAAGTGAATGTTGAGTGAATAAAATGAAAGAATGAGAGGATTCATAAAGGGTACTGAAGTTCTGGATTGATAAAAGGCAAAATGAGTTGGCAAGTACTGATAATATAAGAAAAAGCTTTTTAATAACTAGTAAAGGGAAAGACACTGACTTAGTATGATTTTGGACTCATGCCATCCATATTTCTGGTTACATATCTAATGAAGACTCAATTATTTATGCTAATGGACTCTGTGGCTAATTTAAAATAATTTATTACTAAGGAAATGAAATACGTTTTTGTACTTGCAAAAGAACATGAAGGTGCCATGTACTAGGAATTCAGAAATGATCAAAATATTATAATAATCCTAGACACCCATATTTAAGTTTGAAATATATATATATATTCATATATATATATATATATATATTGCTGCCCTAGCCCTGGCTATATAGATCTTGTCTTTCTTTATCCTGTAACTTCAAAGGGACATATTTCATTAGTTAGTAATAAATAATTTTAAATGGTGCTGCCCTATTTTTCTCCTGAATTTTTTCAGAAGAGCTTAATAGAGCTACTGACCAATTCCTGCAAAGAATAACTGTTTTAGTTAATTCTTCATTCAATTAAGAAATACTTTTAACTACATGCTAAGAACTGTGTTATACATTAGATGATTTCCAGAGGAAACTAGTCTTGATTTATTTTATTTTAAGGAGCTAATAAGTCTAATAAAACAAAAAGACTTTACAAACAAATGAGGAAATGCATGTTCAGAAGAGCTTCTGAGAGATAAGTAGACATATATAAGAAGAACTCCTGGATTTTAGAATGAGCAACTTTACCTAATTTGGGATATGGTATTTAGAAAAAAAAAAGTGTTTTATTTATTGTTTTAAAGACAGATACCTAGCAGATTAGATATGAGAGAAGTTTTCATGTATACTGTCTAACGATGAGCTCCTTAGAATCAAATTCTTAGGGTTACATGTTGAGTATTATTGAAGGTGCTCTTATATAGTCCTATGAGGACCTTTGGGAAAAGGCAGTGAGTAACTCTCAATATCATGGCAACTTTAATTGCAAACAAGTCTATATGGAGTGCTAGAGCTTTATAGCCACTAAGTTTGCCTCCAATTGCATCTTGGCACCAGTGATGACCACAGACACCTAGGTAGGCATGATTTTGTTAAAGCAATTTCTCATGGTTGGGGCAATTCCTAGTGAGAACTATAGTTATAGTACTCCCAGAACATGGGGGATAGGTGGTTTGCAAGGAAGAGAGGGACCAGGCAGAGTACCTTAGTAAACATTGCAGCCCATGTCTTATACCTCTCAGATCGACAGACTTACAAGCTTATCTCAATGGGCAACCAATTCTCCAAGTCTATATAGAAGTTTTCTCTGGATAATTTTAAAAGAGAAAGACAACAGCTATAGTTGTCTTATGGTTTCCATGCATAATTGGTAGTCTTATTCTCCCCACATTTGGTTAACCCTTCAGCTGCTCTATAATGTTTGCCTTGTAGATTATACCAGACTTACATCTCTGACTTCAAATTATAAATCTGCATTTCAGTAAGGAATGTTTATCACAATGACTGTTAAAAAAATTAGACAGTATTAGTTTTTCAAACCATTTCTATAAATGTTGACTATGTAATGAAAATTATTACCCTTTGTGTTTTTCTCTGGATAGAAAAGTTTTTCCTCTATGGGCAGCAATTAAGATTTTCTTCTGAAAATTACCTCTAAGGATTGTATAGATTTCATTGCAGGAGATTACATCTAAGAGAATATAAACATATTTTGAAATATTGTAAAACTCTAAACAGCAATAAGACCCCACAGTTAAAAAAATGTGTAAACTTTAAACTGGAAAGATCGGTATTATACCATGCTTAAAGATTACAAAGTAAAATTCTGTTGACTTTACTGCATCACCTTGATGGGATAAAACTTTAAGTAGCCCTGAATAATACACATTGTCATCCAATTCATAACAATACATAGACTATATTTTCTAAAAGCTTAATTTGAGGAAACAGAAAAGATAATTTAAAATTAAATTTCATACTATGATAAAAACTGCTTAATAAAAATGCTTATGGTGCACAGTTAAACCAGAACATATTCCTCTTATCTTAAATGTTACAATCTTATGGAAATATCTCTAACTATCCAAGTTAACCACTAACAGGCTCTAGAAAACAAGGTCAAAATTATCCTTCCTCTTTGTTCGTTTGCAAATATAACCTTGTATCTCTTTTCCATTTTATATTTGATAATGTACAACTATAAAATGTAGATTTTGTGTTATTGAATTCTTTGAAAGACAATTTTATAGGCAATACTGCTGAAAGTATTTTGCAATTGTTTTAAACCATCAAAAACATTTTTCTAGCATTAAAATGAGAGTGTTTCTATTTCATCTGAATTAGCTTTTATGATTTTTCCAAAATATGCTACTAGTTGGTAAAAAAGAAGGGTTTTGTTATCAGGGTTTATAATTTTCACTGATTACTTATAGTGGGAGTTTCAGTAAAATTGAATCTAATGCTTCATATCACAACAGTTTTACCCATATCTATATTGTAATGATTTGACCAGTTTAAATCAATAGACTCTTTCCTACACTAACCGTTTTTCCTCTCTATGTTCAGAATTTTAAATATCAGTTTCTACAACAAACAGTATGAGCTTCTATGTCAGAGAGATAGTCCAAAATGATTCTAGCAACTGCCCATAAATCCAATACATCAGTTATCAATACTAGTAGTAACTCTAGACACAGGTATAGCAGCTAATTAATATATAGTAATCTCCGCAAATTGAACAGAGATAGAGTAAGGCACTGAGGACCTTATGCAAGTTGGGTATTTATTATATATAAGATCTGGAGGATTGATATCTTAATGATCTCTAGGCATCTAATTTGTCATAAGATAAAGGGAATACATTTCTCTCTATAGAGAATTTACAGTATATAAAAACTACCCCACATTTAATCCACAGTCTTGTGATATTTGAACAATTGAAAATGTTCCTACATCTATGTTTTAACTGTTGGAATGTATGTAGAGTATAATGTCATTACATTTTAAAATCAGATATAAATATAGATACATAGTCATTTTCTAGGTTGCTCTAAGCATTACCACAAATATAATCTCCATTGACCTAATCAATAAGTAGTTATTTTTTTTGCTTTTAGATTAGAAGCAGGGACTCAAAGAGATTGTTTGCTCCAGTTCACAGAGGAAGTTGAATAGAATATGCCTTCCAAAATCTGAAACTTGATGCTCTTTTTATCCAACTCTCTGGACATTTGGCAGTTTTCACATACTCATGAATGATAACTATTTTATTCCCTAAAGAAGAATTTCCAAAGAAAAACAGTCTACAACGTCAGAAGTTAAATTCCTGTGCAAGCCTCTATATCTCCTTTGTCATTTTGATGAATTTTAATGAGATATGATTAGGATAATCCTATAAAAAGAAATTTAGAATGCACGATTTGAATAATTATCCACAAATCTTATAGATAGCTATAGTGACAGTTATAAAGAAAAACCCTTAGCTATTCTTCCTCTCTACCCTTGATCTTTTCCTTTGTGAGGATTAATACACAGAAACCCTGTTTAAATGAGTTCAGGAGTCTAGAAGCGAGCTCTCACATAGATGCAGTAGGCAAGCACAGTACCCAATATGCCATGCCACTAGCACAGAAGTAATAACTGTCTCAGCCCCCAGAAAACCTCAGCCAATGAAAGAATCCCATAAATGAATAAATGAAAAGCCACCTCACTTCAACCCATTTACTATAAGGTACAATTTCAAAATGTGTTTGCAAGATTTTATTCTATTAAACTATGGCTATGCTAACTGTATTTACTGACAAAAATATTGAGTTGAAACTCTTTGGAAATGCATTCCCATGCCTATTTTATATACTTTTGTATTTTTAGAGAAATAAATATCACTCCTCCATGTGTAAAAGGATAGATTGTTTAACCTACGCTCTAACCCTATCACCTTCATTTACCACAGAATTTGTTGTATTGATTAACTTCTTTGGGTAAATATATTTGCTACAACATAACTTATTTCTGTGTATTCTTTATCTATAAATAAAATTTAAGGTTTTGTCCTACTAAAATTAAGTCAAAACAATAAAATAATGTAAAAGTACTTTTTAACCTGTTTCCACACCTAGTTTAGCTTAGATTTCTCATTCTAATTATAGCTATAAAATTTGAAGTGACAGTCTATGCTTCTTTTTTTCTAGCTCACAAATATAACTTTCTGTTAACATTCTATTTTGAGGGGGGGCATTGATAATCTATATTTCACGATCTATCTACTATTGTCTTTACATAGTACTTTATACTATATCCTTTTGTTCTTTCTGAATTTCTTGGAATCCGTAACATCAGTCCTTTGTGACTTTTTTTTTTTTTTTTTTGCTATGTTTCTGAACATCTTACAGCATTTCATGACCTCTTCAAATTTCTTTAACTTTGGCCATCTTCTTTGCTTAGATTTTAATATTCTTCCTTTGAAAGTTGCAAACTTGCCAGGGCTTTTACCTGAATTACAGTATTAGAACCATATTCTGCACAAGGGTTTGCTTCTTCTTGCTTTTCTATCAAGGATGTCATCCTAGATGACAGAGGACAAAACCAAATCAGAATAAAGAACTAGAAAATATTGAGGTGGGATTTCATAAAATTTTAGCTATAACCACTTCTAAACAATCTTTATTCTAACTAAATACAAACATATCAATAAAAGCAGTTATTTTTTTTCTTTATACCAGAAAAATTTGCTCAATTATGGGAAATCTGCTCACTAGAAAATAAGCAAAAACCAAGCGACAACAACAAAAAAAATACATAATTCAGTATTTGTATAGTGACGCAGATTTAGTTTCTCAGATTTTATTGCACTGACAGAGCCAGATGGTACTGGCAGTAAAGTGTTTGGGAAAGAATTACATGGAAGGGCAAACACCAGGGAAAGATTTACTTTAGGCTTTTTCTAAAATTACAAATCAACTTGTAAGTGAACTTTTATATTAGATTATTTGATCCTTTCCCCCTTTTTCCCTAAACAATTTAGTCATTTTATTCTAAAATAAATGGAGAGTATCTGACCTCATATTAGCCAGTACATCTAACCGTAGCATTATCGTGAGTTAATATTTGATACATTCATATCTGGTAGACGTCTCTCTCAAATATGCCCTGGGCTTTCCTAATTCATTTGTCAGACTCTTCTCTCTTCCTTAACTTCTACTATCTTATCTGTATAGTGACCATGACTGAGCTAAATAAGATAAGATGGTGAAGGGTGTCTGTAGAAATATTGTTTGAAAACATGTATGACTTACCTATTTGTTACTCTTAATTGTTTACTAATTGTAAATAGCTTTATTTTTGGAAAAAACATATCAAAAGCAAAACAAGAAAGTATACAAAAATGGGAAAATGACTGCTTTGAGGCATAGAAGACCTTAGAAATACAAAGACAATTTTAACTAAGAAATACTTTGAAATGAAAAATATTAACATTTGTAATCTTGAAATAAATTATAATCAGAACGTAAATGGATATTTGATTGATATTATTATTATATTACGACTTAATTGAAGAGAGTATAGAAAACATTATGTTGCAAACAACAAATAAATGTTACTTTAAATATCAAATGCAAATTTAAAAACCAAAAAGACTAGACAATATTCTAGTCCTGCAGTGTCAACCCAAATTTAATACAACATGAACTATGTTGCTTGTGGCATATCAAAGAATAATTTCCAAAGATGATGTGTGGAGATCATTCTTACTTTAGAGATTAATGATATTACAATGACTATATGATTATTTTCTAAATTATCATGTAGGAAGAAATAACTCAAAGAGCCCACTGCATACTCTTGCTTCCCTTGAAATGCTTAAAATGTGCATATTTAGCTTTAAATAAAAAAATTACCAGTTTATTATTTAATTTCTACTACCTGAAAAATGAAATTCTATTTACAAACTGCTACTTTAGATTTCCACAGTGATCTAAAAATTCTTTAGGTCAAAATAAAGTCCTTTAACCTTTTCAGTGTCCTGCTATCTTTACTTTTCTATGAGTAAGCTGCATTTTTATAATGCAAAGTAATCACCCATGAATTGAAATTTAGATTAAACCATTTTTGTTTGGTAGCTCTTCAAGATGCCATCATGATTTTCAGTGGACTTGATCAATAAAATAAATCTATAACTCATATTTATGGCTTTGCAAAAATAACCCAAATATATAATAACTTAATAAAAAAGCAATGGATCTTTGTTTTCTAAAATTATGAGCTAAAATGCATTCAATGTTTTTTATTTCTTCTAAAATTCTAGTGAAAGTTCTAATACAAAAACATTCATTGAATGATAAAAAATAAAGTAATGTTGTCTGAAGTAAATAACAGATGTGTATCCTAAGATAATTCATAGTCTAGATTCAGTTAGACTTAATATTTTATAAGTTTTTTCTGGGAGTGTATTAAATTTTTAATCATGTGACACTATGTAGAAACAGGTACTTGTAGCATGAATTATTGTGACAAATTATTCAAGTAAAAGAATTGTTCTATATGTCATATCTGAGTTAACTATCTTAAAAAGTTATATTCTAATACTATCCAAGTCTGCTATGTCTAGCTATAAAAAGTATCAATATCTTACATAAGTTAATATTATATGACTCCACAGTATAGTTGGAATAAAATCTATGTGGCAGAGTCGGAATAAAATCTAAGCTGAGATATATATATTGGGAAATGAAGCATATGCTTATATGGAAGTGTAAAAATGTAAAGCTTTAGTTACATAGATATGAAAATGACTGACAAATTAACAAAAAAGAGACACAAAAGATATATTATAAATGTATATGTATATTAAATAGTTTAGGTTGATGCACACATCATTTTTTAAAATAGAATTTATGGTAACAGAAATTTACAGAATAAACTTTTTTTTAAGTACTTAAGATTTTATCTTTGTTATGTTATACCTAGGATTATTATATTTATTTGCCTCCTTCTACAGAGATATATTAAGAATGTGTTTGGGTTAAATGATTAAATATATGCCATATAAAGGTAATCTAAACAGTGCCTGTCTTCAAAGAGATTTACAGTGTCATCTCAGGATGACTACTAGATATAATCCCCCAGAATCATACTGTCACTATGATCTATTTTTGTTTTTTCATTGTTGTTGAAAGCATAGTTTGATCCAATGATCTGTTATATTTCTTCGCAATTGTTTAATATTTTAATGATTGAAGATGACTAGATGTAAAAGAAAGGAAAGAATGAATGTGTTGCTGCCATTTTCTTTTTTCCCCCAGGAATAAATTAAATTTTTTATTACATATTTTTATATAATTATGATTCATTGTTTCAGTATTAGAAAATCTGCTGAGATCACAATGACTGGAGATGTCACCTCAGCTTGTACCCTGTAGAATGAAGCAAACTCTCTGATCTTGAGGCTCTGTCTTATTTTTCATCCCAGATTTCATCAATCAGCTTCCAAATTGTAAGTTACTACCCCACCCTAAAACCTGCCTCCCATCCTCTCTATTTTTTTGTTTTGTTTTGTTTTGTTTTTCTTCCCTCCCACCCCCATCACTGTTTTTAACTCCTTTGGCACCTTTCTCCTCCTCCCTGCGTCTTAACTTCAGAAATTCCATTTTATTAGCGTCCATTAGTTTCTATAAGTATTTTGCTTTGCTGATTGATCTGCCATGTAAACATCTAATACCTGTCCTGGTCATTCTAACTTGTTCTGCCACATATAAGTTCTTCAAACTCCTTTGAATTTTGCTGTAAATGGCAATATTTCTGACTGATAACAAAGTGCTTCAAGCTGTCAGTTTCCTTGTTAGGAGAATCTATATCGACAGTGCCTATCACTGTGGATGGTATGGAATAGGTACTCCATAAATATGTTTTAAAAATATGCAGGGTGAAAAAAATAGAAAGTGTACCAAATATTTTTAAACACTCATGAGGGATAAAGGGAGAATATTCATTAAAATGTTTTGTAAAAGCTTTCATTCAATGCAATGGAAATGTATATTATCCAGTATTTCAAGTTTTATGTAGCAAGATTTCCTGTTTTTGAACATAGAATATTTAACCCCATTATTAAAAAAAATAAAAGGCAAAGGTACAATAAGAACACTTATTTTAAACCAAAAGCTATTTTAAAAGTTAAGGGAAAAATTACAAATAAAAATTATGAATAAACCATATTCTGTTTGACCCATGAAAAATTATTTAATTAAAAACTAAATTGTATTTTTTACTTTGCTTGACTCAGAGGGAGTTTTGCGGCTGTAAAATCTGAGAAATGACTTTTTCCTGTAGTGACTGAGTATCTTTTAGTATCCTTTCTACCAAATCCCATTTTATCTCTCCTTTATTTACTCTTTATCACAATAACATCAGTTCTCAGTCATGGCAAAGTGTATTTTTCAAACTCACTGGTGGCTGAAGCCACTATTTTCCCTTTCCAACTAAGTGTCAGGAGTTGAAGAATGGCAGTAGATTTCCCCCTTAATTTTCTGTTGCTTCTTTCTACACTGTGGAATCATATTGTAAGGGGCAGGATTCAGCAGACAGGATTCAGGCTGCAAAGAGGGGGTAAATCCTTAACCAAAATCCTTTCTCCTAATACCAGAGCCCCAACAGCAATATAAGTAGTTAATTGTCTCTCTTGCTTAGCAATTTGTGGTGTTTTTTTTTTTTTCCTATATTTGGGAACAAAATATGATTAAGTAGAAAAATATAAAATTTGGAGTCATTTAAAAATGTTTCAAGTTATTCACTAAAGTAATTATTCCTTTGGTGACATTCCAAAATCCTAGTCATCTATTTTCTCAGTCTAGTCATTTAAAATTGGCTTATTTAAAGAATGATGCTTGAAACAAAAACAAAGAAGTCTGGGAAGTGTATAAGATGTGTGTGTAAACTTAATTTGTATCTATATTTACCTTATAGTCCTCAAAATGTCATTTTCTGGATTTCTCTTAAATTTAATGTTATTCATATAAATAGGAATCTACTCAAAATATTCTTTTTTGAAATTAAAGTGACATATATTATTCGATATGTTTTACTGTCATAACATTTTAAACCTTTATTGCAGAAGTTTAGCTTTATCCATTGGGGAAAATACAAACAGTAAGTTACACTTTTTATAAAATATAAAGTTATTACAAAAATTTTGAGTTTCTCATCCGCCACATAAATACAACTTGTCAGAGTGTACTAGAAAATCTCAAAAATGTTAATTAGAATTTCACTTATAACTTTCCTTTAATGTTTAAACTTTACCAGAAAAAGTGAAAGGAATTCATGGAAATGGAAGCTGTGATATTTTGTACAGTAGGTTATTTAAATGAGTTTAGGGATATATTCAATTTTGATACTCTTATACTCTCCATTTTTCTTACTTGATCTGTGAAGGAAGAGTAAGAAAGAAACTGGCAAAGTAGAAGAGAAAATTTTGATTATCACACCATCAAAATTTCTTTTTCCCTTGATAGCCAGAAGCAATTTATATTGTCCATCTCAGATTTTTCACAGATATTTCTAGGCAATGGTTGTGCAGTTTCTTGTAAAGCTTTATTACTCACTTGAAGTTTTTCATTTTTCTCCCACATTTCTTGAAAGAAGAGTTCAAAATCTGAAGACTCTCACTAATTTTAACATTAGTAGATGACACAAGAAAAATGTTTATCTCTCATTTCCAGATTTATATTTGGACTTAAGTTAGTAAATTTAAACATTTATATAGTTACAAATTTAATGACTAAGAAAAATTATCTCAATAAATTGCTATTATATTTATTGCATTTTTCCTTTTTTTTTAATCTACTAACAACTTTTGTTTTAAATTTTCCCTTCTTTTATATGTATATGCTAGTGAAAGTATCTGAAAACACTGAGAGTTAAGTTTAAAAAAAAACTGAAAAATTAGCAAGAGTCTTCTGCAGTATAAATAATGATGGAACATATAATAGAAATATTGTAATGATTTGGAGCTAGGGAATATATAGGCTCTCTATATAAAATGTATTCTGAAAAATAAGTTTGGGAATTAAAGTAGATATTTTGATAAAAAATAGAATTGTTACTGAGGAGAATAAAAGTTTGCACAGAAATATTTTTCACAAGCCTAACCTTGTATAAACATTGAGCTCTAGGTTAAAATGTGTGAAGATATTGCCCTAACTGTAAATGGAAGAAAAAATATTTAGTTTTATATAGAAAATTTGCAAAAATGTTTACTCTATAGGATTTGACTTAACTGGGGAGGTAATTTTATTTATAATAATGCAATCTCAAAATTTAAATGATCACATAATTTCTAACATAAATTATCAGGTATCTCTGGTATTTTGTCAGTGGGTCTTGATCCATATTCCCCTAAAAGCCAAGCTTGAGGCAAGAATGAGGTGTTTGTTAGTAATTTATCATGGAGCTCATCTCAGGAATGACAAATGAGGAAAGAGAAAATGGGGGCAATGAGGGGAGAACAACCAACAGTCATTCCTGTGGACAATTGAGGGTCAATCCTTACATACAACTGAGATAGAATGTGCATAATAATATAATGGAATCAGAGGTGTGTTATTTTTTCTTTGTATCTGGTGCCTAATGATGCTCTACTCTTAGGCTCAACAAGTCACATTGCAAAAGAAGAGCTTTACAATGAATTAATATTTTAGACAAACTTTTAAATGAAGATGAGTTGGTGTTTGGTGTTATAGGTATTTTATAGCTATACTTAACTTCATCAGTATATACTTATTAATTGACTAGCCTGAGTTAATAATTAATGAATCATAAACATATGATGACAAAATTTTGTAAAACTAGAGACTATCCCCCATGCTCTATTTTGAAAATTTCACAGTTAACAATAGTACAAGGAGTGCCCTTATACCTTACTGCCCTTTGACCTTAATTCACCAATGGTTTGCCTCTTTTGTTGTAGCTCTTTTACCACACAGCCATTATTGTAACCTAGAAAATTAATTATCAATACAATGTAATCTATTTTGAAGGTCATAATTTTGATTTATGCAAATGTTCCAAAAGATGATCTTAGACATACTTTTATTGAGGACCCAATCAAAAAGCATAAACCTTTTTTTTTGTTGTTGCCATATATCTTCAAACTTCATTAATGTAGATGAATCCCCAACTTAAAAAAAAATGCATTGCATTTATATTTTGGAAGAGCCCAAATCAGTTATCTTATGGAATATGTCAAATTACCCTGATTTTTAACCCATAATAAAATTCAAGTGTTTTTGGAAATAATAAAACACAGGTGATTTGTATGCTTTATATTGTATCTTATCAGAAGGTTTATAATCTTAGCTTGCTCCATTACTAGTGAACCTGATTGGTCACTCAAATAAGATAACATCTGCAATATCTCTCCACTAGAAATATGTATTTTTCCAGCTTATAATTAATAGGTGAGAAATTTCCCTGTGATTTCTCCTTGTGTTTATGAGCATGTATCTTTATATCCTTTTCCCTAACAAACTTCCATGCAGTGATTTTAACATATATTGCTTATCCTTGCTGAAGCAGTTATCACTTTGGTTGGTATACTAATTTTCTAGTTTTAACATTGCTTTTAGGTTTATTATGCAAACACTCTTAAGCAAAATAGGTTTTCTCCCCTACATTTGCAGTATCATTGAGTACAATATTTTTTCATCCTGTTAAGAGCTGTGTAGGGGTTCACAATTTGTAGTTGCTGGCAAAGGCAGTAAAATCTGGGCGCTGAGAAAAAGACTTTCATAATATGCAGTACATCTGTAATATGACCCTCACGTTACAGAATGTCAAGCTGAGCAAACCCCAAATCTTTAAGGGGGTTTCTGTCAAATCTAACTTTCTCCTAGCACCAGATAATAATATTTTATCTTGGTCAGGAAACAAATCTCTCTTCTGCCTGGAGGGAACAAATACCTCTATCTTTCCAAAACAGTTTGCTATATAAATATCCCTAGAAATAATAGCCCTGAACAAAAGCTCTCAATACCTTTTTTCAGAGATGTACAAAATGTGAGTGACTCAAGGAGAATTTGTCTCCCAACATTATGATGTCTATGATCCATCCCCTTTATTTACTTTGGTACTCAATTTTCCCAAATTGTTCAAATTAGAACTGTCTCCTAAAAATGTCTATTTTTTTCTTCTGCTCATATTTCTCCCTCTAGCAATATTTTCTGATACATTAAGTTATTTTATAAAAGTATTCTTAATTTTCCTTTTCCAGATCTAGAGATGACTAGTTTTTTTTTTAAAGAAGTTTGATTCCTTTTAGTTAAAATACTATTCCAATAACAAAAATCCAGATGCTAAATAGTCTCATTCCTGTAGGAACATTTAGTGACAAACTCTTATGCTTCAATTGATTCTTCAAATTCAAATGTAACAACTCATACTTCTTCCACATTTCTCAGATGTTTACAACCTTTCTACTGTAGTAAATAATCTGATCCCTAAAATTCCCAAATACTTTTTTTTTGCTACTTTACCAAATAAATAAGTTTCATAATTGCTAGACCAATGTCTTAGAAAACAAAAAAAATCCCCTAATATATCAAGGTTCCCTTGTAGTTCTGTTTTGTCCTTCTGTTGCTATTATAAAAAAAAGCTTCACAAAAAATTTAGAAAGGCAATGTGAGAGTAACACCTAACCTTTGATCTATTGCATTATATCCATTATGATGCAATCTCTTAGGGTATTTTTTTTTTCTTTTGTGTCTTGTTTAATCCTTCTTGTATATATCTAGATGTCAATATCAAAGTGTGTTTGTTCCTTAATTGCACATCCTAGAATTCCTTTTATCAGCTATATATCCAATAGATTTATTGACTTAATAGAATTCCATTTAGTGGATAAATAGCATTATATATAATATATATATTAGGTATATTTTTATATTTAGGTATATATTATATATATATGTATTTGTTTTGCTTTACCAGTGACTTGTAAATAGTTTCATAAGGGGTGTTCAATATTTTGATATTTTAAATATTACTATATAAATAACGTGCCTATATTTATGCCATTAATATGAAGCTGTACTTTAAGGGTAAATTCCTCAAAATGGGGTAAGAGAGAAAATGCTTATATGACTTGATTAGATATTCAAAGATTAAGAGAACTCAAAAATAAATTGGTTGTTATGAAATGCAAGTGATTATTATTTGCTTTAAGGTATAATGTCATTTGGAAATTAAGTTTAAAAATATGTCTATTAGATAAATTTTGATAAATTTCACAAACATCTAAATCCAACTCATACTTGCTTATCTGCTTGTGCATAACTATAACAGCTGTATGCTATAATGAATTTATAAATTTTGATTGCACTGTGTTATTTAGATATGTATGCTTTATTTGACTAGTACAGGATATTTATGAATGTTAAGTGATACTATTAATTATGAAAATATAAATAGCCACTTTCACATAGACATCAGTAAGTTGTGAAAATATGCATCTTGTATATATTTGACATAATTTGATGCAAGCAAGTAGAATTTGCACAAGAAAATCAGTATAAAAATTAATTAAAAAGTAAAATTCTAATGTGGTCTTTACTTTCCTTTTCAAATATTTTTAGCAACTCCCCCTCTACAATACATAATGTATATTTTCTAGTTTTACATATATGTAGTTACATATGTGCAGTTTTATTCCATTGTATGGCAAAATATCAAATTATTTAGAAGATAAACAGCTTTTAAATTCTAACTTGTTAAAACCATACCAAACAAATTTATAATAGCTATATGTGTGCAATGCAATTTTCAATTACAAAATACATTCAAAGTCTTTCTAACAATTTACTTAGGGTATTCATTCCCAGAGATGACTAACAATGTATTTTATTATTAGAGCATTTTATGGTTTACAAAGCAACTTGTCAAGCATTACTTCATTTATGCTTCTCAAAAAACCTACAAGGTTATAAAATTGCATTTTGACTGTGTGGTTTCATTTTTGAATAAGTTTGATTTCTGAGTATGTGTAATCAAAATGTAATATTTGACAGTTTCATTTTTTGTAATATTCTTCCAAAACTGTGATAATCTGACAAAATTTAAATTGTATCACTACCTAAGAGACTGAAATTTTTATAGATAAAAGGAAGTTTATTTGATGAAAGAGCTGCATTGGTACAGTTCTCTTCCCTGGAAACCAGTGGTAAAAACCATCTAACATCCTGATTTCATTTTGATTACATTTTTAGGTAATTCAAAATAGTTTTTTAAATATAACTTTTTTAATTAATTTATTAACCTTGACTTACACAACCATATGTTATTCAGAAATATAGAATCTCACTTCTTCAGCTATATGCAACCACACCACACCCACCACAAATCAGCCATTATCCAGGCCTACTACCTTTGGTCTCCACCCTCATTCTCTCCCAATGGTAGCCCCAGTTTACAGCCAAATTTCTAGGGCTTGTTTTTGGTCTGGAATTATATACCTCTTTATTTTGTTTCTCTAAATTCTACATATGAACAAAAATATATGGCATTTGTCTTTCTTGTCTCACTTATTTGGCTGAGCATATCCCCCTCCAATTCTGTCCTAGTTGTAATGAATGACAAGAGTTGATTTTTTTTTCTATCACTGGCTAGTATTCCATTGTGTCCATACATATAAACATATCTCCTTAAGCCACTCATCTTCCCCAAAAAATACTAAGAACTTAAAGATCAATAAATTATCTATATCTCCTAAAAAATGGCACATTTTCAGTATTAGTATCTTAAAAGTATCTTGAATCTCAAACATCAAAAAATGTTGTTGCTCAAGAGGTTAAAATTGCTATATTACATCTTGAGGTATGAAATAAAATCAGTCAATATTTTTCGTTAGTAAGATAATGACCATTATCTTCAAAAGGATGATTATGTCATAGTACTTTCATATAATTTGCAAATACTATGCACTGGGATAGCTTAATATTCACTTATATGATGTCTATAAGAACAATTAAAATAATTCATTCTAAAGTTATGCTCAGGAAGTCATAATCTGATATATGGTAGCTTCCTAATTATGAATAAGTTTATAAAAGTAAAAACATGTTTTCTTATAATCTGATGTATTATAGGATATACATATACAATTTGTGTGCTTATTTATTTTTTGATAGAACATTTTTGTAAATGAAGATGAATGGATCAATCATAATGAGGAGATTGGAAATATTGAAAAAAAAAAGATTATAGTTAGGGAAGAAACATAGTCCTAGGATATAGAATAGGATGCACATTAAAAGTAAGGAGGTAAGGATCATATATCATAGCACATACTGACAAAATACTGTGGAATGAAGTGAGATGGTAAGACCAAATGAAAAAAATACTTATTTGGAACTACATCCCCCAATAGTTAATACACTGATTGATAAATGAAGTAGAAGAGTCATCTACATGTATCGAAAAATGTCAAATCTGAAAGCCAGAATGTGGCAGTAAAACAATATGTATACAAAGAAAAATTATAACACAGGTATCTGATAGTATGAATAATAAACAGGTCTTCTCAGATGACTAAAATCTACTGATTGAAATTCAGAAGATAGCAGTAGGTAGCAGAATCCTCAAAATGACAGTCAACAACATAAATTTTGAGTTTTGAAAAATGTTTTTTACTATTTTTAATTTTTATTTGCTGAGGGCAGAAAATAAACCAATTATAAAAGTAATAACAAGGTGGTTGTTGGATGACAGAAACTAAGAATTCTAGAATAAAAAAAGATTAAAACAGATGAATAATCCAAGAGGCACTGGCACATCAGAGGAGTTATATTTCAAGAAGTGAGATTCAGGTACAAGGTACTAATTTTATTTCAAGTGAAAAATGAGCTATATCAGAAGTAGACAAAGCATGTCATTTAGGCCAAATCTAACCTGCAGCCTGTTTTTGCATGTCACTAATCTACGACTGACTTTTATAATTTTAAAGGTTTATAAACACTCTCACGTAATACACATACAAACACTCCAGAAAACCAATATACAAAAATTTCCCCATGCTGCTAATGTGCTATTACTTACTGTTACTTTTACCACTATTTACTATTTGGCCTTTACTAAAATGAGCTGCTAATTGCTGAGCTAGATAAGCTACATAGTTGGTTTTAAAAACATGACTAAATTTGCAACTATACAAAGACAAATTTGGTGTCAAATGGCATTTTGTTTACCTAAAGAGCCTAAGAATTTCTTTTATCACTTCAAATATGTTAGTTGTAAACAGGAGAGCTCAGTAAATAGCACACTACCAGGAGCAACCGTGTGCATTCTGTTCACATGGTGCTGTAAGCAATGGTGCATGACAATCCTAACAATTATACTATAGGAGAGAACAAAGGGTTAAGTTTCTAAGTATCACCTTTACAAATATTACCTTTACAGGTAATATTTGATACATTTCTTTCATTTGACGCTTCTGATTCACTCCTATTATAGAGTTTCAAAACTCTGCCTCAATACCCTAAGTATTAATCCATAAGGATTATCTCCATGATACAATTTCCCCAAAGCTGTTCATCAGAATTGAATCATGCTTATAATTGTCTTATTTATTTTTTATAATCATTCATAGCAAGTCATTCACTTTATTAGCTAGCCAGCAAATACTTTTATACTTATACTAGGCTCTGTGCATTGTCTACTGAAAGTAAAATGATGAATAGCTTAGAGTGATTTTCCTCAGCTAGCTTCAATTTCATGGAAGAAGGATGGATAGAAGAAGTGAATGAAGAGACAGGAAATTCTGTGAAGATCAAACCAGACATAAGGAGAGATTAGATAGTTATTGTAGCTGAAAATGGTCAGGCGATACTTCTTTGAACTGACATTTGAATGGAAATGTAAATAGGTAGCAGCTATGGGGAAAGTATTCGTATTCTAAATAGAACATATACTGACTGCAGAAAAATCAGAAGATAAATAAGCTTGATATGTTCAAGGGACAGAAAAATGTTGTGGGTGGTATAGCATTTTTAACATGGGTCATGGGTCAGGAAACAGACCCAGAGCCACAGAGGCCTCCTCATGACCGACAAAATGCTTTCATCTGAAATGGAGGCAAAAAACATTGAATCTGAAATACAAACATTTCTAAATTAATTTTGATAACTACTAAATATATATATCAATTATATAAAATCTTAGAAATACTCAGTTTGGAAAATATTCTCAGCATAATCATATTCAGCAAACCCTTTCTCATTTTTTCAGGAAGAAGAGAATATAATGAATATTTTCCAAAGAGCTATCACGTTGCTGTTTATGATTAAGTATCTCAGAAATTTATCTGCCATATTACTATAGAATTTCTGAGAAAGAAAAAAAATCATTCCTAAAGCCCTGACTTTGGAAAACACTGAAGAAATGGTTGAAAATGGAGCAAGAGGGGCCTCCCTGGTGGTGCAGCAGATTGAGTGCTGCATCGGCTGCACAGCAGCACAAGTTTGATCCCCAGCCAGGGAGGGGACCCACATGGCTAGGCAGACCTCTTCTGCCTCGCCCGCTGCTCCCCTCAGCAGTGTGGTTCAGGCCATCTGCCTGTTCTGCTCCCTACTCTGTCTCTGGTGAATCCTCTCACCTCCTGTGCCTCTGGCCTGTACCCCTGCTCTTGGATGCATAAATAAAAAAACCTTAAAAAAAAAAAAAAAGGAAGAAAGAAAATGGAGCAATAAAGTAAGGGAGTCAGTGACTGCCGAAGCCTGAAGGAATTGTTTCCCCTCTAAAGCAGGTTGCCTGTGGTACAGCATTTCTGTTAAAAAACAGAAAATAAATGTGGAAAGAAATCCTTGAAGCAAATGTCATGAGCCTGTTCAAAAATGCTAACCAATTTTAAAGGCAGAATTTTTAGACGGAAGATTTCCATGCTCATTAATTTAAGCTCAATATTTTAAATAAGTCAAGCACTTATTACCAGTACATATAAAGAAAGACAATGTGAAGATCGTTAGACAAAAAAGAAAAATGACGCTACTCTGGCCACCTACCCTGACCCTAGAAGTCAGGTCTGTCTTTCTAACAGACGCTTGTTACTTTCCTCTATGGTGTTCACGGCTGCTGTGTGTCATAGGGAATGCCCTCAATTCTTTCCCAGGGGGAGCTTACAGAGTATTCTTGTGTCTCTCAGGTTCAATGTAAAAAATGGGACAAATGTGCTATGCTTATTACAACATTGTTTATGGTCCCTCACATGTCAGGCTTTCAGTTCTACTACTTGTATTCCTCCATTACCACAGGAGCAGAAAGCTGATTTATTTTTAAGGCCAAACCACTATGTGATAGTTTGATGCAAATACTGTATTTTAATTATGAAAAGAAAATATAGAAATAGTTCATTTCAAAGCATTTTATAGCAGGAAATTCCTGTAATATTTAAGTCTGGCTGACATAACATTATCAAATCAAGATCTAATCAATATTTCTGTATTAATACATTCATTGCAACTCTCAGTTGACTCCACATAAAACTTCTCTAAATCTCCAATTACAGGCTGATACTGCTTCTCTTTATCTTCTGAATAAAGCTAACATTAAAATTAATTTTTTATTCTTCATAGAGATCACATATCAAGATAAAATTATCATAATTAATATTTTTATAAAATGCATTTTTAAAATTAAAATATATTATGCATATATTTTCAAAAGATATTATGAATATAAGAACTAAAAGTCCTAAGGATGAATAATAGGAAAACCCAATATTTAAGAGGCAGAGGTAGGAGAACATGATGAGAAAAAGTGATTTCACAAAGATAAAATAGAAAAAAAAAACAAAAAACGAAGAGTGCTGTGGATAGCCTCATGAAAGAGTATTGAGGAAAAAGTTCGCTCATAGTGCCCACACTCTTATCCCATAGTGGGATAAGGAAGGAAACAAATCTAACCTTTAATATCTTTGTTTTTCATTTAATAATTTATTGAGGTGGTTTTTAAAAATATTTATTCATGCATACAAGAATGGGGTATAGGCCAGAGGTGTGGGGGGGGGGGTGGAGGATTCACTAGAGACAGAGTGGGGAGAACAGGCAGACTGACTGAAATGCACTGCTGAGGGGAGCAGTGGGTGAGGCAGGAGAGGTCTGCTGTGACATGTGGGTCACCACCCTGGCAGGGATTGAACTCATACTGCAGTGGCTGCAGATGCTTTATAGTGCAGTACTCAACCCCTTGCACCACAAGGGAGGCCTCTTTTCGAGGTGATATTAATGTAACATATAATTAAACATTTTAAAGTGAAAATTCAATGGCATTATCTCTATCTTTGAGTCACTGAGAGAAGTGACATTAAAGGTTTTCCCACTCTAGCAATAGAAGTGAAACAGAACCTGAGCTATTCTCACTGAATTTCTATTTGGACATTTTCCTGTAGGTTTTATAATTTACCTTTCTAAAGACAGGTGATATCCTAAAGATCAAGCTTGCTAAGATTTTCTTTTTTGAAGGTAGGGTCCAAGTAAACCATCATGTCTTCTTTTCCTTCCTCCTAAAAAAAGGAGATTTATTCTTAGGACATTTAGTTCTTATGTCTTCTCTTCTGAAAATGTTTACAATCTATTTTAACTTCAAAGTTTACTTTATGAAAACTTTAATTATTATATAATTTAACTGTGTGTTAAATAGATGAGAATTATGATTGATGAGAATTATGAATTGGAGGAACAAATACCCTTCTCAAAATTTGTCCATGATAGAAAAATCTACCTACTGCATAGTGCTTTAGATAAAATTAAATCTCAAACTTGATGTCAACAACCCGTTATATTAGTCTTCTTTTAAATACCCAGTTTTTCTATAACCATCTAGCTTTTAAACAAGGTTTGACAGATAATATACAGGACAGCTAGTTATATTTGAATTTCAGATTTAAAAATCTACTTATGTTCTAAATATCACATGGCTACTTACACTATATACTTATATACATTATTTATTATTTGAACTTCAAATGTAACTTAGTATCACATATTTTAATGTACTAAATGTAGCAATTTTAATTAAATAGACATGTCTCCCAAGTATACAGGTGACCCAAATTAAAAGGGCAAGATATTACTTCATACTTGTGAGAATGGCTAGTATCAAAATACAAGAAACAACAGCAAGTGTGGGGAGGAAAGGATGTTTTTTATGCACTGTTGGTAGGAATGTAAACTGGTATAGTCACTAAGAAAAATGGTATTGGCATTTCTCAAAAAATGAAAAATGGAAACACTATATGATCCAGCTATTTTACTTCTGGGTGTTTATCCAAACAATACAAAAACACCCATTCAAAAAGTTATATGCACTCCTATATTCCCTGCACTATTATTGATAATAATCAAGATTTGGAAACAACCTAAATATTCACTGATAAATGAATAGATAAAGTGTAACATGTATATACAAAATAAAACTACTCATGTATAAAAACAATAAAATAATGTCATTTGTGATAACTACAGGGTAGTATGCTAAATGGAATAGTCAAGTAAAAAAAAACAGTATGATTTCACTAAATGTACAAATAAAGTAACGTAAAACAAAATCACTCAGATTGTAAGAACAAATGGTGATTACCAGAGGGACGGGAAGATAAATGGTAGACAAATCAGATATAAAGGGGTCACTTATATTGTTAGGATAGACACGAGACTTCAGTGGTTATCATTACGTGTGGATACAGTATTATCATGCTGTACATTTGAAACATATATCTTTGAGCAATATTATTTCAATTAAAAATAAAAATAAACAAAACTGAACATTAAACTAGTCCGATCATTGTTTTGGTTTAATTTCCTTCATTGTCTTCACAGAAGAGATCCTTCTCCTGACTCTTTTTTGCCTTTTTAAGAAAACTGATGCAGGCTTCTGATAATGGATTCCATTTTTTTCTAAAGTGGTTTTCTGTTACTCATGCTCTCTAATTATTAGAAAGAATGGACTTTTCTTATCCCAAGAATCTCTGATTTCTATGTTTGAATGGAAGAAAAGTTTTTTCCCAAAGGAAATTTTTCAGTAAGACAAATTAATGGTGCAAAATGAGGCCTTCCACACTTAAATGTTTTGAGTTTTTCCTGTGACCAGTTTAGTTTAATGAATGCATTTGGGAGTACAAGTGTGGCCTCTTATGCTTTACTTGCAAATACTTAACATTTGAATTTCACTTGTTCTTTTGTTCTTTTATTTCCTCATTAGTTTTAAAGCCAGAGAGGAGAACATGAGTGTGAATAATTATTGTTGCTAAAAACCAAACAACATATTGACACCACACTCTCCTCTGCTTTTCCCCAAGTCCTAGTCATATTAATTAATGTTGTTTAAATCTAGAGTCTGAGTCATTTGTGAGTAAATTTCAGTCTATCTTCCAGAGGATATGTAAAATCTAAAAGTATGGGTCTCTGAATATGTTTCTGTATGACAGTTTAGTTTCAAAAGTATTCAAATGATTCAGAGATATCCAAATTGTTCAGAACCATGGATACTATTTACTTCTTTCCCAGAGTGTCTTCTTCATTCAGTTCTAACCAAAATTAATGAAACATTTTTCTCTTCCTTGCATCTCTTCAGTTTTATCTTTTTTATTGACTTAATGATAATTTCAAAAAATGCTTAGTATGCTGTTCAAAAATATACCACAAATAACTAAGGATATACTCCAACTCCTTCTACTGGGAACAAATATTTTTATAATTTTGCTTATATTTTCATCTCATTTCTTTATTGAAATTCTTCTCATTTTAATTACTAATTCATATTTATTATATATTATACATTATTATGAAATAAAGTATGCTGTTCTTGAATTTTCAAATGTTGTCAACTGAGAAAAGGTTTCCTGATTCTTAAAATGTATACGAATTAGGTAAGGTTTGCCATGGTCATAACACATTATCAAAATAAATATAGCAAATTTTCATTATTTATCTTATATATAATAATGTAATTCTCCTTTATGAAGCACATGCTCTTATATATGTAGAAGAATGTTTATGACATTATTATGCATAATGGTCCATATCTGAAAATAACCCAACTTTATCCACAATAAAATGGATAAACTAGTATGTCTACTCAGGTGAACACTATACAACAGTGAAAAACTGGCTACATGTAACAACTTTGATAAACTCCAAAGCATAATACTGAGCTTATTGGCAAGGATATCTGTTTAAGGTTTCCTTGTTTAATAGATAAATAGATAATTTCAATAGATAAAACTAACTATAGTGTTGAATTCTTCATTTAGGGTTCTTGGGGTTGCTATGTTCTAGTCAAACTGCCAAGTGCTTAATAAATAAAAGGTCCAAGGACCTGTTCACTTACATTTTCCATTCTATTTTACCTACGAACTATCCCATGTGCTGCTACTCTAAGTAGAGTCTTCTCTGTCTTGATAGCTAATCCTGCTTGTCTCTAGAATTTGTTATGTACAAGTAGTTTTTCTTGGTTTTGTTTGTTTTCAGTCTCAGTTGGACATCTTTTCTTAGCCCTCCGATGGAATCTTGTGCTTTCTTTCATCGTAGTATTTCTCTCAATGGATTGCAATGTTTAATGGTCTATTTTTAGAGCCATGTATTTTATCCAAATGTTTACCTGGATTTTGTTGTTCTGTTTTGCTCATGTTTGATCTAGTATATCTTAAGTTTGAAATCTTCCCTCTCTCTAATATAAATGTAGGTAATATATATGAAATATTTATGAGATTAAAAATCCCTACATTAGGTAACAAAATCAATGTGACTAAATGAAAGAGGGCTTCTATAATATCAATAAAAATATATAATATCAATAAAAAAAGTATTCATTAAATTTCAAAAGTTATCTTACAAATTGTTTTTTGCTAAAAGTATACAGACTCAAGAGACAACCTGCTATTGAATCTTTTTCATGGTTTTGCATGGAGAAGGAAATTTGAATCTTTACATTTTAATAATGAACCTATAGTAACTGTATGACAGAATTTTAAAAAATATGACATAGCGTTTGATTTCTGAAAATTCTCTTATGGTTACTGAACATCAAGGATTTATCTAAAATATCATTACAGTATCCTATGTCAAATGCTCTTGTACAGAAAAACAAAATTGTAAGTGTGCCGAAGATGATCATCTTCTAGATTACATTTTAATCTAGGTAATGGAAAGCTACTTAATTTTCTTGGAGCAGTCAATTATTAAAAATCATCCATTTATCCTTCTATCTGAAATCAGGCACCTGTTGTCCCTACTTTATAAAAAGCTGCTTTGTTTCACTTTGTTACTCATTGCTACACACTTTGATGGAAAATTATCTGATCTTGTGTTTCACTTGAGAGAGTCACATTTTTAGAGTATAATTAAATCCAACATGAGATGAAAGAAAAGCATTTCCCTTGAGAAAACATTTAAAAGCCAAGTTTGCTCATTTAAAATATTTTTCTTGTTATTTATCAATGGTGCAATGTTCTCTGTAGATGATTATATTTGACCCACTAGAATTTACCACCATGTTAGTAATACATGAATTTGTAAAGACTTCTTTTCAATGCTCTCCAACTCTTTATAAAGGGCTGTCATTTTTTAATGGCTGAGATCCCTTGTCAAGTTACAAGGCCACTTTTATATTTAACTTGCTTCCTCAGGGTATATTATTCTATGTTTCTAAAAACTCAGTATGAATGTCAAAGATGTTATTCAGTGCACAGTGCCATGTATTATGTATGAGCATGCCCATTTACAACTGTTAGACCATGGAAGAGAGAATCTAACCAGATGTAGTTTGATGAAGTCACCAAATATGATTTGTTTGAGATGAAGTTTATGTGATGAGCAGAGAAGAGTTGAGGTTAGAAAGCAGAGAAATAATCATGGAAGAATACTGGAGAGATCATAGCATGTATGAAACCTTATCCTAAATCTGAATTTTTTTTTCAGCACAATCTTTTCTCTAGTGTTTAGTTCTCACAGAGATATACCTTCCTCCTTTATGAAATTATATTCTGCTGCTCACTTTATATGTCAGTGAGAGTTTTTTAGATATAGAAAAGTGAGCACAGTATTTTTATAATCTTAATGAGGTGGAGTTGGCTAGATAATTAGTAAATTTATTCAATAACTAAAATTTTTTATTGCAAACTTAAATCTATTGAGTTACTGATCCTATCATAAATTTAGTCCTGTATTTTGAAAACTCCTTTTTACTTCAGGAGTTAGATTTAATGTTCATAGACTCATATTCAATTATGTTTTTATATTAAAAAATCTCTGTAACACCTAGTAATGTATTGAAATACCAAAATATTTCACAAGCATTCTTCTTTTTCTCCATTCCCTGGTATAGTTCCTCTTTATTTAGAATTTACTGATTTGGAGCCTCTCTGATAGCACAAAGGGTTAAGCACCACACTTTGAAGCATCTGCAGCCACTGCACCACAAGTTTGATCTCCAGCCAGAGAGGTGACCCACGTGGTATTACAGACCTCTGTTGTCTGCCCGCTGCTCCCCTCAGCAGTGTATTTCAGTCAATCTACCTGTTATGTTACCCACTCTGTCTCTAGTGAATCCTCACTGTTCACTCACCCCCCTCACCTCTGGCCTGTACCCAGTTCTTGTATGCATAAATAATCTTTAAAAAAAAAAGAATTTACTGATTTTACTAAGAAAAATAGAAAAGATATTTGAGAAAAAGCAATAGCCAATGCTCAGTTTTGGGAGTTCAAAGTAAGCTCAGGAAACACAAGAAAGAAATGATAGTGTGCTCATTTGCCAGTTGGCCATGGCAAAATATGATGGTCTGGGTGACTTAAACAACAAAATTTATTTTTACAGTTTTAGAGGCTGAAAGCTTGAGATTAAGTGCTGGCAATTTTGTTCATCCTTGAGATTTCTCTGCTTGACTTATAGACAACCACATTCTTGCTCTGTCCTTGCTTGGCCTTTTCTGTGCCAGAATCTCTGGTGTCTCTGTGTGTACAAATCTCCTCCTTTGATAAGAATACCTTTCAAATTGGATTACAGTCACTCATAAGACCTCATTTAACCTTAATTGCTTCTTTAAAGGTCCTGTCTCCAAATGCAGTCACATTCCTCAGAAGCAGGGGTTAGAACTTCAGCATATGTACTTAGTGAGAACACAAGTGAGCCTATAAAAATTAGTGTTGAAAGAAAACACTATGTCAGCATCCTTGAGGACAATCCCAGCTTAAACAATAAAGTTGAAGGTCTTCCATTCCTGAAATTCTCTAGTCTAAGGAAGTATGTGAGTTCCCAGGGATGAAAGATGGAACCAATAGGTTGGTGCTACAGAGATCAATTACCTTTATGGCTTAGAAGGACCTCTTCTCTTGTCCCTAGGTTAGCATGAAATGAGGTTCAAAATGCCCAATAAAGTTAGGGAAAACTTAAAATGAAAGGATTACAGCCTGTTTCCCAGCTGGAGATCCAGGGAACAATACAACCATTGATAAAACCATGGGCCAAACTTTGGTTAGACACTCACATAACAGTGACGCTAACAATTCTCTAGGCAGAAGTGTCTGCGGCAGCCACACAGAAACGTCTGCTCCCAAATCACTGTCAGTCATTTCCTTTTGCTCTAAATAAAGGCCAAAAGATCAGCTAGAGAAGGTGACCTATGGCATAACATAATGATCCAGGAGCAAATGGAATACGAGAGTGGGTTGTCTTGTAAATGCGTGACTACTTTTTCTTGTGACAGTATACAAAGAATCACACTCCTACAGATTCCAAAATGTGTATACTCTGATTAAAAAATAGCCAGATATGAAACTGTGAAGGAGCAAGTTAGAAACCATCAGTTAGTAACAGGGTGCCCCAAGCTCCAAATCCATTTATCAGCCTGAGTGAGAAACAATGACAGAGCAGGAGGGTGTCCCTCCAACCAAGTCAATTAAAAATGGAATGTTCAGAACTGCAGCATAATAGCACAATTGCAATGGACCAAAGTTGGTTTCAGAAAAAAGACTGGGTAAAGTGGGAAAACTCAGTGGGCCTTCATGGCCTAGGAAACCACTAAGGGCCTAGTCAATCAACAAGAGACACAACATGAAGATACCAAGCAACCAAACCTGCACTCCTTGCCCACTGTACTTATATAAACACCTGCTTCTCATCAGCTAACCACTTGGGACCCCTCTTACTCAGGGAGATTTCCTGTCCTTCCTCATATCCATCAAATAATATCTTGCTTTTCTGTAACTTTGGTCTCAGTGTTGATATCCTTGTCGAAGACAAGAACCAAGAAAGAGCCCACCTGGGGTCCTTAGACTACAGGTTTGCTCCCCAAAACCTTATTTGAATTGTATGTCTTGCAAATTGTATGGTCTAGCAACAGAAGATAGCTGTAGGTGCTTTCCCAATAAACAGTGGCAGGAAAATTTTCATACACCTGAAATGTCTGAAAAAACACTATACTCTGGGCCTTCTTGGAGGCACAAGGAATTAAGCACCACACTATGAGGCATTCACAGCCACTGCAGCATGAGTTTGATTCCCGGCCAAGGAGGTGACCCACATGGCACAGCAGAACTTTCCTGCCTTGCCCACTGCTACCTTCAGCAGTGTATTTCAGTCCATATGCCTGCTCTGCTCCCCACTCTGTCTCTGGTGAATCCTCTCACCCCCACACCTCTAGTCTGTACCCCAGTTCTTGTATGCATAAATAAATCTTTTTTAAAAAAGCACTGTATATAATTTCCTTTCAAGAGTCTAGAAATTAAGTAACCCACCAGGTAAAGTGACAGCTTCAAGAAGAGATTGAGATATTCAAAAAATAGAGTATTTTTTTTTACATTTGTAAATTGACTATTTGTTTTTACCTGGTATATCTTTTTAAAAAGTTTATTAAAGTATGCCTGTTTTTGTTATTTAGGTATGAAATACTTTTTATGATAGTTACATTTCCCTTTCAGCAGGGTAAATAATAAAATGATACAACTACAAAGTTTCAAAGTCTCTACTTTGCAGGATATACATAAATTTTTACGGAATGTAAATTACTAGTATCACTAAAATAGACAATGGTGAAAGATGTAATTTTCTGTCCAGAGCAGGCAAATGTTTCATGTGTCACACTTTAACAGGAGGATACTAAGGATATAGTGTGTGTGTGTGTGTGTGTATTTCTTTTATTGAGTAGAGTAATGCATATTTGATGGGTAGGTTTCAGGTAAAGAGAAGATCCAGATAACCTTGATCTCAGAAGAAAACCAAGTACATCCTGAACTTTCCCCCTTTCTGTCTTGCTTAGGTACTTTCCTTCCAAATGGCACAGATCATAAAAACTGTCAGCAGCATGTACCTGAATAATGCATCAAGAGAGTAGAAGTTACTAAAAGGAAAGATAAAAACCCCAGACTGCTGATACAGCAATACCACCTACCATTACTGAGAGTGTCAGCTTATGATAGAGTTTATTGGTAGTTTCTGTTACTTATGTGAAGCAGTACATAATTCATGAGGAAATATTCTTGCTTATTTATATCACACAATAAAATGAAATAATCTGGACCACAGGGCCAGAAACCAAAGGAATACTTATTATATCAGTTTCATAATTTTTCACAAATTTAACATGTTTTAGTCTCAGTTTTATCATATATAAAATATGGAAAATGCTATTTTCATAATCACACTTTTCTTATTATTAATTGTTCTCAGAATATCATCATTTTCTTAATAAAATACACCTTTATGGGTTTTAGAGCTGACATTCTGATGAGGTTTTAATATAATAAAAACTATGTTCAAAGATGAGAAGTCTTGTGACTGTAGTAGTTTATACTTTGATATTTTAGGTGCATTTCTATATTATTAACTGAGAATTGAAGCTTAGTTAAGCAGTATAATCTAAATATATAAATTCACATCAGTATATTATTTTAACATACAAACTTGTTTAGACAAGATACTTAATAACATTTGCTTATCAACTCCTAGGAATATGTTAATAAGAATCTAAAGATAAAATCCTCAGCTAAAAATAAAAGATGGACAAACATTTAGAGTCACCTGAATAAAAATAAATATTATGTTTTCAGAAAAAAGAAGGATGTGGGAACTAAATGATTGTTTCTTTTTCAACTTTTCTTTGAGGACTGCTATATAAAATATGTAGAGTAGTGTAACTTTGACATATGTATGATTATTTTTCATTACAGAGCACTAGTTCAGTGAACCAAACCCGAAAAAATATTTTCCAAATTTATGCAGTGGTATTGTATTCTGAGTAGAATTTTAGTCCCTAGAACTCAGGGACTTACGTCTTATTAATAGATTTAAGCAGAATTTATTACTTGACCATCAAACCTCTGAAATATTCACATTTAAGTAAACATTTTTGATTTGTGTTAACAATTAAATTAGAATGAAATCCAATTAAAGTTCTATTAGCAACTTAAAGATTCAGATTTGCAGAATGTACAGTGAATTTTAATCTTCTTTTAGTGATTGATGTGCATGTTCAGAATATTAAGCTTTTGCATGTTCCTAATAGCATTTTCATTTTCACATGCAGTGCACATGCTGAGTTAGTCGATGCCTTCTAATAAGTCTTATTCTAATAAAGCAACCTGAAGCTGATAATTGATGTTATTATCAACAAACAAAATAAATCAATCTAAGTGATCTCACAATTCCTTTTCTCTTCACTTAATATAGTCATGATAAAATATTCTGATGTGCTCCACAAAGCATTTTTAGTGTGTGAGCTGCTTTCTCTATGACTACAGTGAATATTAATATTTTGTAAAAAAATAACAAGTTGGTATTTTACTTAGAGATATATTTTATATAAGAAAGAAAGGATTCAAACTAAAGAATAAACAGATTTATTTGAATGGAAAAAGAAAAGTAATTCTGTTTTTATGCCAAATAACATAAGCTTTCTAGGATGCAAGCTTCAAATGCTGTTCTCAAGAAAAATTCTTCTTAAATGTGACCAAGTAATATTGGACTGTATTAATATATTGCAACTACATTTTCAAATAAGCCAAACAAATGAGATGATGTATGGTCAGATCACATATGAAATATCTGAAATCAAGACTACATCAAAATTCAAGCTGTGTGGTTGTGGATTGTTGTGCAGCATTTTGTGGTCCATGGGTGGAAGCAGAGTAGTGAATGGCATAGGTGAATTTTATGCTGTGAAACAAAAATGCCCATTTTGAGAATAGTATCAGGGCTGTGGTGATTCCTTTAGTTTAGGCACAGAAATCAATGTATGGCATGTGGGATACTCCTGAGAAGTTTCTGATATCAAGACATAAAACAATCCTACACCAAGGTGATAAAACCTAAGAATGAGTGCTGCTCAAGGGAACAGTGAGGTTCTCAGAATCAGCAAACAAGAAAATATGCCCTCAGGAATTAAATGTGATTCAAGGAGAACTCTAGTACTAAGAGAGGAAAGCATAATGTCGGTATAAGGGAGGTGAGAAAGGGAAGAAACTAAGGTTGAGGGAAAAAAGCTTCAAAGACTGGGTAAAAAGTGACATAGAAAAGGAGACCCCTTCTGACCGATCATCCCACTTCTGATAATTCTGTGATAGTTACTAATACCAGCCTCCCTCCTCTCTGGGAGTCTACTCCTTTAGTTAAGCATTCATATATACTAAGTATGTGAATTTGTCATATCTTTACTTTTATGAAGATTCATAAAATTTTCATGGGAAGAGAAATTTGGTGGGGTCCAGGGATAGAATTTAGAAATATTAAAGAATCATAAAGATTTTTGATCTAGGCTTCATTTTTAAATATTCTGAGTAGAAAATAAAACTAATTTAAGTAATTAAACCTGGTATATGCTTTTATACAGCTGTTAATTTTATATAGTTATTAATACTGACTTTGATGTTAATTAGTTCACTTGAAATGTTAAAGATAACAAAAAATGGAAATATAAATTTCTAAATATTACAATAAAAGTTACAAATATTAAAAAAATGAATACCAATATCCCAGCATTTTGAATACTGAGAGTATTTTCCAAATTCACTTTTATATCACAAAAGTGAAAACTACAGTTTTATGTGTTTAGAAAAAGAGGGAATTTATTACTTTTATAAGGTATACAGAATTTGGTTCATCATAAATTCATTCAAAATGAAACAAGGATATCTGAAATGCATCTACTTAGAATTCAAATCAATATTTGACATAATTCAAAAGATATACAGATGGCAAATATGCTTAGGAAAATATGTTCCACATCACTTGTTATCAGAGAAATGCGAATTAAAGTGAGATAACTCTACACAACTATTAAAATAGCCAATACTCAGAACATTGGAAACATCAAACTGGGGAGGATATGGAACATGAACTCTCATTCATTGCTGGTAGGAATGCCACTTTGCAAGACAGGTGATTTCTTAACAAAACTAAACATACCCTTTTTGCATCATCTTGTAATCATGCTCTTTGATACTGACACAAAGTAGTTTAAAACTATGTCCATATGAAAACCTAGATAAGAGTATTTGTAGCATATTTACTCATAATGGCCAAAACTTGGAGACAATCAAGATGTCCTTAAGTAGGTTAATGAATTAATGAAGTGTGATACATTCAGGCAATGGACTATGATTCACGCTAAAAAGAGATGTGCTAGCAAGTAATAAAAAGACTTGGAGGAAACTTAAGTGATTACTACTAAATGGAAGAAGCAAATCTCAAAAGATTACACATTGGATGATTTCAACTATATAAATTTCTAAAAAAGCAGAACTATTGAAAGAGTAAAATGATCCAACGCTATCAGAGGCTGAGGAAATAGGGGATAAATAGGCCGAGTACAGGATTTTAAGGAGAGTGAAAATACTCTGTGTAATGGCCAGTAAGTCCCATTATCTATTTGCCTAAGCACAGAGAATGTACAATACCAAAGTGAACTTCACTGTAAACTCTGCAGTCTGGGTGATTTTGATGTGTCACTATAGATTCACCTTTGGTTACAAAAAGATGTATGGAGCTCCTCTGGTGGTATAGAGTTAAGTCTCAGCACTATTCCTGTGGAAGCCTGACTTCGATCCAAGGCCAGGGAGCTGACCCACATGGCACAGCAGACCTCTCCTGTCTCCCCTTCAGCAGTGTATTTCAGTAGATTCACCTGTTATGCTCCCCACTCTGTCTCTGGTGAATCCTCTTACGCCTGCACCTCTGGCCTATGCCCCAGTTCTTGTATGCATAAATAAATAAATCTTAAAAAAAGAAAAGTATCATTGATGAATGATGTACATAATGGAAGAGCTATGCCCATATGGGAGCAGAGGTTATAAGGGAAATGATTCTACCATCCTCTCAATTTTGTTGTAAGTCTAAAACTCCTCTAAAAAAATCTTAAAGAATACAAAGCAAATTATGAAGCAAACCAAAAATAGATTTCTTTCTCCCTAAATCTGGTTTTCTTTCCTTCTATAATTCCTTTTATAGCTCAGTAGAACTCACCGAATTTACTTTCTAACTTCCAATTTACCTTACTATAAGTTAAAAAATTGCTTCAGAAAATATAAAACAAAATCACCTCCAAATATATGACTATAAATACATAGTATATACAAAAGAACATATATTTACATATATAGTTAGAGATAGTTATGGTAAATAATAAACTAATGGCTGTTCTAATTGGAATAAGCTGTCTAATGTTGACCTGTAATTACTGACTTGAGAATGTGTTATTTCAGTTAAGTTTACAGCATGACTAATTCCTATTGGAGGAAAAAAATGAGTTGATACACACTAATGAATTTCTCATTTGTGTAATATTAGAAAATATTAAGTATGCAGCTACCTGTATGGGGGAAAAGATTAATAATAAAATAGGTTTTGGCTTTATATTTTACAGCTGACTACATATAATACCACTGTAGTATTTAAAGTTGAATTTTTCTTATGCTATTATTGGTAGAGTTTCAGACAGCTGTGATTGTGAATTTTTGGTTTAATAATGCTAATTCAACAGTAACAATGGTCTGTGTCACTATGTTAACAAAGACTTTTTGCAGAACTTAGAAGACAACACACACAGAAATTTTTCAATGATGCAGATTTTGCAAAATCTTGAAATGTAAGTAAAATTGCATCAGACCAACACAATGCAGGTGTCTCAGGGCTAGGATATGGCTTGACATTCTGATCAACTACTTGTCATAGATGATGTCATTTTCCTTACAAGTTAATTATTGATGTCCCTAAGGCTTTTTCCAAAAGAGAAGCCTATATTTTTCAGGGAGGAATGAAAGGATCTTTGTCATGAAAATATCTACAATTAGTGCTAGATATCATAATGTGTCCCACCTTCATTAAAAGACTTTATTATAATCATTTCCAATTATCAGGAGAGTTCATGTCCAGTTTCTTGTTTGCTTAAGGGATAAAATTGACAGAGTCCTAAGATGCTAACAAATTAATATGGGGATAGAGATTTTTATTTTAAATATATATTTTTAAAGATTTATTTATTTATGCTAACAAGCACTGGGGTACAGGCCAGAGGTACGGAGGGTGAGAGAAGCCACCCGACAGAATGGGGAACAGAATAGGCAGATCAACCGAAATACACTGCTGAGGGGAGCAGCGGGTCAGGCAGGAAAGGTCTGCTGCCACATGTGGGTCACCTCCCCAGCCGGGAGCAGGGATCGAACTCATGCTGCAGTGGCTGCTGTTTGTTTCATAGTGCGTTGCTTAACCCACTGTGCCATCAGGGAGGGCCCTATTTTAAATATTTTTAAACCACTTATAGAAAAATTTAATTCAATAAATTTAAAAAATGAAAATATGATTTCTAGTATTTCCAGCAGTACAGGACATGCTTCTTCTCTTAAACCAACATGCCCACAATGTGAAACCCCTAATTTTGAATAAAATATTATGATGTTGGAGAAAGGATATATAGCAGAAAAGGAACACAAGGCATGGCCTGGATCAATAAATATAAACATAATTATGTTTTGGAATTTTAACCTATATTTGATATACAACTAGGGAAGTAACACACATATGCCTATTAATAAGAATCAAATAGATCAAACACTGAACAATGGGGAAAAAAACCCAACTTCTCTGCCACACTCCTGTAGACTCTACCCAGAGGTAAAACAAAGCCTCTTCTCCTGAGATCCCTTCCTACATATGATCTAAGCTGCTATTTCTAACACAATGGGAATCAATTGCCTTCATTTCTTTAGAGCTATTCACAGTTTAAAGTTTAAGTTTCTCAGCTCCATCAGTCTTGGCTCTAACAATCCTTTTGTTTCCATTATTTTTCTTAAGTTGGGTTTGAGAAGAGAATCATCAATATACGATCAATCACCATTGTCAGGAAAACAAGAAATCTCACACTCAACATATTGTTCAGTATAAGTTACTGGTTTATAATATCTTTCCTACCTATTGAATAAGTGAGTATGATTTTACATTTATTCAAATTGAATTTCCTTCAGTAGACCTTTAAAGTTTCCTCCAAATTGATTCACTGTTTTCAGATGATTTTACCACTAGGTCATTAGTCTTTTGAAACTATTTTAAATTGAACAATTTATCCCATTATATTCCCCAGATCATTCTTTTGTATTTGTGTGTAATATATTTTTTCAAAGGCAATATCATAATGAAATTTCTATGAAAATTATTCTATTATTTAGTGCAGTTGTCTTCCTCTGCCGGTGATGATTTTAATTTTTCTTGATGTTTAACAGAATGAAGAAATAAACCTACTTCCTTGAAAGAACTAATATCAACATTTAACATGAAAAAGGTTGACAATACTATGGAAACTATTTTTATATTCTCTACTCAGAATAAGTTTATATTTTTATTTACCAAATATCTGTAGTATCTATTATGTGTCATCATTCTCAGTTATTGTTCACATCAAAAATAGAAATTATATCTCTGATTGTCTATGTCTTGTATTTTAGTGAAAAAGGTTAATGATCAATAAACAACGATCAATATAAAATGAAGTGATGTTTATTTCATTTGTTTTCTTTGGGGAAGGTAAAAAAAGACAAAAGACTATAGCTGCTTGATTGACTCCTGAACTGGAACTTGGAGCAACTGGAGGCTTCTCATCCTCCTCTTATAGAAATGTACATTCCCAAAAGCTGCTCCAAAGAGTATTACCTTGAATATGTGCTATGTTGGTTGGCTATTTTGGTTGCATACCCAACTAAATATAACTAAATTCTCTATAAAACTCTTGAGATTTGGCAGGGAGCAGGAGTGCAGAAAAATGCTCATCTTTAAGCATCCCAAAACAATGCCTTGCAAGTAAATTACCTTATTCCTTAACACCTGCCACTTTTGAGTAGTCTGCCTCTTTCTTTGGTTTTTGTCTTCTGTGTCTGGAGGTCTGTTTCAAATTACACCTGAGTTGTACCCCAGCAGCATGATGTGCTTCTTTATCTAGTGTGCTCATGCTTGTGAGAAGTTGACATTTGAGGAAATACCTAATGAAGATGAGGAAAGGAAGATCTAGGATAAGAGATTTCTAGACAGAAATAAAACAACCCAGGTAATACAAGTTCCTCAGGCGGGAGTATATCAGATTGGTTCAGAAAGCAATCAAGTTCACTGTAACTGGAATGGATGAAGAACAAGAAGTATGAGTAGGTAACACATGATATTTGAGAGCCAAAAAATGAGACCAGATTTTTTTTAAAGACTAAATATGGTCCATGGACCCTTGCTTCAAATAACAGTCAATGTGTGTTGGCAATGAGACTGAAGTGCACTAACTAGAACCACTAGAATGAGCATTTATAGACGTTTCACTCTCCATCTTTCTTGTGTGTTTCACTCTGGTTGTCAGCATCATTGTCACAGGCTGAGTTCCTCTACAGCTCCATTGGTAGAGAGAGGACTTATCCCTCTTAATTTATTTCTGATTTTTGAAACCACAAAAGAAATGATGGATGGGTTTGTGTTATTTATGAGTGAATTCAAAGAAGCCTAGATTGAACTGAATCGATAAAAAGTTTAGTTAAAACAAGTTATTTTGACTCATTAACCAGTGGTTTATTCCATCAATATCAGATGTCTTTAGTATATGCAAATATCTTAATTGCAATCTGGTTAATACAGATTTGTGTAGAGGGGGAAAGCTTTAAATGGTACATAGGTGACAGCACTAATGTTTAAAATAAAGCCTAAGAGCTAGTAACTAAATGGAAGGTGTCACTGTGTACACATTTTTCTATAAATGGTTGAATTTAGTTGAATCTTATGGCAGAGTAAACACCATCCATCCGTTTTTCAATGGATTCAAATCCTCATTGAAAGCCTCTCTGAGTACTCAAATGGCATATCTAATTAGGTGAAACAGATTTAAAATATGCATATATTTTGAAAGATTAGAAATTTTAAAAATGTATACAATAAAGATTATAAGAGCTATCAAATTCTACTGCTATATTTCTTTGTACATTGTACAGAGGCTTCTTAGCAACACTGAGATGACTTAGGCATCAACAACATTATAATAGCTGCATCAAAAATGTGTCAGTAATCCACCCGAGGGTCAATTTCCTTTCTTCTTTGTCTGATGAATCTCAATTTTGAGTTTCAGGGATCAGCATATTCATGGACACATCCCCAGTCCTGAAAGGTGAATGTTGGTACATATAATATGTCTATCCCTTTTTGTTGGTCTGGGTGTAGGTTCATCATTCTACCCTAGATAATGATGTGTTAGGGGAGGTCTACTGCAGAATTGGAAATTTTTTTTTTTTTGTCGTTTTCTTCCCACTCTGAGGATGGTTGTGGGGACAAGGAATTTTTCTTTTCTGTTTGTGTATGGAGTCACAAATAAGAATGGCTAGAACCTTTTTAGGACCATCACAGAAGACAAGAAAAACATCTGTAAGTGGCAGGAAATTAAAATGGAAAGTGCTTAGGGATGTTATTCTATAGTACTAACCATCCCTGACAAAGAATACTTCTGAATCTCTTACCATTTATAATTAAGTAAAATTAAAAAATAATAAAAAATAAAACTTCATTGCTTAAGACACTTCTAATCAAGAATTGAGAAGTCTGCTATTGGCACAGCAGACCTCTCCTGTCTCACCCGCTGTTCCCCTCAGCAGTGTATTTCAGTCAACCTGCATGTTCTGCCCCCCACTCTGGTGAATCCCCTCAACCCCTGTACCTTTAGCCTACACTTCCATTCTGTATGCACAAATAAACAAATCTTTTTTTTTTAAAAGCAACCTACTACAGATCATAATTGATACAATCATTGCATTTATTAAGAAATTTCTAAAAGCCAGATTCAGTGCTAATAGCTTTCTAAGGATTATCTAATTTTATCTTCTTCAATAAAACTATCATCCAATTTTATTATGCAGAGTTGGGGATTTACAGAGGTGAAAAAAAATTCCCATTAGCACACACCAAATAGGCAGTAGAGTTTTCAGATATAAATAAAGCTACTGTAAGTCCAGAGCAACTCTGGGTATGACTCAAGTAGCTTTACTTGTTTCCCAAGGTTGTTTTTTGTTTTATTTTCATATATAGCATACTAAATTTACATTTCACAGTTCTTTGGCTCCTTTGTTTATACCTCAAATATAAAATATAAAATTTGCTGTTGTACTTTAAGTGCTAAATTTGGCTAAATAATATATAAAACCCCAGATGTGCCCTAGATTTTTATATACTTCATTAAAAAAGAATTGCTTAAGATACTCCCGATGGTCAAGGGGTTAAGTCTCAGCACTATGAAGCTATCCCAGGCCACTGTAGCAGGAGTTCAATCCCTGTTCAGTCTCTGTGGAGCTAACCCACAGGGCACAACAGACCTTTTGTGTCTCGCCTGCTACTCCCTTCAGCAGTGTATTTCACTCAATTCACCTGTTATGTTCCCTGCTGTCTCTGGTGAGTCCTCTTACCTCCCTGCCCCATACCTCTGGCCTATATCCCAGTTCTTGTAATACATAATAAATTCTTTTTAAAAAAATTGTTTAAGGTTCTGTTTAACCACTTTATATTTTTACTATATTTGCCTCACCTATGTTTTGTAAATTTGTCAACTGTTATTTCTCTTATTATTGTCCTTACCAAACCATTGTCCTTACTGCTCCTGGAGTTATCTTCTGAAATATATTCTATTTAACTCATTTTAATCTTTAAAATGTTTAAATGTTTACTCATAAAAATTCAATATTTGGCAGCATGGCTTAAGAGAATCTTGTAACACAACTTCAGTTGGCCTTCCGATCTCTATATTTCCTCTGTCACTGTAGATGATAAATATATAGGTAGATATATAGATGATAGATACATAAATATAAATATAAACACAGACAAGTTACTTTGTTTGTATCATTAGTAACTAGCCCAATGTCAGTCATATACTATTTAGTAAATTTTTGTTGAATTAATAAAATAGATGACCCATTTCAGCCTTATTTAGAGAATGCCACTGATTCATAATCCTATTCTGTCTTGCCGTAAGCATCAGTAGTGTCAACTGCTGAACAGCTAACAGTCAGTCAAAAACCAGTATTCCTTAGAACATACAGAGATCAGAATTAGGATCAGAAATGTAAGAATTTCTATGTAAATCATAAGCATTTACATAGAAATCATTTTTCCTCCCTGTGTGATCTGTAAAACTTGACTTTCTGTAGGGTACTATGAAAAACTAAATGTTGTCAATTCTATGACTTTTGAGAAATCATTATTTTTCAGAAAAAAAGTAGAGATGAAGATCCCCTTCAGAAAAGATAGTTGGGTTAACCTCACTAGTGATCTACGTAATCTCTGTACTAGTTTCCAGGAATGAGTGTAGCCATAATAATGGACTATGGACATGACAGGATTGGAGAGCACAAGCTAGAGAGTCATAGCATTCTTCCTAAACTCTGAAACTTGCTAGGAAGTGAGTTTTACCAGTTTATTTACACTATTTATTAAAATTAAAGTCTGATTCATTTTTATTATTATATCTGGTCACACAGCCTGCCCTTTCAGTGTAGATGATCCCTCAGTAACTTCAACCTTGGCTCATATAGCATGCATTATCTGAGTGACCTATTGTCTGGTAACAAAAAACAACCTGTCTGACCAAGAATATCAGAAACTATACCAAGATAATCCAAAATTTACTAGTGCTTGTCTTATGCTTTGTTGCTCTTATTGCAAACCCTATATAAATATATGCATTTACACTTCGTAAGTATGCACGTGTACTTTTTGTGTATATATGGACACATACACATATGTATGTGTGTGAAAAATGAGAGGTACTACCTTTGCCGTAATGTTGTAAACTTTGGCTTACCCAGCATTCCTACTTCTCACCTGCTAATTTAGTAAAACCTGAGAAGTCTATGAACCTGTTGCTTTAATAACCATGTCTTCATCCATTTAATGATATTGGTTATCATTTAGTCCATCAAAATAATATTATTTTTTTCAGCGAGTAACTCAGATCACCAATTATCTGGAGTTACAAAGGAGATTAACCTTGTTTTACAAACCATTACTCTTATATGCAAACTAAATAAGTGTGAAATTACCAAATTTTATTCACAGAATGCATTTCTACTTGTGAAAGTATTCATGCAGGCAGATTTTAGCTTCAGACCATATATATTTTTTTTTTACTCCATGTGAAATTAAACAAAAGGGAACATGAAGGATTCAATCATCTGAGAGTATGGTCACACTAAAAATGAGACAAGTGTGATTTATATTAAATATTAAACATCAAAACTGTCCGTATGTCTTCTATATTGCTTATGAAATTTCAAAAAGCACAGAAAATCATGAATTTTAAAGGAAGTTATTTAATAATAACTCTTAGCAAAAACAAGACCAAACTGAAAAAGGGACAGAGTGATTGTTCTGTTGAAGGTCAAAATAAACATTCCCAACAAAATTGAAATTTAAACAAATTTCAAGATACTTGGATGTCTGAGTTAAAAATATGCTATCAAATGATTATTCATATTGGTTCCACATAGAATTCTCGTTCTGCAACAAACAAAAACCTTGAAAGGTTATATTGCAAAATTATATTAACAGATGGTAAAAGAGTGAGATGATCTGAAAACAGACAGTTACAATAAAAGAGACAGACAAACTCTTAAATACAGATAATAGATTGGTGGTTGCCAGAGGCGGAGTTGAGAGATGGGTGAAGAGAGATGAGTGAAGAGAGGGTCTACTCTATTTTAGTAGAGGAAAACCTAACTTTCAGTTGATGAAGATGAAGTAAATAGCTATAAAATTATCGCACTGTACACTTGAAACTTATATAATGTTATAAACTAATGTTATTGCATAAAATTTTAAAATAACAATAAATTGCTTAGCATGAGATTTGTCACATAATATTGAATGGCCTTGCTATGAGGTGTTTTCATGAGATGGGGAAATTAATTTTTTTTATGGATGTCAAAACACTTTATCATATCATTCTTATTTCCTATTTAAAAAAATGATGGAAAATTACTTGCGAGCAGGTTTAAGGGAGATGAGAAGGAGAAATATTTAGATATTTGGAATATTTGAAGATAACTGGAGAAAATGTTTTTATTGTGATATTGTTGACATAACATTGCATAAGTTGCATACAATACATTTGATACATTATGCATTATAATATTATTGTCACCATGGTGTTACCTATCGTCTCTGTCTTGGCATATAATTATCATTTATTTTTATGGTGGAAAAAATCAAAATACATCCATCATCTCAGCTACTCTGTATTTTATACTATAACATGGTTGTCTATAATCACTGTGCTCTGAATCTGAGCTCCAGGATTTATCTGTTAGTTACAAGATAAATCTTAATATTTATCTGTTAATTACAAGACAAAATCTGTTTGTATCCCTAAACAACACCACCAATTCCCCAACCCCTAACCTCTGGTAACAAGAGTTTCACCTTCTATTTTTACACACTTGGCATTTTTAGATTCTATGTACATTTATTTCCAACCATTTTAATCTATCTCTTTTAGGATAATATCCACTAATTAATCCTAAGAACTGAATAATATGTGTGTGTGTGCACCTGTGTGTTTCTCAATCACATTATCTTTATTCATTCCTGACTTTACAGGTACTTAAAATGATTCCCTATCTTACTTTTTGTGAATAACACCATGTAAGAACATGGAGGTACATCTATCTCTTCAGTATCCTGTCTTTTTTGTTTGTCTGAAAGACTTTAAAGTCATTTTCCGCAGTGACTACACCAATTTAAATTTCCAAAAAGGGTTTTCTTTTCTGTCATCCTCTCCAACATCTATTATCTTTTATCTTCTTGATAATAGTCACTAATAGGTAATGGGGGGGTCACAATTCTTTGATATTTTTTATTATTATTTTTTCAATGATTATAGGCATTTAGTATCTTTTCATGCACTTTTGGATATCTGTATATTTCCTATGAAAAGAAAAACGTCTATTTTGTCAGTCTGGATAAGGAGAATTTATTTTTTGCAGTCTGCATACACATACACACACACTCACAAACACACTGCATTGCTTTTTTATATGGTATTCACTTCAGAAGTCATTCTATATTGCAATACTTTGTAGAGTCAAATCCTTTTTATATATTTGTTGTTGGAATGCAACATTGGAACATGATAGATCATCTCATATCCAACACAGCATGAATTTTTCCTCCAATATTAAAAGGGAGCATGGTTTTTCAATCTATGTATGTGATAAAATAGCTAGAATGTATAAATATCACCAATTTTTCAATATTAAGGTCACATGTCACTTGCTAAAATACTTCAATGCAATGACAAGCACAATTCATTCAGTGCACATATTCATTATTACTGAATCAACTTATGATTTGACTTCACTGTACATCTTTGCCTATTTTTGGCTTCCCTATGATTTCTTTCACATTTTTTTTCCGTATAACCTTGAGTTAATCTTTCTCATATAGCCATTTCTTGCCAGGGAAAGATATGAGAGAAATTTTTTAATAAATGCCTTTTGCATTATTAAATGATATTGCATTGGCATTTAAAAATTATTTTGTAAGAATTTAAATTGTTTTAACATTTGGATTTTGAAAAGGTGTGAATTAATATTATGCAGATCCTATATTTCTGAGTCTTACAGTGTTATAAACTGATGATAAATGTGCTTTATATGTATATTAATATGCAAAATTATTGTTCCAAATTATCTTTCTTATAATTCCATTAACATTTCTCTTATATTCTTACATTTTCAATAAATAGTAAATGTGTTTAAAAATAAGATTGAGACACAGTTATTGTCTATTCAATATGGTTATATTTTATTACTTTATATTGAATATGTTAGTATACCTGAAAGTCCAAATATTCATGAAATGAAGATATTTTGAGAGAATAAGGACATGCACTTCGATCTATGTTGAGTATATGTAAAAACTAAACAATGAATAAACTGCTGAAATTAACTCCTAAATGTTCATCCATATAAATGTCTCCAAAGAAGGTGGTAACTGACATAGTTTTCAAAATATTGGGGTAGTAAGAATAGAAGCTAGAAAAATCAATTGTAGATGAAGAAGAACAAACAGAAAAATTTGATTAGGAACACAGACATGAAGATTAATAAAGTGGCAATGTTTAGTCAAATTAATTTGAAGTACAATTCTAAGGAAGATTATAAAGACAATAAGACAGAAACTCTCCATAGCAACAAGAAATATATGTATTGCAACAATATAGTGAGAGGTTGCATTATTAGTGCTGATATGTAGTGGTGACTGCGTGTATAATGTAGCTATTGGTATAGAAGAAGACCCTCATTTAAACCTAGCAGTTTAAAACAACAATTTTTTATTGTTCACATATTCAGGTATTAATAGAGCAATTCTATTAATATGAGCCACCAATTTGAGCAAAGCTTTCTCCTGAACCTGAGGTAGATTGAGAACTAACTCATTTGGAATGGTTACACCTAGTACCTTTTGGCGTTTGAGAGATCTCTCTTGGGATCTCCTTGAAACCTCTCTTGGGAGATCTCTCTTTGGAATCGCCAAACTATATGAGAGATCTCTCTTGGGATCTCCAAACTATATGATGTTTATTCTTGTGTTGAGTACTACAGAATATCTGATGTACCTAAGTACCAAAATAACTTTAGAGATGAGTTAGAATAAAACCTATGATGGTAGTAATGCAACTGAATGGAGAGGAAACCTTTAGGACATTGGCCATAAAATGTTTCTCTGAAACAAATAAATAGAAAACATATATCATTTGGACATTTGTTTATATCGTTATAAAGGCATTTCTTGGTAAGTATGCTTAGCATTCAACCACATAAAGGCATCCTCTATTTATGAGTATACAAAAGAAAACTTTTAGTCCTCCCATTATTCATATATGAGCCAATGGGATGTAAATAAAGGTGGTAATTTTTACTGAAACTTTAATTGCCAAGCAGGAATATTCCCTCTGCTTTTGCAAAAATCAAAAGTGATTCATATGGGTGATAGAATCACTAGTTCAATGGAGCCTGGGTTTCTGCATAGAGCAAAAAGTTATGGAGAATATTCTACAATTATAGTATTTTTTAATATAAATTATTATCTTTTGTGTTAGGCTACTGAAATTTCTGAAGTTGTTACAGTAGCAAAGGTACCTTGTAGCAGCTAATAGAGCAGATCAATTGATTAGGTGAAATATCTTAATAGCTGATTAATAGGTTCTCATATATAATGTCAGGTGCTCTTCTAGTTGTATCATATCAGAGGGCCCATGATATCAAAAGGTATCTGAAATTACTGATGATTTTTAAATTTATTTTTCTTCTCTTTATTCATGTATATTTGACAGCATTTGTAGTCCCCATGGAATTTCCACCATCAATTAACCAGTGCACCACCACCTCATTCTCTTGTGCTCTGTCTGCCCTCATTCCATTCACTTCCCTTCCCCCCTCCCTAAAGTATCTCTGATTTGTCTTTGTCTCTTGGTTTTTGTTGGAAATCACTAATGATATTAACCTTCATCACTTGGTTAGTGTAGTATTGACCAGGTTTCTCACTGTAAAGTCACCATGTTTTTCTTTCTCTATTTTTTGATAGTGAATCACAAAATCAAGTAACTGTCAAGGGAGCGAGAGAATGGATAAACCCAGATCGTGGATAGGTGTGTGTGTGTGTGCGCGCACACACACTTATTGGAACCCTAGTACTTTAAGGATTTTTGTTTTTATATTCATAAATGATACACATTTGTAGTTTTCTTGAGGTACCTTTTTCTATTTTGGGTATCAGAGTAATACTAGACTCAGAATAAGGTGTTACTATAACTAAATATTTGTGTCTCTCCAAATTCAAATGTTGGAAACTAACCCTCAATGCAAAGGTATTGGAAAGTGGGGACTTTTGAGAGAGGATTATAAGTACAGGTAGAGCCATCTTAAATGAGTCTAGTGCCCTTAAAAAACATATTCTGGGGCCTCTCTGGTGGCACAATGGGTTAAGCAACGCACTATAAAGCAAACCACAGCACAGCAGCACGAGTTCGATCCCTGCCTCTGGTCAGGGAGAGGACCCACATGGTGAGGACTCTACCTTGCCCACTGCTCTCCTCAGCAGTATACTTCAGTCCATCTGTCTGTTCTGCTCCACCCTCGGTCCCTGGTGAGTCCTCTCACACCCCACTGGGCCTGTACCCCAGTGCTTGTATGAATAAATCTTATATATATATTTATATATATATTTATATATATATTTAATATATATTTTTATTTATATATTTATATATGTATATGAAAGCTCTGTAATGCATGTGAGGACACAGTGTGAAGACAGTCGTCTTTAAACCAGACACAAAATATACTGGCACTTTGGTCTTAGGCTTCTAAGTCTCAAGATATGTGAAAAATACAGTGAAATAAGTCAGAAGTAAAAGAAAAAAATATTGGATGGTTTCACTTATCGGAAAAATATAAAAAAAAAAGGGTTAGAAAAAAAGAGAAAAAAACTTGCAAGCAAATTGTAGATCTGAGACATGCAAAAAAAATGAATAGAATATTGCAGCAGGGAGGAAAAGGGTTCAAAACAGGGGTGGGAAGAACACAAGGGGCATCACAGGTGATGTAGCGATGGGGAATATATGGGGACTACACCTGAGGGGATTAATCAAACATTGTACAAAAATGAATAACAATGTGAGAACATAAAAAAGTTTAAACATTTTTAAAAACTGTTAGAAATAAATGTTGTTTAAGCCACAAGTCTGCTGTATTCTATTATAGCAACCTGGACTAAAACAGATAGGAAGTGTTTACTGCTTCTATAGTTTCTGAATGAACTTGTGTACAATCCATCATTTCTTCATTAAAATCACAGTGATTCCACCTGGGCTGGACCATTTCTGTTGGAAGATTTTTAATTACTAATTCAATCCCATTAATTTCTATGCAATGCCAATTTTCCATTCATTTTTAGTTATTTTTAATAATTTGTGTCGTTCCAGGAATTGTCCTACTTTAGTTATTTGCCTATTGGTTTAAATGTGTTCATAATACTCTATTATAATAATTTCAATTATTATAATATGTTGCTATAACTTTATAGTATTTCTATAAATTTATCTAGTGTTATTGTAATTACTATAAATTACTTAAATTAGGTAGAGATGTTTGCTCATTTTCATTTTCTTAATATGTCATCCCTTTTTCTTTCATTTTTTGACATTTTATATTTAATATTTTAATTTTTGTTGTTTTATTATTTTTTTAAAGATTTATTTATTTATATATACAAGAGCTGGGGTACAGGCCAGAGTCCAGGAAAGTGAGAAGATTCACCAGAGACAGAGCAGGGAGCAGAACAGGCAGACTGACTGAAACACACTGCTGAGGGGAGCAGTGGGGAGGCAGGAGAGGTCTGCTGTGCCATGTGGGTCACCTCCCTGGCCGGCAGCAGGGATAGAACTCATGCTGCAGTGGCTGCGGTTTGCTTCATAGTGTGTTGCTTAACCCACTGCGCCACCAGGGAGGCCCCCTATTTTTGTTGTTTTAAATGGTATTTTTTTTTTTACTGAGATACTATTGTATTATAACACTATATAGGGCATAGGTTCACACCTCTTCAGATATATGTTACCACACTGTGCCCAATATCAAAGCACCCACAGAACTCTATATTTCATTCTGTTCCTTCCCAACTTTGCCTCTCACCCCCACTCTCTTCATCTGGTAGCCTCAACGTAAAGTGAAGTATGTTAGAAAGAAAGACAAATACTGGATGTTTTCACTCATTTGTGGAACATAAAGCAACCAAACAATGGAACAGACAAAAATAATCTAAAACAAACTCTAGAAATCTGAATGCAAAGAACAATATTAATAATAACAATAACAGCAATAAAGACACAGAAACCAAAAATGAGGAGTCAAGGACAGACTGGGGACACCTGGTGGGGAGGGAGGGGGAGGGTTGAGGGAAGATGGGA
>JAGFMF010011568.1:10257656-10276804 GCA_019455555.1 Galemys pyrenaicus | reverse complement strand
GGACTGAGGTGATGGTGCACTGGTGAGATGGTGATGGGGAATACATGGGGATTACAATTAATGGCAAGTATATGTAAATTTTAAAATATTTTAATAAAAGAAAAAAAAACAAAATTGAGGTAATCCCGTTTTTTTCTTGATAATTCTAAATGAAAGAAGTGTTTACTTTGTACATTATTCTTATAAAGAAATAATAATAAAATGTTTAATAGCATTGTTGTTATTTCTGTAACATTTTTTTCTAAATTCTATTTCATTTTTCTGATTCATATTATCTGCCCTATATGATTGCTTTGCTTTTACTTTACTCTTATTCTTACATTTCTTAAAGTGAATATTTATTTATTGAGACCCTTCTTTTCTAATGAATTTGTTTAAAGCTTTTGACATTTCTCTTATTCTTTCTTTGGCTTCATTCCATAATTTAGGATATATAAATATATCAATTTCTAATATTCTCTAATTCAATATTCAATATTGACTAAATATATTCAATTTATAATATTCTCTAATTCATAACTGTGATTTCTTTTTTTGACCTTTGGATTACCTAGAAGTGTGTGCAAGGTTACTATTTTTTGAAATGTCTAATCTGTTGTTAATCTTGTCCAGTGTATGCTTTATCACATACATTATGATATTCCTGGATAAAGTGGACTTAGACCTTTATGTACTTTTCCATGTCTACCTACTGAAATATTCAGAAATTGAACTTATAAAATTCAGCTATAATAATTGTTTGCATTTTAAAAGGATAGGCTTATTAGAAAAAGGGAAGAAAAATATGCTAGCATAGACACACAAGCACAGAAAGAACTGCTACTGCTGCTTTGCAAAGGGAAAAGCTTTGTGTAAAGAAACACCTGTAGGTGGAAAGGAGAGACAGTTATAATGATTGTTTTAATGTTCTTATCTGTTGTCTAAATTTTGAGTCAATTTTGAGTTGGTTTAGATTGATTTTGTTACTCGTTTGTTTTTGTATTCCTTATCTTTGCATGCCTACTCATTTTTTTATTAGATGGCAGATTTTGTGAATTTTACCCCTCATAGTATTTTTATACTTTCAAATAGTCTTTGTTGGGATTACTCTTTACATTTCTGTTAATCTTTGGACAGTATTTGATTTCTTCCCTTAGGTATAGTCCACATAGTTCTCCCACCACCATAGACCCATGATCCATCTTCACAGTCCCTGAGCTCCTTCCTCCTGTCTGAGTCACTAGCCTCCCCCCATCCCTGCTGCATGCCTCAGATCTATGGTCAGTTAACAAGTATTGTCTTTTTCCTATATTCCACATATAAATGAAACCATCCAATATTTATCTTTTTCCTTCTGACTTATTTTGCTTAACATAATCTCTTCCAGGTCCATTCATGTTGTCACATAAGGCAAGAATTTATCTTTTTTCATAGCTGAGTAATATTCCATCATGTATATAAACAACCTTTTGATCCAGTCATCTGTTTTGGGAATTTGGCTTTTATAAATAGTGCTGTAATAAACATAAGAGTAGAAGCTTCCTTTCAAATTACAGTTTTATATCCATTTGATAGATTCCTAGGCATGAAATCACTGAGTCATATGGTAGATCCATTCTTAGTGCTTTGAGGAAACTTCACAGTTTTTCTTAGTAGCTGGGTCAGTTTACATTCCTACCAGCAGTGTAATAGGATTCTTTTTCCTCTACATCCTTGCCAGCATTTGTTGTTTCTATTTTTTTTTTTTTTAATATGGGCTATTCTCTCAGATGTGAGGTGGTCTCATTATGGTTTTGATTTGCATTTCCCTGATAATAAATAATATTAAACAATTTTTCATATACCTGTTGACCATTACATTCTTTCTTTGAGGTGCCTATTTAGCTCTTCTGCCCATTTTTTGATGGAGTTGTTCTGGGATTTAACTTAATGGAAACCTCTTAATCCTTTTGTCTCTTTCCCTAAAGTTTTCTTGGGTGGAGGGTAAAGATGAGGTGGTTAAACTAGGATCAAAGTAGAGCATGGCCTTGGGCTCATTATTTGCTTTCTTTACCCTCAAGTTAATCCCCTGTGAGTCTGAGAATTTCCAGTCTTGCTGATGGGATTAGGAATTTTTTCTAATCCTGTTTATGTAACACAATCCCTCTCAGGTAGGTTTTGGACAACCTCTTATAATGTCCTCATGTGGTCATTCATTAGCTAAGTAATTAGAGGAAATAAAAGGTAAACTTTTGTCTTGGTAAACTTCAGGGTTCTTTCTTTTCTCACTTCTTTCCAAACGCATAATGTGTATTGTAAACTCTGGGCAATTCAGTCTCCCAAAACTTACTTTTCTGTCTTGCCCTCCTTGTGCCAAGACCAGAAAACTCATAAGTTAGTTTTGGCAATCACAGGGATCCCCTCATTTGTTTACTAGTTTTCAGGAAACACTAACTTTCATTGACTTAATTCCAATATATTGAAAAACATCTTTCTTATTTCATGTTTTGGCTGTTTTAGACAGAAGAATATGTTCAGTCTTTATTAATCCATTTAGCAACAAGAAGTAGACTATTATCCCCTTTTTAATGACATGGATAGTTTTATGATGAAACCAGTGGTGATAATCATTGTACTTTTGGCATTTTTTTCTATCAAGTCTCAGGATACTCAATTGAAGGCATTTATTAATCACACATACACACATACTTCAATGCTTCCAGATATATTAAAATTAGTTATGTGCTGTTTTAGCATTTGATTTGTACTAAATGCCAGCAATACCTGATGAATATATGGATATTTATTCTAAAGTTCAGTTCCTTGCTCTCTTAATCGTTTCTTCAAAAAGGAAATAATTGTATGGTTTATGCTTGATGCTTTACTATATAACACAGAATTGCCACTTAAGAATTGGAAGTTGAAATCCTAATCATTCTCCTAGTTATTTTATATACATTATCTAATTTAATTATTTCAATGATGTGGGATCCAAGTTGTATTGTCCTCACTTTACAAATGAAAAACTTATAGCTTAGAATGGCCATATTCACACAGAGATTGCATGTAGAACTTAATTCCAAACTTAACTCTAGACAGATTAAGATTCCCTCTAATTACAGCAAGTTCCTCTCATTGACATATGGTAAAAGCACATAAAATTTCATTTATTTTTATTTGCATTCTTGAATAAAGTCATCTGTCACACAAACATGCATAATTAAGATACAAGTTACATAAACCATAGGAATTTAACAAGATGGCAAGAATTATATAGGAAAAAATAAATTCAAAACCAACAAAAATACTTTTGTATTAGACCTGTTTTTTGGTGGATAGAGTTTGATAAGACAGCAAGTGCAAAGGCAAAAATATCAAAACCAAAATGTGCTTCCAGTATTCATTATTTCTTTCATCTTTTTTGCAGGACACTTATTAATACTTGTAATCTATTCTTTAAACCATATTATTTCTAGTAAGCATAATATAATGCTTACTAAAGATTAGAATTATCAAGAATATTAATTTAATAATTTATGCATATATTTAAAAATTATGCATAGATTTAAAATTTTTAATATCATTATTCAACAATATTAAAATTTACAAGTTATGAAATGTAATTTTATTGATTTGGCTACTAGAAAAATAACATGATTCACTTGGGATTCAATCTTATAAACCAATGTATTTAAAAGATTAAAAGGCAAATGGATTATTGGCAGAAATTGTGCTAGATCCTCCTAATTTTCAATTCCTTCTCTTCCCTTGAAACATCATAAGAAACTCCAATACTTAATTGAACACATTTACAGTGGTTATAACTCATATATACTTTTCCATATCCCTCTGTGTTGGATGTAGACACATAGAATTATAGAAATAGAAGTGGGCCTGTTTTTTGAAAGGTCCTCAAATGAAGAGACATTTGTCCTTCTCTATTACCCATTTTGCTATCTGGCATGTACAAATGATTATAAAGTTCAGCAGACATCAGGAAAATGTTGAAGGCTAGAACAATATTTAATGCTACTGTGCTCAAAACAAATTCCCAAATGAGAAGAGTTTAAAGAGAGTATTTTTTCATGTGAAATTTTCTGTGGCAGAGTTCCAGGAAGCTAAGAAGTATACTTTGTAATATATGTAATGCTAGAAATAGACTCACTCTCCATAAACTGTTGCTTATATAGAAAATTAAAAAGAAATATAATTCATAGTGAAAAATTATAAAGAGACAGACATTACGAAAGAAAAGTTGAAGATATTTAGGCGAGAACTAGCAGACCTGCCAGATATTACATATTAAAATAATACTTGAAAAAATAACAAAATATTAGATGGAATATACTGAGTAAATAAATTATTGAAGAAAAATTTTGTGGGCTGAAACAAAGTCTTAACGCAACTTGAAAGGACTCAGTCTGTTCGGGGAGCAATCGTTTAAAAATATTTTTTCACCTAAACATGTCCGATTAAGTTTCCAAATAGCAAATAAAATAGAAAATATTTTCAATGAAAAATAATTGTGATGCTCACCATTATCTGCTTCTCCTTTTCTCCTGTTCCTGTGGAAGACTGAAATTCTCTGCTTAAAATCTGTGTGTCTGTATGTTTTCTTCATACTAAAAGACTAGTACATATAATGTGTACTTTATAATAGAATAATTTAATTTCCAGTTATCTACCATCTGAATCCACAGTGATTACATAAGTACATGTTAATATATTGGTGTTTAAAGACCAAGGCGCCTGGGTTACACAGGCCGTTTAAGAAATGACTGTGATGTGGGTTAAATTAGTGAGAAATATACCATTGGCGTAAAATCCACTGGGATTTGGGAACTGTTTATCCATATTGCACTATTGTTTTAAATACAAATTCTATATAGTTCACATTAATTTGGATGTACTCACGTTACCAACTCTGCTATCAGATTTCCTATGCACATCATTTCCCCTTTGAGATTCAGTTTCCTCATTTTGAAATAAACTCTATAGACTTTTTAGATTTTTGTTACTTTGTATTTTTCTCCCACTCCACACTAAGAAAAACTGTTATGCATAATCTCAGCCTTTCTCTGAAAATGCCATTCCTATTTCCCACATTTAAATTATCATTTACATAATTTAATAGTACTTTTGAGTATCAAAATATCTTTAGCTTCTCCCTGGTATTAACATATATACTGCTGTTCCTTTGGAAGTAATCTTTTTTTTATTTTCTCTAGTAGGAACAGGTGAACATCAGCATTGTCTCACTGTGAAGGGGAATAAAAGATCGCTCTGAAAAATCCAACTCGTGATGGGCTACTCTCATAGACACAAATTCCCCTTACTATTGATGGATAGAAAGTTTTTTAAAAGTATATATACACAAAGGCAGCACAAATTTGCAGTACCGATGCAATATCCTGGTGGTAAAGCTGTACTACAGGCATGTGAATTTATAATGATATGAATTAAAAAAAATACAAAACCCTATCTCCCATACCTGTATTGTTATGAAAATATACAATGGATGTAGATAAAAATTTTCCCTTCCTCCCAAACACATATCCAATTCAACTTCAGGTTCAGACAAAGTGCCTGCTTGTCTAGTTGTCAGATCTTCTTTCTGAGACATGAGCTTTATCACCTATGTTCTTAGTTCAGCTATGCATTTAAAATACTTTTTGTTCTATTTTATGCAGCATGTCTAGGTGTCTGTAATGAGATTCTTTTTCTGTATTATCTTAGCACTGTAGATTGCTGGATTTGGACAACTATGAATAATTTTTACTTGAATTATTTCTATAGGATTAAATTTAAAGCAAAATAAACTTCCCAGGACATGACTATTTGTCAGTAAGGTTAGGGTACTATATTTTTTTCATATTTACTTGGGAATGATTTTTACTATTTTTATACATTTATGATAGGATTGGATCATAAAAGTTTTTCTATTTCTGATTCAAATTTTCTAAAACATGTCAAATTCATGATAAATATTCCCATCAAATAAGGTTAATAATATTCATCCATGAATCAGGAAGAGGAACTCTTCTTGTTCTATGAGTATGTGTCAGTAAAAGGAAAAGGGAGGCGATCTAGGTGAACCTAATTACGTAGGGATAGAGGTTTTTATGTTTGTTTTTCTTTTTAAAATATTTTATTTATTTATGCATACAAGAGGGGGATGGAGAGGACCCACCAGAAACAGAGCAGAGAACAGAACAGGCAGATAGACCGGAACACACTGCTGAAGGGAGCAGCAGGCGAGACAGGAGAGGTCTGCTGCACCATGTGGATCCCCTCCCTTGGCCAGGATTGAACCAGCCCCGTAGTGACTGCAGAAGCCTCATGCGTGCTGCACTCAACCCCTTGCACCACCAGGAGGCCTTATATTTGCTTTTCAAACAAATATAAATAGAGGGAAAGTAATTTAGTGTATTGAATCAAAAATATTAGGACTGCATTTAAGAATATGCAGTATTAAGATGTTTTTAAAGTATTATTTATAAATAATATAAACAATATGATTTACAAAGTTTGGAAGATGTGGAAGTATGAACTTTCTAATATACTAATCTAACACATATTATTTTAAATGTTTCTTTTAAAAGACACTTGAATATTTTAGGTTTTTAATGCTACACTTGAATAGTAATAGGATAAAATAGTGTATAAATAAACATAATTCTTAAACTTAACCTTATCCTAGAAGGTTTGCAGGTATAAAATTGATCAATGAACCTGCCTTAAAAAATCAATGGACACAGAAAATGACATATATTTAATTTTAAATATATCTAATAATCAGAGGAGTTTTGTGCTACGCATTTTAAATTATAATGTTGGTAGGATATTAAAATGTATTATTTGAAAACTAGACATGTATGATATTTATTTTTGTATTGTTTACTTAATGATTAGAATGATATCATCATCTTCATGGATAACCTTTAAGAGTTTTACACTCTATCCTTTGAACTTTTAAGTACCTCAATTAAACCAAAAGCAAATTCCAACTATCAGTATGACTTTGAACAGCAAGAAATCATAGTGATTTCTTTTAATATAACAGACATTATACTATCTATTCAAAGTAAAAAAATACTTACTTTTGTCCTTAAGAAGTGTATATACTATTGAAGTATCTAAAAGTATTTTCTTCTTTATTCTATTGTATATCACTGAAGGTCCTGACTTATGAATGTTCAAAAGGGTTCTTTTCTAAAAAGTTTACTAAAAAGATTGGCATGTTTGGGTAAACTGGTGGGAATCTACAAGAAGTACTGCGGACACCTGCAGACACCATCTTGGAATTCTTTCATAGCATTACCAATAACTGTGCAAGTGGGTACTATTTTGGAATTAAACTTTAAAGTAGATAGACATTGAAGGTTTACTATGGGTAGACACTAAAGGTAAAACTCTGATGATAATCCCACCCACTAAGAGGAAGAAGCCTAATTGCCTGGGGTTTACCTCTGTCAGACAAACAGACTGGCCCCTGCTAGATAATACCTGTCTTAACATGCAAGACTTCCCCTCCCCATTACTAGTAGTCAGTGAGCACCCTGTGGACCACCCAAAGCATAACTTGCTGGCAAGTGCACCACACCATCCTTGGCAAGATTGTTGCTCATATTTTAAGGAGAGCTTAACAGTCTTATAATTAAAAGTTTTATAGACAAGCAAAAGCTAGGCTAAAGGAGATCCTCATAACTGAAGCAGCATTATAAGAAATGCTAAAGGGACTCATCTAAAGTGAGAAGGCACTTAATGATTAGATTAAGTGAAAGAGAAAACATGAAAGAAAACAAAATCTCGCTTTAACTGTATAATCACAGTAAAAGAATGCATGGATCAACTGTGCATATAGATTTTCATATATGGAGTTTCCTAGACTTATCTGCTGTGTAGTTTGTAATGTTAAAGGATTCCTGGTCCCACTGGTTTGCATGCATTATTCACTGAGTAATTCAAATTTTATTGTGATCCTTATTTTCCCTTTCTACCTTCCATAAAAGGAAGTAGTGCTTGAAATTTCTTAATCCTTGCAAGTACTTTGTGGAATTGAACAATGAGAGATCATTTATTAGTGTTTTATTGTGAGATTTGGTTATACATCTGTTTCTTCTCGGTTATGCATTTATATATTTACTATTTATATCATCTTTATTCGCTTCCCTTTCTCAATTTTTTTCTCCAGTGGCAAATGAACAACTTGTGACTTGAATTTTTTCTAAAGCACACATTAGCATGAACAGATAATAAGATTATTTTTTTTAAAAAAGTCAAATAGTATAAGTTTGTACTTAGAACTATTTGATATTCTTCAAATCATAATACTATCAGAGCACAAAGGAAATCATTTCCCCCTCTGGGTTTTCCTAGGGAACAAGAATTAAGTATCAGATTGATGAGATAAATGCCAAAAAAAATAATAATAACATTTGCCTCCTGTATACATGAGAGGGATATATACAGCCTACACGTGCATACAGTCTGTTTACAATGACTGATAAGCTCATCATATAGTTTCAGATGTCAATTTAAATAAATAAGGTAGGGAAAGTAATGTGGGAGGAAGAAAAGGGAAGGAAGTCACAGTAAATTAAATTATGTAGATGTAAGTTCCGTTTACTCCATTGAAAAGAGATAAGCTTAGGCTTTCCCATTTATAGTGAGTCTTCCCTTATAGAGAGAACATTTGTTTTAAAAGTCCTTTTCAAAAACAACTTTCACAGAGCCTTCAGAGACCTTTCCAGGTGACCAACTATTTTTTTTAAGATTTATTTATTTATACATACAAGATCTGGGGTACAGGCCAGAGTCCAGGGAGGTGAGAGGATTCACCAGACAGAGTGGGGAGCAGAACAGGCAGACTGACTGAAACACACTGCCTAGGGTAGCAGTGGGCAAGGCAGGAGAGGTCTGCTACACCATGTGGGTCCCCTCCCTGGCCAGAGGCAGGGATCCAACTCATGCTGCAGTGGCTGTGGTTTGCTTCATAGTGCATTGCCCAACCCATTGCACCACCAGGGAGGCCTGTGACCAACTATTTTTGAAAAAGACATATAATGGGGTGGCAAGTTTTGCTCCCTTATAATACCAAAATTTGTTATGTACTATTTACTACCATGTTTTTGGTGTGTGCTTTTTTTCTTTATGTTGATACTTTTTTCATATTAACATTTTGTGTCCCTACTGTTACTCATTAGTGTTATTTTTACTAAATAACCAAACAAATATGTTTTAAAAAGTATCTTATGAGAAAGCAAGATTTGTCTCATGGGAATATTTGATATGGTAATTTTTCGATGAGTTTTTTTGAGTACAAACATAATCTATTTTCATAAATAGAGCAGCAAAGTAACTATTTTTTAGAATAATCCTGGCTGGTATAATGCAACATTTCTTTCAAAATACTTCTGATGATATCTATAGTTAGATATATGTGCCTATGGAATGAGCTATTCAATGCAAAATTTAAAAAATATCTTATTGTTTCTGAGTATAAGTGAGGGGGGAAATTCACCTTTGGGTAGGTTCTCTCTATAGTGTGGTAAATATTATTTAAATGTTTCTTTTAATTAGAAAAAAGTGAAATTAGAGAATGCATACCTATGACATTCAAAGGTTGAAAGTAAGTCTTTTGTAATATGATTAAAGTTGCCATTCTCGATGACCCTTTGGAATATAGAAAAATTAGATCAATTTGAATAAGGAAAGCAGTGACCTTTTGAGAGAGAAATGGCTGATAACATAACCCTTGCTTTCTAATATTTTAAGATAAAAAAATCTGTCAGAACAAACCTGAGTGCTTATGATTAAATTCTAAAGTGAATGAATACCAAATATTCTAAAAGTATCACTGATCAGGAAAAAAAAAAAAGATGTATTCTGACTCAGTACCTATGGGTTGATAATTCAGGGTCTGATTTTACACATTATTCATTTCAGGGCATGACACTGTGGCATTACATCTGATTTCTGAGAACACAAATGTAAGTGAGTCTATAGAATTTGCCATATAATAATGGTTAACTTAGGTCAGTATTAGTTAAGGTTAATTATAGAATTTCAATGGTTTAACAAGTTTTAGAACTACATAGGTAATAGTGGTTGACAGGTGATTCTGGTTTTCCTTTACCACTTAAAGTACAGGAACAGATAAAGGCTCTATATCACCTCACACTGTAATGATTTCCTCAAGAAAGGAAAAAAGATGGAAAAGTATGCCTTTCTACAAGCACCATATGAAACTTTCTCATATTTCATTGTCCAAAGGAAGTCATAATTAACAGAGAGGGTACAAAAAAACTCAATCCTATAGTGTCCCTTGAAGTAAGAAAACCAGAAAGGTCAATGAACAAACTACTTCCTTCTTCGGTATTTCATGGATAGACCTGAAGCTACTACTTTAAATTATGCCTACATTAGTTGATGACATCATTTGAGTTCCAGACAATGATATCTTTCTGTGCAATTGGGGAGAGTGATCTAATTTGAAAAGTTCATTTCTTTTTTATAAGTACTTAATTTCCCCCAGCTTCCCATTTAGCACAAAATTTTATTTTCTGTACACTTAATCTCATAACACATTTTAAAAAAGACATATATAAAGGCATCAGTGTCTTTTTTAAATGCTGTTAAAATAAGCAAGTTAATTTAAAACAATGAGCAAATGTATAAAGTCAGCTTGGGAAAAACAGTGATTGACATTGGAAACCTCTTCTTTCACTGGCAATCCAAATACAGATGTATAAATCCATAATAAAATACATGCAGGAATGGCAGACTTAATAGCATACAAAAATAATTCTGTAGAGGATCGATACTGGATCAAAATGATTGCTGGTGTGACACTATTAAAAGACATTTAATTATCAGGTTTTAATCTGCCATATGGCCAAGAGGATTTTAATGTGCCCCTCTCAGATTGACTAAACTTCACAGTTTTCTTCCTGATTTTAAAGTCCTGACTCCCCCATCCTAATTTTTTTTAAAGGTTTAACTTAGAAACTTTGCAAGTTCTTTTTCTGCACCTATGAAATGTAAATATTTTAAAACACAGAATGTCTCAAGGACCTGGAAGTCATACCTTTGAAATGTAACTACTAAGGAATATATCTTCCTCATTTCCCAATCTGTGAGAAGATTCTAGCAATTATAACTTTAGAGATTGTGGTAGGAAATACTCATAAGATAAAAATGTAACCAAAGTTATAAGGACATATACATGACTGACAAATTTAAACAGAGATCAAACAAGGCCCTCATTTCCAAACGTTCACAGATACATAATAATATCAATGAGAATGTTTTTCCTATTATAAACACATGATTCAGCAACAAATACATAGTTGATTTGTAGTAAAATAATTTACTATATTTTATGAAATAATAGTCTTATTGTCTGTATTACATTATTTGTAATATAAATCATTGTATAGTTGAATAGTAGTTTGAGAATCAGGATTTAATAGCTGTTATATCAGTGGGATTTTTAAGAGTAATAGCAAAAAATTCAATCTAACTTTTGTTAGTAGTGAAAACTATATTCATCAAATGTGACAAAGGGGTTTTGTTTTTAATGGTTATTATTTCAGATGCTGTAACTTCTGAAAAATCTCTACAGTCATATGATTGAAAAGTAACTATATAAATTATGCCTTATTTTTTATCCCACCATTTATTTACATATTAGCTACCCAAACTAGAGGTTACTGTGTTATATATAACAGATAGAAATGTACATAGAATTAGCAAGACTAAAAAAAAAAACTTTAAATAAAAACTATATCTCAAAATACTTTTTCTATAGCAATTACTTGTGATTTAACTGTTTTTTGTTTGTTTTGTTTTTTAACAAATCACAAACCTCAATATGCCATATTGATCCAGCAATTCCACACCTAAAAAGAATTAAAAAATACTCATACAAATGAATATATGTATTCTTCCCCTTTTTGCAGCACTATTTACACTAGCCACACCATGGAAACAATCTAAGTGCCAAAGAAATGAGTGGAATGAGAAGATATGATATATATATATTCTCATATATAAAGAAAGATAAAACTCTTGCCATTTTCTACAATATGAATGGCACTGGAGGGGATCATGTTAAAAAAATCATTTAGAAGAACAAAGAAAAATATCGTATTATTTGTAGAATATAGGGAAATAAAACAAAGAGTCAGATAAAATTAACCAATAACAAATCCTACATATCGGACTATAGGATTGAGGCTACAAGAGGGGAAGAGGGGAGGAGAGCTAAGTGTGGTGTGGGAATAATGGATTATGGCGGAGGGCTTTCAGTGTCTTAGTAGTAGGTGCAGTGGTTACTAACACTTGAAGGGTAAGATCCTATACCTGTAAATTACATATGATGATACCTCAATTCAAATGAAAAGAAAAAACCTACTAGTGATTTTTTAATCAAATGCAAATATAAAGAGATTTCACATTCAAAAAAATATTAAGTCTCTTTAATAATTACACAAGATAAAATAAGGTGTATTTATAATTGCACAGTACAATGTGAAACTTCTGTTAACTATTGTAATACTCATTTTAATATTATATATTGTGATAATATATAGATGCATATATTGTGATAATCTCAATGAAATTTATAAATCCTCAAATTTATTATTATATAGCCTAAACAATAGAAAGGACTTGGACTCATAAATGTTTTCTATCACATTAATGGCCATAAATCCTCTTAATCTCTCCCTCAGGGATTATTATCAACAAGGTAATCTATTCTACTTCAGTGTCATTTATACTCATGATGAAGTTCATTAATATACATAACTTTCTCTTCTATTGCTACAGAGGACTTACTTACCAAAGTCAATAGATACTGACTGTATAGCCATCCTTACCAAAAACAAACAAAAAAACATAATATTTACCAAATACGGTACTTTCTAGTCAATATTTCCTACAACCCTCCTAATTTGATGTGTCTACTCTAGGTAAATACTCTAGGTAAGGTGGTATGACTACATGTGAAATGTGTCACTATATAGCCAATGTGTAGAACTACTGAAAGCTTTACCAACTCTCTTCTCTTCTCCACATATTTCAGAGTATCCATAAGCAGGACCTCCAAATGACCACATGGAGCAGAGTCACCCTTAAATGCATGGGCTGACAAGTACATATTTATTAATGAATGTGACTGGGTTAAGTTAATAAGACTTTCTGTGTTTTTTTTTTCTGCATGTAGCATATCTTAGCATACAATCCCTGCTTACAATAATTGTTGGAACCTCAGAAATGAAGTCTAATAATTTTCCATGTGTCACCCATTCATATAATTGGAGACAATGATGGCTTAAATACTTTACTCCAGCTAAGAGATTTTAAAATACTAGTCATCTTTCATTATTTTCTGTAAGGAACAACTCCCAAATCTCAGTGTGTATAATTAAAAGATGAATTACACTACCTGTTAGCTTGGCTGCTGGTTGGCAGTAGCTGTGATGTGTAGGTCATCTTCACAGAATGAATAGATTCTTTAGGAAGAATATAACTGAAAGATAAATTAAAAATTGATGAAATTACATACAGATTTTAAAATTTCTACTCAGACAGCCATCCTCTCCCCACCTGCGACTATACAGGTGCCTCTCTCCACCAATTCTCTCCTCTGTGGGACAGCAGCCTTCTCGCCTGTCCATGACCTGTACCATGCCAGGGCTTCCATTCACTGACCTCCCTCAGCAGAGAGCAGTTCTCCTCAAGACTGCCTGCCTGAAACCATGCAGGCCTCTCTCAGCAAACCTGTCCCTTTCAAGGCAGCTCTTCTTGACAACTTGTGTCTATGAAAGTGTCCTTTATTCTTTGGCCCCTTTCTCTAATAAATGTGCTCTTTAAATATAAATAAAATTTCTACTCAGAGTAGGACTTGTTATTGAAATAAATCAATTTCAGAATCAAATGGCAAATCCTTGAGTAAAAAAATTAGAAATAAAATTCTTTCACAAGGAGAGGTAAAACATAATTGGGAACAATAACAAAATATACAGTACTTGTTTCCTTTTATTGTTTTCTTCATTGCATATTGCCTAGTAGTACAGTTGAAGCATGGTGGTAAAAATTTTGAGTCAATGGTTTTTCTCTCAATCTGCCTACTTATAGTATTGTTGCTTGAAATGTGTATCTTATAAACAAATATAATTATTCAGCCACTGTATTTAGAAAAGTCCTTTCCAGAGAATACATTAGATCTAAAAAGTCATTCTTTATGGACTATATATTTTCTTTAAATATTACATGAGATTATGTTAAGCCCTTAGATGGTAATATATTTATTACTGACTCAAATATAACTATAAATTTGAAAGGCATAATATTTTATACTTTACTCATGCTTTTCTGCTTTTTAAATTTTGAACCTTAAGAAGAGATGACATTTGTTATATTAAATTTTATCTAGTTGGATTAAACCTATTTATCCAGATTATTTTTTTTTTGATATTGTCCTTATGTTATCTAACACATCCTCTTCCAGTTTAATCCACAGATTCTCTATCCATTACCACGAACCCCAAGTTTGGTAGAAATGCTATTCTGATGCCTGTCCAAGTATTCCAATCATAGGAAATGTCTAAAAGATGTTGTTAGTCAAATGTCTTTTAGACATGACTCCCCAAATATAGCTATTTTTTAACATCTGGAATGTAAGGGAAAAATGTGGATGAATTAACAATTCACACTAGATATCCCAGCCACAGCAGTTTTTTGCCTTTGTGATGATTTTTGATATGACTCTTGTCTTTTGGAATTTTGTTAGAGTGGGGAGAAATGTAGGAGTTATGGGTTAGAGATCACATATGGCACATTAGTGATCACTCCTGTGTATTGTTCATGGAGTAAGATAAAAACTAATGCACTTTTGCATGTATTCAGTCATTTTTCTAGGTGGTACCAATATATTAATCCATAATTTCCACTGTATTATGATGCTATGCTATCTTTTTTTATCATACTGTTTAAGTAGAAAGTAACACATAGTCACAGGTTCCAAGTGTCAGTATGTGGACATCATGAGTAAGGGGGTATTCTGTCAACTAAATTTTAATAAACCTATTCAGCTTTATTCAATCGCCTTATACAGTTGCTTTTCATATTATTCAAGAGGACATAGGTGAAGGAATATAGAATTGCATTATCTTTTATAATTATGTACATAATTATGTTTACTGACACTTTGTGTATTTATTCAAATCACTGTCTATTGCCAATGTTTTCAGTTTAATGAATTTCCTTTTATATTTCTTATAAAGCAAGTCTGCTAGTAGTGAATGTTCATAGCTTTTGCTTATCTAGGAAAGTACTTTGTCTTCATTAAGGTGGATCTCTTGGAGCTTCTCCTCCTTGGGGTTTGTTGAACTTTCTACATATTTAGCTTTTTTTTTTTTTTTTCCCCAGTGGATTTGGGTAATTTTTAATGTATGTTTTAAATAATTTTTCTTCTCCTTTCTCTTTCTCCTCTCTGACAATACCACTACCACAGCATGTATTTTTATGTACATAATGTTGAATGTCCTAAATATACCTGAGGCTCTTCATTTCTATTGATTATTTTCTCTCTGCTATTTGTTTTGCAAATCTATGGATTTGCAAATCTTTATTTAGCAAAATAATGGATTTATCTTGAGGTTTATTTATTCTTTCTCTGTCACTTCAAATCTAGTGTTTTTTTTTTTAATTTTTGGTTATTATGCTATTCAACTCCATAATTTCCTTTGTTCTTTTTATGAATTTATCTATTTAATTTTATGTTCTCTATTTGATATGACACTGTCAACATACTTCATGTATCTCTATAAGCATTGTTTCCTTTAATTTTCTGACTTTATATAAATTATCAATTTTTTTTCTGGGTGTCTGGTCAATCTTCTTAGAACTTTTTGTTACCACTCTTTTCTCCCTAGAGTATAAGTTATATATTCTGGCTTTTTTACATGAAATTTTTTGGTCAGAAACCAGACATTTTAGATAATATGTCTTAGAAACTCTTGAACTGTCTGCTTTTCCTCTAAGACATGCTATTATCATTTTTTTCTTTACTATTTTAATGACTTACTGGATTATTTTAATGAAGTCTATTTCCCTTCACAGGAGTTAAAACTCATGTTGCTCCTTAGCAAGTCACAAGTTTGGGTATGCCTATCGTAACCCTGAGAAGCAGTGGTTTTTCTACTTTCAAAACCATGCCTGGTGACTCCTGAATAATGCTATGGGGTATAGGATGCTGTTCTAACCCTATTAAATACTAGTTCCTCTAATGGAACAGTGTCTGTGGTCAGTGTCTGCTATTTGTTGTTTTGACTCCAGTAGGGTTCCATCAGTTATCTTATTCCAAGGAACACTCTTGCATACTAGATATCTGATATTTCAATCTTTATCTTGACTCTTCTCCAAGTGCATTTCACAGACACACTTCTTTTTTTGGGCTTCAACTTCCTCAGACTTCGGTGAAAATCAAATAGCTCCTTTAATAAGAGATTATAATCTGCATATATCATTATGTGATTTCTCCCCCTTTTCCTCCCCTCCCCCAAGATTGAAGTTTGGGATGGAGAAACTGATTATTTTTCCACTAAGTCCATACTTTAGGAGTTGAATACTCAGTAGAGGATGGCCAACCTCACAGCTTGTCTCTGCTAGCATACAATTAGGTATTAACAATTGCACAGGAATGATCAAAGTCCCAGCATTCTTAGTGGTGAAATGTCCAAGATAGAGCCTTCATCCCATAGAATGAGGGCTAAACAGAATCTAGCCCCACTTGGATTTAACCTTGACAACAGGCAGGCCAACTGAGAAGTAGGATGATAGAGAACTATCTTTATATTATAGTAATATAATATAGAAGAATATATTGTATTCTTGACTTCAGCAGTCTGTAATGGATTTTCTGCTTCCCTGATCTTGGAGGTGGGGAGGAAGGGAACTGTCTGTATTCAAATACAGTACACCATCTTTCTTGCCAAATTTTCATAGATTATCTTGATGCTTCCTCATTTGCAGTTTGCCTTTAGAATCATTTCAGAGATTTATATTTTTTATAGTTTATACCAGTTTTGTGAAGGAGTTGGGCATCAGAACCATCATGTTCTCATTCTAGAAGTTCATCATAAATAAGTCTCAGCTTTCTTTCTCTCTCTCTCCTTCGGTCTCCAATTCACAGCCCCACCACTACTCTGTCTCCTATGTCTTTCTTCCATGTTTTTCTCTCTTTCATTACCACATTTTGCTACTCTTAAATTTACTGAGGAAATTTTATTAACTTATCTTATGTCCTTCCACAAGATACAGTCCTCCAACAGACATTACATGGATAGATTTTTTTATTTGTACCTTGTTAATACATCTGATGAAAATCTTGCTCAGGAGAAGAAATAGGAAGAGGAAGGGAGGGAAAGATGGAGGGTAGGAGGAAATAAAGGAGGTAGGAAGAAAGAGGAAGAGAGGAAGGGGGAGGGAGGAAAGAAGGGAAAGAGAGCAAATGCTAACTGGAATTTGAGTCATGATTTTATCAGAATAATGTGTCTATTTGGCTATGTCCTCTTAAGAACTTCCAGTCACAGTTCAATGTCATTGTTTAATTCAGCCTTATTTTAAAGCTGTGGGAGACTCATTTTATACCCTGGTTCACAAGAAAATATTAACTGTATATAGATGATTTAATTTCTCTTATCCGATACTTTGAAATCATCTAAATAGCTTTTAGATTCAGGGTTAATACGCAGCACATATGTAAGTTCAATTTCAAGTTATATTCTGCTTCTTTACATTGGAGTTGCTTATCTGACTTTCAGTAGAGTTGCATGTTTTTAATGTCTTCATTTAAGATATATTTCCGCATACTATGTGTGTATGGAGTGAGAGAAATCTCACAAACTCATAATATTTTTTTGGCCTTAAGTTACAAATCTGTCTTTCTTTCAATCTTAGTACATGTAATCTAAAGAAGAATTCAAGTTTCCTTAATAGATGAGATCTAATTTTAAAAATTGTAAAAATTTTGATGTAGTTTATGGATAGAATATAATGTTCCTAATTTCTCTGTCCTCAGATTTCACATCACTCTTGGACTGGTTATTTTGGAGGTCTTTTTGACAATTTTTCTTTTTCCCCCAAAAATACTTGAAATAGATATAATTCACTGACAAATTTTCTATCATAATAATTCAGTTTTTTCTTCTATTTGCTTCATATCCAAAGATCTATCACATTGTTTTTGTTGCTTACCCTTCTCAGTTTACCAACGTCATTAAAATGTTCATACATTCACATTTCTATAATCAAAACCCTTTTATTCACCCTATTAAATAAAACTATCAATACCTTTCACACAATATGACTTACTTTTCTACCCTAAGAATCTATTCATTAGCTTCCGTAGGGGTGATTGTACTCAGTAAGGTTTATAATTTCACTTTCCCTAAATCAAGAATAGAGACACAAATGAAATTAACAATTCTATTCTAATTTGGAAATGCCTATTATATCTACTATTTCTATTACATTTCCAACTACACATTCTTAAATAGAAACAGTCCCTCTCTCCCTTTCCCCTATTGAACAATCAAGACTTCTTGCCTTAAAATATTCCTCTGTCAAAATATTCTCTGCAGTTTGATAAAGTGGCCTAAGATATAGTCATAAGATCCTAATAATGTTAACTTAAAATTTAAATACACCGATTATCTTTCTACATCCTCCCTGAACTCCATGAGGCACTTGATATTACTAAAATCTTGTTCAAAATGAAGAAATTAATGTTTATGAAAAAAAAACTTGTTTAAAACCAGACAAGTTAAAGTGTCAGGGTCTTTGAACATTTCCATTCCAGATCCCCCATCAATTACAATGTTTCTTAACAACAGGTAAACATTAATATTGGTGTGCTTTGTATTATTTGATTTTTTATTTACTATAGCCTTGATTATTTGATTATACATATTTTGACAATTTTTTAAATTAGCTCTCATTTATTAAGAAGAAAGCTTAATTTTCCTTCTGTACAGCCAAAGAAACATTAACCAAAACAAAGAGATACCCCACTGAATGGGAAAAATCTTTGCACCCCATACAACTGACAAGGAACTGATCACAAAGATATACAAAGAACTCACAAGACTCAAGAAAAACAAAGCAAACAACCCAATCAA